>CANSNZ010000575.1:0-600000 GCA_947646795.1 Beta lomatogona | reverse complement strand
TATAATAATCACTACACATAGTTAAAGTTATCTAACTTTGACTAGAATATTCAAGGTGAGAAAGATTAAAAAAAAAAAAGTATGCGAAAAATCTAATCAGTTCGAATTGCAGCTCCATAAGTTAGCAAATCGCTCAAATAAATCATCGTCATCAGCAAAACCTAGCTAGAATTAGCACCAGAAAGTTCCTCTAATCAACAACAGTGCCATAATATGAAGCTTCCTTGAAATTATCAGAAAACAACATTTTGTTTCAATTTTCATCATTCAAAAGGAAGTACGAATAACATAAAAACAACCAATAAAGAGAGAGAAAATAGGAGAGGGAGAATCACCGGTCAGAATGAGGTGTTAGTTCACGGCGAGTAGCGGCAAGTTTGGACATGGCGTCGCGGCGAATAGGATGAAGAAAGGAGGCGTCGACATCGTTTTGAGAGCGAGATTCCAGGAATCCGAGGAGACGAAGGCTGAGGAGTTGTGCTGAAGAGAAATCGCGATTTTCTAAAGCAAAATCGGCGCCGAATACAAGAGATTGAAGACGTTTGATGTTGCTATCTACTTCTTTCCTCCAATTTTGCTGGTTTTCTTCTCTCTCTTCTTGTTTCGCCATTTTTGCAGCTTTTCGAAGCTCACTGTAACTCAGAGATTAGAGAGAGAAAAAAGATTAGTGTTGAGCTTCTCGTTTTGGGTATATATTTTCTCATTTCCCGCCTATTTTCTTTATAATGGAAAAACTGTGATAAACTTATTTGAGTCTTTCGTGTGCGTAAAGGTGTCGTGGTGTAGTTGGTTATCACGTCAGTCTAACACACTGAAGGTCTCCGGTTCGAGTCCGGGCGACGCCAAAATTTTGAGGTGTTTTTACTTGCTTCATTTCTAAGCTAGTTATTTAAATTTTTTTGGTACTGCTCACCCCTATAATATTTGATGAGACTGATATATAGTAGTTTTCATTAGGAAATATCCACACTCTTAGAATGCACCAAAAAGTACAAAACGAGTTAGAATTGTGTCCCTTAAGACATCTATTCTCCTTTATTTGGAAGAAAAATGTGATATATTATCAATTTATCATCATCAGAATGTCAATAAACGCAACGTGTATAGATAACTTAATTAAATTGTAATGTGGCTTTTTTACAAAAGCTCTGTTTGGGAACCCATTTTAATTAGCTTAAATAACTAGGTGTTGATAAAGCCTACCTGAAATGAAGAGTTTTTTGCGGGGATATACCAAGATAATAGGGCATTTTATGGGGATATACCTCACTAAATTTTTTTTCTGTGGGGATATATACCAACCTAAATTTAAGTTTTGTTAAAATGTACCGAAAACACTATTTCCGGCGAGGAAGTTAATTTTCCGGCCTTTGACTTGGTAACTTAACCCTAATTTATACCCTATAGCACAAATTCAAACCACATAATACCATTGAAGAACACAATAAGTAAATTGAATTGAGATTAAAGCTAAATAAGACATCATACCTTGCAATTCATGATTTTGGGCTGTCCTTTCTTGCTGAATTGAAGAGCGTTCTTTTTCAAGGTTTAATGAGAGGAAAATGTTAAGGGAGGTTGGTTATTAAGGGAGGGAATTCTTTAAAAAATTGTTAAAAAAAACATTTTCAATAGTATGCGCGTGGTTAAGGGGGTAAAACACAACATTTGTGGCTCACTCGCGAGTTCCTACCAAGTCAAAGGCCGGAAATTTGACTTTCTCGCAGAAAATAGTGTTTTTGGTACCTTTTAACAAAACTTAAATTTAGTTTGGTATATCCACACAAAAAAAAAAAATAGTGAGGTATATCCCCACAAAATGCCATAAAATAAATAGAAGTGTTTGGGATGGAACTGAAACTACATTTCAGTCCCTAAAAGTGACTGAAATTGAAACACTACTCAAAGTAGCGTCTGAATTTCAGGCACTGAAATTCCACTTTTTTATTTTCCTTTTCTATTTTTTAGTCCAACAAATTAGATTGACTTTTAAGAGCCATGAACACGAACAAGGAGCAAGCATGCGTCAATGGCGCCACTAGCACCCACTACCACAACTTCAATGTTGCATTGTATTCGATGCCAAGTAGTCAGAACAGGGGAGAGAGAGAATTTGGGGTTTGTGTTGCTAACTTAATGAAATATAATTGGGGGATTTAGTTTTGCATTGGGTTTGATTTTTCCATGATTGAAATGCCAACCTTCAAGAACTGTTAATGGAGGTTTTGATTGCTAACTTAATGAAATTTAATTGGGGGATTCAGTTTTGCATTGGGTTTGATTTTTCATGATTGAAATGCCAACCTTCAAAAACTTTTAATGGAGGTTTTTTGAATTTTGATTGTATCGAAAAAATTTATGGAAGATTTTGTGGTTTGTGGTGATCAACAGACAGAATTTGAATGCATTAATACCCAACTTTCATGTGATGAAAAAGATACTCCGTAGCAGTAGTAGTGAATTGGGATGGACCTTAATGGCTTCTCATGGATGGTGACAAAGAGTTAAATAATCTGCACTTGTATAACCAGTACCAAAAATAATTTTACCTCGTAATACATTATGGGCTTGGCACAAATCAAAAATATGCAATCAAACCAATTTTTAATTTTTAATTTCAGCTACTTATAAAATATTCTTTTACCAAACAGTTTGTATGGTCAAGTAACTTATCAGTTCAGTACCTTATCAGATTTAGCTATCAACTTATTAATTTAAGGCACCTTTTCAGTTTCAGCTGTATTTCAACTAGCGTTGCCAAACATAAAAGTGTAAATTTGAATCGGATTTTGCTTTTTATTCGCCTTTAAATCCAACCTTTTTTGGATCATTTGTTTTAACATAGATCGATGCAAAAACAATTAAAAAGTTGTTCTATTTTTAGAAGTATAACTAATTATTTGAGCCTAGTCAAAAATTAGGTCAAGTGTATATATTGTAAAATGAAGATACCCCTGATGAGCGTGACACCAAGTTATTAAGTCATAAACTTTGTGATGTCTACAAAAGGCAAATTGTAAAATAATTTTTCCATTGCCACTATTGCATCTTATTATTGTAGTTATTATTCAAACTGAAGTTATGTTTTTCCGAACTTACATCTATTCATTTCATTCCAACGTTTCTTCCGCTATTGAGAGTAACAAGTTCTGTACATATCGATTATCTTAGGTAACGACCAAAGCCACTGTAATACCTTAACCCTTTTATGGGCTGGGGATGTGACTAAGTACACATCTAGGCTCCGCTCGGTAGGGCGTAAAACATTTTTCGGAAAAACTATTTTCCTCTATTTCCAATTTTACATTGTTTGGTTTGCAAAGGAGTGTAAAACCATTTTCCCTAGAAGTAAAATTGTTCTCTCAATGATGGAAAACCATTTTCCCTTCAATATAAAAGGAAAACTGTTTTCCTTTATTTTCCTTATCTCTCTTTTACACTCCTCTCACTACCTCCTTACTTTCACTTTAATTTTCCTTTCTTTTCATCATTTTTACTACATGGAACCAAACAACGAAAAACTAATTTTAGAATTGTGTTTTCCATTGTAAACTGTTTTCCATGAAAATCATTTTACACTGAAAAGGTTTTACACCCAACCAAACGAAGCCCTAGTTTCAACAACTAGCCCCACAAGCAAACAAGCACATGTCATTCTAAAGCATTTTATTTTCCCTTATCACAAGAATGCTCACAACCAAACACACTCAGGACAAGTTACATCAGGTAATCTAAAGCAATTGTAGGTATAAGTATAACATACAACGTCACTTGATGACTGCATAGCATAGTCCTCGTGCATTTACACATACTCGTGACCTATGATCTAACCATATAATCCCCCCCCTATTTGATTAATCTTGGATTCTCTCGTTTAGCACGTGGTCACAAGGGATCTTAGGTAACATTTGTAACATCCGACCTTCATGGGCCGCAAGTTATTACCATATGATCATCTAGGACCGAAAACTGATTAGGTGTCCTTTTAGCGTATTTTGTCCAAGAATTTATGATGTCAATTTCACCTTTCAATTAATGCTCTTATGTCCAAAAAATTTGTTATTACCTACAGTGAAAACCAACAGAGACACCATATAGAGATTCTCTTAACTTTCCTATGAAATGAAATTTAAAAGCCGCCTCATTCTCTCTTTCTCTCTCAAACCCTAAACTCCTCCTACCCCTCATTAGGGATCAATTGTGGATGAAATCATCCATAGTAGCCCTTTTCCCCTTTTATTTTCAGTTTTTAGTTCATTTTCTTGTTTTGTTTGATAAATTAGTCTCTCTTTATGAGATCTTTTCAAACCCTGTTATGGGGTTTTTAGTTTCTGTTTTGGAAATCTCCTTCTCCACTATGAGAGTTGTGAGTATGGTTTTTTTTTTTTTTTTTTTTTAGGATGAGAAATTGTTCTCATTGGTTGAAGTTCGAGACTCAATATGAAGGTATTGGAATCTCGGATGAATTCAACATAACTCGATCAAGAATGTTCTTCCCAAACTATATCATAATGATAGACTTCCTCATCAATAGCTACTTGATTCAGCTAATACAAGGGGGTTGCGCTGTATTGCTCGATCTGATTCATTGTAGTTTCTTAAAAGACGAATTTGATTTAGCATTGTTTAATTATATCTTATTTATTTTTCTTTAATACCTATTGTAGATGCCGTTTGGCCTTCAATTAATGAAATTTCTCTTTTTAAAAAAAATATAGAGATTCTCTTATAAAGGTTACCTGCATATGAGACTTGCCTTATCCTTGGTGCACAAAAAACAACATTACATACACCAACCACATAATCTAGCAATGTTACATACAATAACCAAATAATCTTCACGGTAGCTTAACATGTTATTTAAGGATGGAGGATTCAATTTTTGAATCACATATCTATACCGAAAAATATTCACGGAGTTGCGAGTATTACAGATAGCTAAAACTTTGACAACCCAAACACAATGATGGCAGAACTTGAGATATCACATACTTGAATGACCAACTCTAACATCAACCCTATGCCATGATGTGTTCAGAATTCCTCTTAGATTCCAAATACTTTCTACATTTTCAGGCTGCACATTAGCAGCTATATCCACCTGCACAGAGCAAAGAACACATCAAGAACAAAGGATGTCATTAGTAAGACATGTAAACTCTGCAACAATAATGAACATGAAATGAATTGAATCAGAAAATTTGATCTCAATGGCTCCCTGCAGTCAAACTCTTGTTTACCAGAACGGAAAAGAAATTTTAAAGCTACACGGAAACAACTATATACAACATTTGCATTAGATATTCCATTAATAATAAAGCATCAACTCAGTTTTAACACATTCAAAATTCAATGATAATTTTGCCAAAAAAATTTGTTACAAAATTTTTTTAGTCTAAACAACAAAAGATAAAGCAGGGTATATGCAAGAGAAGAGACAAAGAACTTCTGATTGGAATATAAGTTACCGCTTTTGCAACAATCTCAGCACTGTGGGACACCTCAACTTTGGCCTCAAAGAACACCCATGCCCACTTCTCACTGTAAGGACCATCTGCAACATATGGAACACCTGGTTTCTGGTATCTGGAGGCTTCCACCCATGTTTTGCCTCCATCTATGGATATGTCTACTCTTTCAATCCCACGTCCTCCACCAGATACTGCATATCCCTTGACTGTGACCTAGATCCAGATAAATAATAAGTTTTACACAGGAGTATTTCATCAGAATGTGATCTGAAGATTCTGAACCAACGATGTCGCACTTGATATCCTTAAGCCTCCAATAGACATGCACTAAGCGATAGACCCTTAATCGCATATAGTGTATTCCATGAATGTTCCAAAAAACAGCAAAATAAAAATAACTGATTTCAAAAGGGTTTCGGAGTTTTCTTTGAAGTTATTCCATTATTTGAATTCGCAACTTTTCATGTTTGTTTTTGTGTAGTTTAATGAAGTTTTTTTTACCCCCTAATTTCCAGTGGAATATTCTTCAAATTTTTTGTTCATTTAGGCTCATATAGTTTTGTACAGATATGTAAAAACCTAGGGATGCTGAGTGTTGAATCTTCAGTTCATATTGTACTTCAAACACAGCGTATCAGTAGTTACATTTTCGCCTGTTTCTTCCAAGATAGTATTTTGTCGAGAAGGAAGAAAATTACCTTCCTATTCTTCAGTACATTGGAGTCCTCTAAGGAACAGATAGCACTCTGTTAAAGAAAGAATAAACACTTGTTATGCCAACCAATTCAAATATTCAAGTTCAAAAAAGTGAAAAACTAATCTGAAATCGGCCAAACACTAATTTAGTAAAAAATGTTAGCTACTACTCGTATTTTATTAATTCTATTCTTCACTATGAAGTTGATATGCTAGAAAGTATTCTAATACCTGAACTGGAAAATCCATTTGAGGCCTCCTCGTTGACCAGTTTATATTTTCCCAATTAACTGTAGGAGGGAACATTTTGTAATCCTTCTGCATGAAGAAGCCCTGTTGACAGCAGCAATATAGGTAAGTCCCTGAAGCATAGCAATCTGTAGAAATCAAGCAATAGCTGACCTGACATTCTTCAGCAATCACACTCATGGAATCCAACCATTTAACTGAACGTGCACCAATGACACCTGGGACAACCACACGTAATGGATAACCATGATCCCTGTTAAGAAGCTAATGTCATATCACAAAAACGGGTCAGAACATCATTCAAAATCTGAATAAACCAGGATATATAACATCATTCAAAATCTGAATAAACCAGGATATATAACATCATTAATGTATCAATGACTAATAAAGCAGTTTCTAAGATATCCACGCAAACAAACGAGTGAGGCTAAATGGAAAACAGTTCACAGGTGAACATGTAGGAGAGCGGCAATTTCGTAATCCCAGTAATTCCTCTTTCTTGTTCACTGGTGAACATGTTCTCCATATAGCTTTTCTCAAAACAGACAATAACTCACTCCTTTTTCCTCCTCTTCATCATTTTCTTTTTCAAAATGATGTAAATTTTAGAAAATCACATCATTCATATTACCAATATACAATGCCTGATGTCTCCACATGGAACAAGTAGTCCTAAAGGTCATCCTTTAATTAAACATAATACCTAAGATATCCCCTACAGCCACTGGACCACCTCAAGAACTAGAGAGTAGGGACATAAAGAAGGACAAAGGAATTCTGATCCACATCTCTTACTCAAGGCTCAACAAAGAAGTGCCTCCTTTACCTAGAGCTTACTAAGGAAAAGGAGATATTAGTAGCATCAATTCTATTTATAGAGATCCGGAAAAATTACATGGATTTACTTTTTCTTCCAGGTATGATCAATGTCCATAGAGACTCTAATCAGAAACTTTAGTACAGTATTACAGTAATACTTAATGCTCTCTTTGATGGTGTATGCCATTCAGGTGAAAATTAATTACAAGTTACAGCGAAATTCCAACATAATTCAGTCATGCTATTCAGTATATTCACAAGCTTGGTAAATGGAGTAGTTAGTATTTATGTAAGGCTTCAAGAAGAATATAAGGCAGCATAAACTTTGATAATTAGTGCTGAGACAAAGAGACGGGAGAGAGACAGAAATAGTAGCCTCCCTAATAAATCACCAATAAGATAGAATTTACCTCTCCATTCATTTCATAGGCAAGTAACACATCAGCTTCGGGGTTAGTTGCTTGAATCAATGGAATCGATGCCTTGTATGGACCTCCATTCTCCTCCTACATGACAACAAAGAGATCCAGTGACCCCAATAAGTCGATATAACAGCAAACAAGAGCTTATGATGAATATGAAGCAGCACAGTGCTGCAAAAGATATAATCCATAGCAAATAGAGAGCCATTACCTTGCATCTGTCAATACTAACAAACTCAACATGTTTTCCCCCACTAGGTGTACTACTTGACAGCTTAGGCACACCAACAAGTTCAAGCACATCTGCTAATTTAGCTCCACCCCACACAGCTGAATGAAGGTTACAAGATAATATGAAGGTTAGGATGGTGGGCCAAACAGAAATCCTCTAAAAATCAGCTTAAGAAGCAATGACCAATAAGAATATACATCAGGTATACAGCAAATCTGTCTAGAACCATTTTATGAACTGTGTTCAGCAAACTATACTCCATAAAGTCAAGCATCTATCCAGTAAAACCACAATTCTGTTTGCTTCTTTCTCTAATTAAACAAAATAATGAAGTCTCATGTCCAAGCATGGATAGTTTACGACTTTACGGCATATAATGAAGAGGCAGGAATTTCCCCCAATATATATGAAAGACTACAATATCTATTCAATGTTGAAAGCTCCAACCATTCCCTATGGCAGAGATGTCCCATCCAACTCCTCTCACTTTTCTTGTTTTGCTCATAGCTGTCCTTCGATTCCCTGCACACTGTAATATCATACGATAAATATGTCAATCAGCTTGAATTTTTGAAGTAAAAGTCAAAGAAGTAAATATTTAATTGCTCACAACTAGAACCAACCTGTAATGTCGCGGTTACTGTATGTTTGGGAAGGTCCCTATCACAGAAAACAAAAACAATGTAGATCATTGCCTGAGCATATGACAGTATACTGGAGAGAAGGGAGGGGAGCCGTTAACGACCGAGGGTAACCCTCAAGTAGATCACAAATGTGATTGCAATTACAAGAGAATATTTGTCGTTTGCAGGCTTGCAGCCAACCAACTCAATTGACAGTATAACACATCCTATATAGATAAGTCATTCGAAAGATTACAAGACCCCTGCTTACCAGATATCTCTCATCGAGAGCTCCCTTTGGATATTGATCAAACCCATAACAGAAAGACGATATCTACAGACCAAATACAACTGCATCAGTATAATAGTATCACCGAGACATGCAAACAATTTGACAGTAAAGATAACCTTTCGATGTCATCGACAACAGGTATAGGTCCATGGTTCCTTTTGTAGAACAAATCCACCGGAGTCACGTAGGAAGATATGAGGCCTGATCGATGTGGTTCTGCATTGAAAGGCTCCTGCACAAGAATGAAGATATTGACTCAATGACTCCTACTAGTATTTAACTAGCTATAAAGGAGGTTAACAAGGAACTAATACTTCCATGGAAAAACTAAAGTGCCGAATTTTCGCCTTGCTCCTTTCCCAAGTAACCACCTCCAAAAGTGCATGTCCAAAGAAAACCGTCATTTCAATTTCAAACCAATAACAACAATATCAGAGCCTTAATTTAATTAGAAGGGAGTTGGTTGCATGAGTCCAAATTTCCTATAGTCTTCATCATTAATTCCAAATATCAAAAAAATTGCTCACACATTTTCCTCAAAACTAACCCTTCCTCAAAATAGCACACGACTGAAAATTGACTCAAATTCGCATCCAAACAGTGAAAAATCAATGAATTCACCAGATATTATCCTCTTGATTGTACACAAACAAACAAGTAACACTAATTTTTTCAGCTAAACAACTTCCACAATCAATCAATCCAATTAACATTCATGTGATTGGAGGAAACAGTGAAATATGAAGAAAATCAAAATAGAAGTGCGATACTGAATCAAACTTCACGAGAATTTAATCGAGTAAACGAAAATTAACTCAATTTCGCACCCGAAACAGCGCTAAAATCAATGAGTTCACTATAGATTAATATTATATCCTCTTGATTGTACAATAATTTTTCTCTCAAACAATCAATCGATATAACATTTCATGTGATTGGAGGAAAATATGTCATAGGAAATCAAAGTTCACGAGAATTAAATTGAGTAAATGAACAAAAAAGTCCTTAAAAATTAAAGCGACTGAATCAATAACAAAATTCGACATGATCAATAGTTTCACAAAACGAATAGAAGAAGAAAGATATATCATATATATAGATTATAGAGAGAGAAAGTGCCTTAGAATTGATTTTGAGAGAAGGATGACGAGGTGGTTCGTTGGAGTAATCGGACGGCGCACGAATCCCCGGCATTTTTGTGTTATCAACTTAGTACGAGTGTTTGTCAATTTGTCACTTTGTCAGCGAGAGGAGGACTATAGCGTATAGAGTATAGACTATAGACTATAGAGTAGAGAGAGAATTAATGGCCACCTTCCCTTACTTTTTTGTTTCGAATCACGGTTGTTGTCTTGTCCGCACTCCGCACTCACTGTTTGGTTCTCTTTCTAGGTGCGTTCATTTTATTTGAAGTTATCAAATCTCATTCCAACTTATTAGATCCCATTTAAACTTATTAAATTTTATTTTTTATTTAATTAGAATTTATTATATCTATTTCAAATTTATTAGATGAAATTGAAATTTATTAGAAACTTATAGAATCTCATTAGAATTTATTAGACTTTATTAAACTCAATTATAACTTTTTAATATAATAATGACTTAATTGAGATTGTCATTTTTACACAATAAAATTTGTGCACCATTTATTACAAAGTACACATTATGTTGCATAAAAAATGACGTATATTTTTTTGCCATATAAACAAAATCAAGTTAGTCTTGCGTGACCAAAGCCACCCATGTAACATAGTGACCCTTTCTCATATAGTCACCTTTTACAATTTACAGTTATATACCATAATCTAACATAGTGACAGTTTATTACGTTGAAAATTACACTTTATAAATTACTAATAAGATTTTTTTCCTCACATAGTCGACATTTACAATTTATAGCTACTCCTCTTTTATATCTGTTATTTTTAACATAGTGACTCTTTCTTCATAAATCACATATATTATCATAGGTCCACACTAAATTTAATGTAGACCAGGTCCATATAAGTTTTTTATAACAAAATTAGTTCCTTCGAGAGAGGAACTTGGCAAAAGCACTTGCATTTAGGCTATGTTCAGTTTACCTTTTTTTTGCTTATTTCAAATCAGATCGGATAAGTGCAGATCAGTGCAGATCGGATCGGATAAGTTCAGATCAGATCATATAAGTTCAGATCATGCTTATATTTAAAAACTTATTATTATTGTTATTATTATTGTTGTTATTATTGTTGTTATTATTGTTATTGGTATCATGATTATTATGATGATTATTATGGTTATTAGTATTACTAACGCTATTATTATTATTATTATTATTATTATTATTATTATTATTATTATTATTATTATTATTATTATTATTATTATTTATTATTGTTGTTGTTGTTGTTGTTGTTGTTGTTGTTGTTGTTGTTGTTGTTGTTGTTGTTGTTGTTGTTGTTGTTATTATTATTATTATTATTATTGTTGTTGTTGTTATTATTATTGTTATTGTTATTGTTATTGTTATTATTACTGTTATTATTATTGCTATTATTATTATTGTTATTATTATTATTATTAGTAGTAGTAGTAGTATTACTTTATACGATTACTATCACTATTAATACTGCTACTATTTACTAGTACATTTGTTCAAAAGGATTATTATTATTATTATTGGTAATTAATATTAATGTCATTACTATTATTATAAATGTCATTGATATCACTATTTCAAGGTATTTGTGTTCAAAAAGAAGAATGTTTGTAACACCCCGTATTTTCATACCTGTTTAGTAATCAGTTATATTATTTTAGTTTATAAAATATATTTTAAAATACTCTTTTATTAAATATATTTTATTTTCCTCATGTTGACTTTACCTTAAAAGTGGTCAAAGAACTAACTCCTAAATTTTCTAGGTTAAACACCCTAATATAGTTGTCTAACTATTATAAAGAGAGATTAAAAAAAAGAGAAGGAAACTAAAGAAAAGAAAAGAAAAGGAGTGTGTGTACTGCTTCCTAATTTCCAAAACCATGACCATTACCTCCTTCCTTTGTCAACTTTTGCCTCCATCACCATTAAAGCTACTAACTTCCTTATCTACCATCATCACTTCAATTGTTGTTCATCTTTCTTCAATATTTTCTCAGTTTTTGTGGGTATTTCGAAGAGAGAGAATTGGTTTTATACTTGTGATTTTTCGGGTTGGAAGTAGGATCGAATCAAGAAGCTTCTCGGGTCCTCTTTAGAGTAATTCCACCTTCATTAATTCACCTTAATCAAGTAAGTTATAATCCTAAGTCTAATTTGTATTTGGTTGATTATTTGGATTTGGGGATTTTGTTATATTAGGGTTCTTGAGTAAATTGAATAGGGAAAATTTTCTATTGTACGAAATTTGTGTAATTGGTTTATGATTGATGTTTAATTCGATTTGGTTAACATATTTTTGAGTTGGGCTTGCGAAATTATTGTTTCCAAAATATATTCTAAAATTCGTGATATGTTGGATTATTTGTGAATTGCCTAGTTCGAATTATAAGTCCATTATTATAGTGGTTGAGCAGAAAAATTTGTCTGGAAGTAGTTTAAATTTTATTGTAGTATACTGATGATAGGCAAATGTGGTGTTCTTATATATATGTTGCCATTGTTCTGATGGGTTGTTATGATTGTAGAATGAAAGGAATTGAATTAGTTGTAATTCAGAATGGCGTCAAGTATGAGTAAAATTTGTTAAATAAATAAAAAAAACAAGTCATATGATAGATCATCCTGGTTACTATCTAAGTCTAATACCTTTGACCACCACTATGTATATCAACCAAGATCACGTTGACTGCAAACTTTGGCAGACCATCATATCTTCAACTTGGTTCACATGTAATTTGCTTAATTTATTGTTGAGCAAATTAACAAATAGTATAAACTAGTATTCTAATCCATCATATTGGCCGGAGTTGGATGATATGCTAAAATGCTCAATAGTAGGTACTATATCTTCAATAAGCTCGGGTAAACTAGATTTTATATCATTACTAAGACCATCCAAGTGTAATCAATTTGCTCAGTTTAGTATCTTGACCTTTAACCTATTGATTTTTGTGACCTTTGGATTAAGTTAATTTAATTGAGATGTTTTTATAATCAGTTAAAGCTCATTAGCTAGGTAATGGCATTTATAGGTGAATTATGTGAAGTATAGTCAAGTGACTTATACTATATTACTATATTGTAGATTACGGGTTCGTAGAGGAACTTTTTTGACTTGAGATTTATTGAATGTGGTTGCTGATAAGGTAAGATTTCTTACTGTGCTTGTACATATGAGTTCAAAAATTATTTTACATTGTTTGGAAATTTCTTTTAACAATGAGAGTATTTTATGAAGTTTATACGTTGAGATTTAGATGATTCTCGATATTTATATTGAAAGAGTTTATAAGATTATTTATGAGGTTTATATTAAAAGGAGGAAGTTCCTCAATATTACCAAGTTAATGAAAATGTGGGGTTGCCGGTAAGCGGTATTCCTCGAGTATGGAAGTATGTTGAGTTAACAGCGTCTCAACCGTTTATTTAGTAGTTGGGAGTATATTGATCAATACTCTTGCCATTTGTTTTTCTTCTTGGTACGTTATTAAGTTAGGGGTATGCATACTAGGGACTTTGGTGTTTACCTTATCTAGTGAGCCTAGCTAGCTCATTGGATTTTTATTACTTCCTACTCACAGATTACAAAAGAGTTATATTTGGACGTTTTACAGAAAATTTCAGAAAGAAAGAAAGATTGGATTTGAGGTTGTTAGAAAGTTAATACTGTACAACTTTTAAATGAATTTGTAAGATATTTCTATATATCTTACCTGCACATTGAATAGTTTTGATTTATTGTAGTATGAAATCTTGCTCAGCCTTTGGCTGATATTACAGTGTTTAATGTGCAGGTACCTGAAGATAGTTAGCTTTTGGTTGGGTTAAAGAGTGCGTTGAATCTCCTTTAGCTTAATAGACTTTAAAAAGAATTCCGCTGTTATTTATTTGACTTTAGAATTTACATTATGGTTTGTATAATTAATTACTTTCTATCTAGTTGGTTTGTAATAATTATTTAAAACTTATTGTCTATTATTTTAGTTAGAACCATTAGCCTTGCGGTTATTATTATTAATTATCGTGGCGTAGCACCTTTGGATTTCCGAAGTTATTTATTATAATTTTTTTTAGAAGTATCGGAATTTCAGGGATGTTACATTGGTATCAGAGCTTTAGGTTACCAAGACTTCTTTAAGATGACCTTAAACAAGAATAGGTAAAAGTTTGTTAAAAATTGAAAAGCCGTTGTGAGGAAGAGAGATGGGAAAACAAGGAAATATTATGTGCTGATGATATATACTTCTCTTTTCACTTTCTTGCTTGATTAGTGGAGTTTAGAAAGTAATAAGATTGTGAACTATTTGAGTGCTCATATTTTTTTTCTCTCCTTTTTTTTCTTTCAGAATTATTTGGTAAGGGTGAATCATTTTTGGTTTATCTTTGTTTCTATTGTGCTTTTAAGATGATGCGTAGACACGCGCGTGCTAGAAGCTCAAGTTCGAATCGTATGAGTGTGTGAGATAGCTCAATCCACTCGAGCCTTAACTGATGCTATGGAGAAATTTGCTGAGGCTCAAGCTGCTGCCCTTAATACTCCTGTTACTCCTATTGTCGGCAATGTTAGTTCCAAAACTGCCATGATTTCTAAAGCAATTGATTAGAAGAAACCTTCTTCTTTTGATGGTAAGGGTGACCCTACCAAGATGGAGAACTGGATTAGAGAGTTTGACAAAATCTTTACCACTATCCAAGTCCCTGATGAGATGACGGTCGATGCTGCTGCATATTATCTGGTTGAGGATGTTGATATTTGGTGGACTCACAACAAGTTTAATCTAACTACTAAGGTAACTGTGGATGAGGAAGGAGAAGAGCTCATGGGGGTTAGAGAGGTTGGTTGGACCGAGTTCAAGAAGACGATCCGTGATGAGTTCTTTCCATCCCATATGAGGAAGAGGAAGAGGTCGGAGTTTAATGATCTCGCGCAGGGAGATATTTCCGTTCATGAGTTATATATTAAATTTCAGGAGTTGGCTCGTTTTGCTAAGGGGTTAGTTCCTGATGAGCAGGAGAGAGCGGTGAAATTCGAGGAGAAGTTAGACCCCGATCTTCATTCTAGGATGGGAGCTGGAAAGTATACTACAGTGAAGGAGGTGTAAACTTGTGCTTGTAATGCTGAGAGGATTGAGGAGAAGAGGCAAGATGCAAAGAAGTTAAAATCCACTCTAGTAGGGTCTACTCAGGCGACAGAAAAGGGTGATACATCTGGTTCCACTGGTTACAACAAAGGTAGAGGGGGTTTCACTAAAAACCGAAACTTTGGAAACAGTGATTCTGGTGGTAATTACAGCAAGGGAGGTTCTAGTCAACAGTATTCTAAGGATAATCAGAATTCCACTCCTTCTCGTAGTCTGCCCCAAGGTCAAAACCAAAGGATTGATCGGATTTTCTATTGCAAACGTTGTAGTGAGAACCACCCTGGCAAGGATTGTGATGGTAATTTGGTGGAGTGTAATCACTGTGGGAGGAAGGGTCATCGTGCCTATGAATGCTTTACTAACCCAAGATCTAGGAACTTCAGGCCTGAGATGAGTTCGAGGAATGGGGCACAAGCAGATTAGAGACCCTAGAATGGAAACAACACTCGTCCTGCTCCTTCTACTCCAGGGAATGTTGCACATAATCGCAATGGAGGGACTGCAAATGCTACTCAGGCACACAGAGGTGATGTGAGGAGGAACACTGGGCAGGTTCATGTGATGAACCAGACTGAGGCAAACACCAAGGGTAACGTGGTTACCGGTACTTTTTCTATTCATTCGATGTCTGTTTATGTGCTATTTGATTATGATGCTTCTCATTCTTTTGTGTCTGAACCTCTTGTGAAAAAGTTAGGGTTAGAGAACTCTAGAACTTGTGATGTAGACATCTCTACTCTTCTGGAGTGATCATAACTTGTAATAATTTGCATCCAGATGTCCCTATTATGTGTGGTAGTACCACCCTAGTAGCTAATTTGATAGCTTTTCCTTTGCATGATTTTGATGTAATTCTAGGGATGGATTGGCTTAGTAAGCATAAAGCCAAGATAGATTGTGAGAAACAAAAGGTGTATGTAGTTGGTCCTAGTGGAGTCCATGAGTTTTATGGAGGGTCTTCTTTGAAAATCATTTCTGCCTTGACTTTGAAATCCTATTTGAGGAAGGGATGTCCTATATATGTACTTGTGCCATGTTCATGACACTAGTAAGGAAGAGCCACGTGTTGAAGATGTTCGAATTGCCAATGAATTTGTAGATGTTTTTCCTGATGATATTCCCGGCATGCCTCTGAGAGGTGATGTTGAGTTCAGTGTTGACTTGATGCCTGGAACTGCACCTATTACTAAGCCTCTTTACAGAATGGCGCCTGCTGAGATGAAAGAACTTAAGGCTCGGGTAGAAGAGTTGCTTGATAAGGGTTACATTCGACCTAGTGTATCTCCATGGGGTGCTCCTGTTTTGTTCGTGAAAAAGAAGGATGGTAGTCTTCGTCTGTGTATTGATTACAGAGAGCTCAACAATGTTACAGTGAAAAACAAGTACCCCTTGCTAAGAATAGATGATTTGTTCGATCAGTTGGTAGGAGCTGGAGTTTTCTCTAAGATTGATCTGAGATCTGGATACCATCAACTTCGTATTGCAGAGAATGATATTTCTAAGACGGCTTTCAGAACTCGCTATGGGCACTATGAGTAACTGTTATGCCCTTTGGGTTGACTAATGCTCCAGTTGCATTCATGGACTTGATGAATCGAGTCTTTAGACCATACCTGGATAAGTTTGTGGTGGTGTTCATAGATGATATACTAATTTTTTCAAAGGATGCCAGTGAGCATGAAGAGCATCTTCGCACTGTTTTGCGAGTCCTGAGGGAGAATAAGTTGTATGCTAAGTTCTCCAAGTGTGAATTTTGGCTGGAGAAAGTTGCTTTTCTTGGTCATATCATTTCTAGAGAGGGCGTCTCAGTTGACCCAACAAAGATCCAAACTGTTTCTGAATGGCCTACTCCAAAGAGTGTGACTGAGATTCGCAGTTTCCTTGGCTTGGCGGGTTATTATAGGAGGTTTGTGAAGGACTTCTCAAAAATAGCTCGGTCGTTGACTGCATTAATGAGGAAGGATACTAAGTATCGTTTGGATTAGGGATGGGCAAGGGTCGGGTATGGGTCGGGTCCAGCAGGGCCCTATTTTTTGTGTGGACCCGGACCCAGACCCTTAGGGTCTGTAGGGTCTAGGGGTCCTGGTCAGGGTCCAAGTCTAAATTCTTGGCAACATACACATCAAATAAAACACAAAATTCAACTCTTTCAACTCCATAAATCAACTTTCCAAATACTGCCATCAAAGTATGAAACCGCAGTTCTAAAACATTTTTCCTAATAAATGATCTGTCATGCAACTTCACAGATGAATATTCCACAATATTAAAATCAAATCAACCAAATAAAACACGAAATTCAAAACCTAATTCATCGGAATTCAACTCTCAAACACACACAGATGAACTCAAATACTCACCAAGTAAAGTTGACGTCGGCTGCGACCGAATTCACCAGAGGATAGAACAGCATCAATTCTGGTAACAAAATCGGCGGAAATCATCGGAGTGATCGGACACAAGATCAATGACTTGTCGACAAATTTGTTCGTCATCGAAGGAGGAGAGAGAGTGAACAAGAGGAGAGAGAAGGAGATGACAATGGTAAGAGAGAAGAGGAGAGAGAAAAGATGGCTGACAAACACCAAGTCATTCTCTCAGCCTTTCAAAGTGAATTTGGGATGTGTTTTAGGTCTTAGGAAATCAGTTTTATTTTAAAAATAAAAAGTTAAAATTTACATATTAAATATTTAAAGGGTCTAAGGGTCGGGTCTGGGTTCAAAATTTTAAGACCCGAACCCTAAAAAATTCACTTGGACCCAGACCCGGACCCTTAGGGTCTGAAAAATTTGGACCCAGACCCTTAAATTAGGGTCGGGTCCAACAGGGTCCGAGTAGGGCCTAGACCCATGCCCATCCCTAGTTGGGATGCTGATTGCGAGAAGGCATTCCAGATTTTGAAGGAGTGTCTCACCACAGCTCCTGTGTTGACTTTACCTGATGGAAACCTTGAGTACAAAGTGTTCACGGATGTTTCGAAGAATGGTCTTGGTTGTGTGCTTATGCAAGATAAAAAGGTTGTTGCTTACGCTTCTAGGCAACAGAAGAACCATGAGTTGAATTATCCGACGCATGATCTAGAGTTGGCAGCTATTGTTTTTGCACTTAAGATCTAGCGTCATTATCTGTTTGGCACATCATTCAAGATATTTTCGGACCATAAGAGTCTGAACTACATCTTCACTCAGATAGAGCTGAACATGAGGCAAAGGAGGTGGTTAGAAATGATCAAGGATTATGATATGGAGATTCAGTACCATGAGGGTAAGGCCAATGTTGTAGCAGATGCACTTAGCAATCCTCTCACTGTTTGCAGACCATGCGTTCGAGGAATCGTCTTCGAGAGGAGTTTCAAAATCTTGATGTGGAGATAGTGAAGTTGGGAACTCAGCTTAATTCTCTTATGATCCAGTCCACTTTGTATGATAAGATCAAAAAAGCACAAGTACAGGATCATTTCTTAAAGGACAAGCAAGCTAATGAGCCTGTCAATTTCTTAGTTGTTGAGGATGGTAGCGTGAGATTCAAGGGGAGATGGTGTGTTCCTAATTTTCCTGAGTTGAAGGAAAAGATCTTAGAGAAGCTCATTCAGCGCAATATTCAGTTCATCCTGGAGGGGATAAGATGTACAAGGATCTCAAGCAGACTTTTTGGTGGCCTCATATGAAGACGAATGTTGCTAAGTATGTCTCGAGATGCTTGACTTGTCAGAAGGTCAAGAGTGAGCACAAGAGACCTCAGGGGATGATTCAGCCTTTAGAGATTCCTGCATGGAAATGGGACTCGATCTCAATGGATTTCGTTTGTGGACTTCCGAGAACACCACAGGGGAATAATATGATTTGGGTTATCGTGGATCGTCTTACCAAGTCTGCTCATTTCGTTCCCATGAAGGATACTTGGAAGCATGAACGATTGGGTACTGCACATAGAGAGCACGTGATTAGACTTCATGGTGTTCCGAGTAATATCGTTTCAGATAGGGATCGCAGATTCTTGTCTAACTTTTGGCAGAAGCTTCATGAAGCGTTGAGGACTAAGTTGAAGATGAGCACAACTTTTCATCCTGCTACAGATGGCCAGACGAAGCGCACTATTCAAACACTGGAGGACATGTTGAGGCTTGTGCCTTAGAGTTCCAGGGCTTTTGGGAGGATAAGCTAGATTTGATAGAATTCTCGTATAATAACAACTATCATTCTACCATTCAGATGACACCATTTGAAGCTTTGTATGGTCGACGCTGTCGTACTCCTTTGTGTTGGAGTGATATTGGTGAGTCTGTTGTGATTGGTCCAGAGATGATTCAGGAGACTGTTGAGCAGGTAAAGCTCATCCAGCAGAAAATGAATGCGGCACAGGATAGACAGAAGAGCTATGGTGACAAGCATCGTCGCCATGATGAGTTTCAGGTGGGAGAGAACGTGTTGCTTAGAGTTTCTCCTATGAAAGGAGTGATGAGATTTGACAAGAAGGGCAAGTTGAGCCCTAAGTTCATTGGCCCGTACGAGATTCTGGAGAGGATAGGAGAGGTGGCTTACAGATTAGCGTTGCCGCCAGGCGTTGATCGTGCGCATAACGTGTTCCATGTTTCTCAGTTGCGGCGATACATTAGTGACCCTTCGCATGTGCTACAGCCATAGTCTCTCCAGTTAGATGATAACATGACTTATGAGGAGTTTCCAGTTCAGATTCTAGATCACAAAGTTCGGAAGACTCGCAAGGGTGAGACAAAGATTGTGAAGGTGCTGTGGTCAAACCACAACTCGGAGGAGTCTACTTGGGAAGCTGAGGATGCTATGTTTCTTAAGTATCCCTATCTCTTCACCCAGGTAAATTCTTAGTTACGAGGACGTAACTCTGTTTTTAAGGGGGGTAGAATTCATACTAATTACGTGCATTAGTGTTGAAAGTTATTATAGTAGCAAATGTGATTGAATGTTTTATGATAAAGCTTTGATGGGTTTCACGCCCTACTTGTTATAGTATGAATATTCCTACATCCTTACGATAGTATAGAGTTTGTGATTTTGATTCATTAAATTAATCTATGAGAAATGTGAAATGCAAGTTGAGGTTTTATACCTCAAGTGTTAGTAGTTGGCTGACCTATAGTTAATGAGCTATTTTCTTAAACAAGAGTATGAGTTTGGTCATTTGAGTAATACCTTAAGTTTCGGGACGAAACTTATTTTAAGGGGGGTAGATTGTAACACCCCGTATTTTTATACCTGTTTACTAATCAGTTATATTATTTTAGTTTATAAAAAAATATTTTAAAATACTCTTTTATTAAATATATTTTATTTTCCTCATGTTGACTTTACCTTAAAAGTGGTCAAAGAACTAACTCCTAAATTTTCTAGGTTAAACACCCTAATATAGTTGTCTAACTATTATAAAGAGAGAGAAAAAAAAGAGAAGGAAACTAAAGAAAAGAAAAGAAAAGGAGTCTGTGTACTGCTTCCTAATTTCCAAAACCACGACCATTACCTTCTTCCTTTGTCAACTTTTGCCTCCATCACCATTAAACCTACTAACTTCCTTATCAACCATCATCACTTCAATTGTTGTTCATCTTTCTTCAATATTTTCTCAGTTTTTGTGGGTATTTCGAAGAGAGAGACTTGGTTTTATACTTGTGATTTTTCGGGTTGGAAGTCGGATCGAATCAAGAAGCTTCTCGGGTCCTCTTTAGAGTTATTTCACCTTCATTAATTCACCTTAATCAAGTAAGTTATAATCCTAAGTCTAATTCGTATTTGGTTGATTTTTCGAATTTGGGGATTTTGTTATATTAAGGTCCTTGAGTAAAATGAATTGGGAAAATTTTCTATTGTACGAAATTTGTGTAATTGGTTTATGATTGATGTTTAATTCGATTTGGTTAACATATTTTTGAGTTGGGCTTGCGAAATTATTGTTTCCGAAATATATTCTAAATTTCATGATATGTTGGATTATTTGTGAATTGCCTAGTTCGAATTATAAGTCCATTATTATAGTGGTTGAGCAGAAAAATTTGTCTGGAAGTAGTATAAATTTTATTGTAGTATACTGATGATAGGCAAATGTGGTGTTCGTATATATATGTTGCCATTGTTCTGATGGGTTGTTATGATTGTGGAATGAAAGGAATTGAATTAGTTGTAATTCAGAATGGCGTCAAGTATGAGTAAATTTTTTTAAAAAAAAAATAAAAACAAGTCATATGATAGATCATCCTGGTTACTATCTAAGTCTAATACCTTTGACCACCACTATGTATATCAACCAACATCACGTTGACTGCAAACTTTGGCAGACCATCATATCTTCAACTTGGTTCACATTTAATTTGCTTAATTTATTATTGAACAAATTAACAAATAGTATGAACTAGTATTCTAATCCATCAGATTGGCCGGAGTTGGATGATATGCTCAAATGCTCAATAGTAGGTACTATATCTTCAATAAGCTCGGGTAAACTAGATTTTATATCATTACTAAGACCATCCAAGTGTAATCAATTTGCTTAGTTTAGTATCTTGATCTTTAACCTATTGATATTTGTGACCTTTGGATTAAGTTAATTTGATTGAGATGTTTTTATAATCAGTTAAAGCTCATTAGCTAGGTAATGGCATTTATAGGTGAATTATGTGAAGTATAGTCAAGTGACTTATACTATATTACTATATTGTCGATTGCGGGTTCGTAGATGAACCTTTTTGACTTGAGATTTATTGAATGTGGTTGCTGATAAGGTAAGATTTCTTACTGTGCTTGTACATATGAGTTCAAAAATTATTTTACATTGTTTGGAAATTTCTTTTAACAATGAGATTATTTTATGAAGTTTATACGTTGAGATTTAAATGATTCTTGATATTTATATTGAAAGAGTTTATAAGATTATTTATGAGGTTTATATTAAAAGGAGGAAGTTCCTCAATATTACCAAGTTTAATGAAAATGTGGGGTTGTCGGTAAGCGGTATTCCTCAGGTATGGAAGTATGTTGAGTTAACAGCGTCTCAACCGTTTATTTAGTAGTTGGGAGTATATTGATCAATACTCTTGCCATTTGTCTTCCTTCTTGGTACGACGTTATTAAGTTAGGGGTATGCATAATAGGGACTTTGGTGTTTACCTTATCTAGTGAGCCTAGCTAGCTCATTGGATTTTTATTACTTCCTACTCACAGATTACAAAAGAGTTATATTTGGACGTTTTACAGAGAAGTTCAGAAAGAAAGAAAGATTGGATTTGAGGTTGTTAGAAAGTTAATATTGTACAACTTTTAAATGAATTTGTAAGATATTCCTATATATCTTACCTGCACATTGAATAGTTTTGTTTTTATTATAGTATGAAATCTTGCTCAGCCTTTGGCTGATACTACAGTGTTTAATGTGCAGGTACCTGAAGATAGTTAGCTTTTAGTTGGGTTAAAGAGTGTGTTGGATCTCCTTTAGCTTAATAGACTTTAAAAAGACTTCCGCTGTTATTTATTTGACTTTAGAATTTACATTATGGTTTGTAATAATTAATTACTTTATTCTAGTTGGTTTGTAATAATTATTTAAAACTTATTGTCTATTATTTTAGTTAGAACCATTAGCCTTGCGGTTATTATTATTAATTACCGCGGCGTAGCACCTTTGGATTTTCGAGGTTATTTATTATAATTGTTTTTAGAAGTATAGGAATTTCAGGGATGTTACAATGTTATTTTGGCATTTGTACTTGTTCCCTTTTATATTTGTTCTAATTAACAATTTTGATATGCGATGTTCTTTTTTATATTGTACATGTAAAGGAACATGATAATAGTATATGATCAATGTTTTTTTTTTTTAACAATTTTGGCATAATAATATAAAGTATATGTTACTAGTTTATATAAAGCATGAGTAGTAAGGGATAGCCTAATGGTGTTGGCATCACTTTCAAATTTCCCCTTACATGGGATTTCAACTTATCTTTAAAAACAAAGTTTATATAGAACATGACAACGATATAAGAAGGATATTTAACAATTAGGATATTTCCTCAGGTACCCCTGAGGTTTGGCGTAATTCCCAAGATGCCCCCCACATTTGGGGAATTCCTCAGATACCCCTGAGGTTTGTGTTTGTGCTCAAAATACCCTTACTATGGACGCAGGCTAACGCCGTTAATTTTTTTCTCTCTCTCTCTCTCTTCCGTTTTCTCTCTTTCCTCCCACCATCCTCCATTGATGAACCTCCAAGCTTTCTCTCTCCTCCCACCATCCTCCCACCATCCTCCAAGCTTTCTCCAATTTTCTCAGAATTTTCTCTCTCCTCCCACCATCCTCCAAGCTTTCTCCAATTTTCCCAGAATTTTCTCTCTCCTCCCACCATCCTACCTCTCTGTTTTTCGGTACCCAAAAAACCCCATTCACTGCCATCTTTCTCTCTCCTCCATTTCATTCTTTGAATCCTTAAACTCCGACTTTCTTCTCTCCAAAATCCACGAATCTCATTTTCCGGATTTTCCATCAATTTCAAATTTCTAGATCTAGCTTATAAAAAAAAAAACTCTAATTTGATTTTCGACACAAAATTTTCTGATTATTTTTCTTATATCTAGCTGAATTTTTTTCCATAAATTAATTAGTGGTTTGTAGTTTGCCATTGATTATATACAAAATCTGCACTGGTTCAAATGATGATGATGTATCTCTCGGGTTCTCCATCGCTGGTTCAAATCCCACCTAAAGTGGTTTTCATTTTTTTTTTTTTTGGTTTTAATCACTACTTGGAGGATGGTGGGAGGAGAGAGAAAGCTTGGAGGATGGTGGGAGGAGAGAGAAAGCTTGGAGGATGGTGGGAGGATGGTGGGAGGAGAGAGAAAGCTTGGAGGTTCATCAATGGAGGATGGTGAGAGGAAAGAGAGAAAACGGAAGAGAGAGAGAGAAAAAAAATTAACGGCGTTAGCCTGCCATCATTAGTAAGGGTATTTTGAGCACAAACACAAACCTCAGGGGTATCTGAGGAATTCCCCAAATGTGGGGGGTATCTTGGGAATTACGTCAAACCTCAGGGGTACCTGAGGAAATTTCCCTTAACAATTTAGTTCAATATCATATGATTATATATATTTATAGGTTTATTTATAATGAAAAAAGAACAATTGATTGATATAACAAAAAAATGTTGTTAGTTAAATCCAAACATGTCATCAATATAAAAATAACATCTACTCCCTCCGGTTCCTAAAGATCTTCCTTCTTTCCGTGTTAGTGCTTTTCCAAAAGATCTTCCCTCTTTTACTTTATTCCTTATTTGGCAAAAAATTTTCCCTTTTTACCCTCTCATGTTCCTATCATATGGTCCACCATTACACTATTAATTCAATTTTACTCCCTTTCTCTCTCCTACTTTACCCCTTTTTATTTGTTTATTTTCCTTAACTCCCTTTCTTTCTCCTACTTTACCCACCCAAGACCCCACACAAATTGATCCTCCTTGGTATCTGTAGTAACAGTAACAAGGAAGATCTTTCGGAACCGGATGAAGTATCTTTTAAATTTTTTTTTGAGGGGACATCTATCATTTATTTTTATAATGTGTTCTTTAAATATATTTTGTATGCTGTTTCAATATATGTTCTTTTTTTATTATTATAATTATATGTTCTTTCATTACTACCTAAATTCTTATTATAAACAGACCTTATACATGAACAATATATTCTTTCTAGCATAAACAATATATTTTTTTTAACCTAAAACATGTGTTATTTTATTTTTAATTGTATGTTCATATACTATGTGTTCTTTTTAAAAAAAAGCTAATTATGCTATTATTATTATTATTATTTATTATTGTTATTATTGTTATTATTATTATTATTATTATTATTATTATTATTATTATTATTATTATTATTATTTTTTTTATGTTATTATTATTATTATTATTATTATTATTATTATTATTAATATTATTATTATCATCATTATTAAAAGTTGTGCATAGTAATAAAATGATAGTAATAGTAATACTAGTAATGAAATACAAAGTAATAATAATATTAGTAATAATATGTTTTATAAAAGATAAGTTCAGATCAGATCAAAGAAATTAAGTTCCGATCAGATCAAATAAGTTATGATAAGTAAAAATAAGGTGAATTAAACATAGCCTTAGCACTCACATGCCACAGCTCACAAGCCATAAGTACTTTTTTTACTTGCTACATTGTTGTTTTCACTAGTTTTTAGGAGATGTCTCTTTCAATCTTTTTTAGTGTACTTTTTGACCTTTTTAGTATTAAATGAGGTGGGGTAGCCTTACTTTTTGAAGGGAAAAGTAGTAAAAAAAAATCTTTTATTGCTTAGGAAAAGTACAAAATATAATAAAAACTTATTACTTTTTGGTGAGCCTAGTCTACAAATAAGAAAAGTTGAAACAATGTACTCCCTCTGTCCCAGAATACTCTTTACACTTTCTTTTTTCATCTGTCCCATAATACTTTTTACACTTCTATTTTTGGATATGACCCACTATCATTTTAATCCTTCTACCTTTTAACCATTGGCCTACACCCTCTCTCCTCCAAATAAAATAATACTACTTTTACTACCTACTCACTCCTATCACATCTAATTTTAAATAAAATAACAATTGATAACCAAACAATAACTTATCATCTAAAACTACGTGCTTTGATAAGTGGTGGTGTCAAGAATATTCTGGGACAGAGGGAGTAGTAAGTAAAGAAAAAAAAAAAAACAACCATTTAAGGAAAATATAGCAAGAAAAAAAAAGGCGGAGGGAGTAACTCATAACTCAATAACTCACACCGACACGACTAGAGGTCCTCTACTCTCTCTTAAACTGAATGGACATCTCCTCTGAATCTGATTCTGTACCTCAATGCCCAGACCACAATTCACGTTCCCGCCAAAACAATCCATCATCAAACATCTTACTCATCCTTCTTCTTCTTTCTCCCCCAATTCACCTCTATCTCTCTCTCTCATCGCTGACAAATGCACATCAATGCACCAACTCAAACAACTTCACGCCCATATGATCATCTCTGCTCGCATTCACGACAACTACGCTGCTAGTCGTTTGCTCTCTTTCTGCGCTCTCTCCAATTCTGGGGATATCAATTACGCCGTAAAGCTCTTCAATTACACCCAAGAACCTAATAATTTTATGTATAACACAATGATCAGAGCACAAGCTAGTGCGCAAAATCCTTTAAATGCTGTGTTATTGTTTGTGCAAATGAGGAGGATGGGTGTTTTACCAGGCAAGCATACGTTTCCTTTTCTTTTGAAGGCGTGTTCGAATGCGAAGTCGATTGATGGGTGTAAACAAGTTCATTGCTATGTGATTAAATTTGGGTTGGATTTGGAATTGTATGTTGTTAATGGGTTAGTTAGGGGCTACTGTGTTTCAAGGAGTTTAAACGATGCACGCCAAGTGTTTGATGAAATTCCTGAGAGAAATTTGATCATTTGGGCGAGTATGATTTGTGGGTATGCGCAGAATGATCGCTCGGATGAGACTTTGTTGCTGTTTAATCGAATGTTGGATCATGGGTTTGAGCCGAATGGGGCAATTATGGCTTCTGTGTTATCAGCTTGTGCTCAAGAAGGGTGTTTGATGATAGGGGAAAGGATTGAGAAGTTCATGAGAGAGAAAGGTATTGAATGGGGAGTAATTCTTGGGACTGCATTGGTTCACATGTATGCAAAGAATGGAGCTTTGGGGAAGGCCAGAGAAGTATTTGACAGCATGCAACAGAAAAATGTCGCGACTTGGAATGCCATGATTCATGGGTTGGCTGTTCATGGGCATGCAGAATCTGCACTTACCCTATTCGCAAAGCTTGAGATGGAGAGCATCGTGCCTAATGGTATTACATTCGTGGCCGTCTTATCTGCATGCTGCCATGGGGGCTTCCTTGCAGAAGGTCGCAAGTTTTTTCGTTTGATGAAACAAGATTACAACATTGAGCCGAAACTAGAGCACTATGGTTGTATAATTGATCTTCTAGGTCGAGGAGCGGAACTGATTGAGGCAGAGCAATTGATACGAGACATGGAATGGAAAGCGGATGTGATGATTTGGGGAACTTTACTGAGCGCTTGTAGGAAATGTGGGAATATTGAGGTTGCTGAAAGAGTGGTTGAAGAGATTTTAGCTTTGGATCCTCAAAATCATGGAGTTCATGTTGTTTTGTCAAATATGTATGCAGAGGCTGGAAGGTGGGAAGATGTCTTGAATCTTAGAAAGGTGATGAAGAAAGGACACTTGAAGAAAGTACCAGGTTGGAGTTCAGTGAATGATGGTGGTTGATTTTCATGGGGTTTTCATGTTTTAGTCATAAGTTGGCCGCCATATGAGGTTAGTCTTCAACACACATATGAAACTTACCTTAATGCAACAACGAAGACTTTACTGTGAAATGTTCTGAACACTAGCAGTCTAGCACAGATGTCCAAAAGAAGAGGTAAAGATGAATGTCTGAATTCATGTATTTTCCATTTCTCATATCCGAAGAAGAATAACAAATACAATGGAGAACATAATATAGTGCTGTTTTTTCATATACAGAGGATCAACCTTCAATATTCAATACCAATTAGGAAATGTAAAAATTGCCACTCCAATTTATTGTTATCGTGCAACGAACAAAATCACTTCTGTAATGAGCTATATTACATATTTACACGGACATACAACAATCTGTGCTTGTGAGTATGAACCATCTCAATATACAGTAAAAGAGGGACTATCTTAAAAAAGTTGTCCTTCACACCCTTTAATGTATCAAAAATGCCAGACATACCACTTCAACTTTCACCTTTAAACTTTAAAGCATAAATAGTGCTTTCCTGATTTGCAAGTGACAATAATAGCTTATACATCCGAATCAAGTGAACCATGGCATGCCACATGCAGCAGTTGTGCGCCTGAATAGCTCTTCCCAGAAGAAACTCCCCAATTGCTTAGACACCTACTGAGGCATAGATGAAATTAGTGCATCTTCATGTGCTTGGTTACACTTACGGGTGCATGTGCATATCTACTTCATAGAGCACTAATGGACAGAGCATGTCACTGAAATAACTAATTATACAAGTGATTCTGTAAAATTCACTTCTGACTCTGCAGAACTCTTTGTATATGCTTCAACACTAGGCTTGTGTTCAGATACTAATTTACTTACCATGTGAAAGAAAATATAGCTGGTTACTATATACTGGTCTATTTGACCTGCCAAGGAATTTAAGCCTTATGCAGGGTGTTCATCGGCACCGCACGCTTCAAAAGAGAGTTATATTCTCGACTTCTCGACCATTCATCAATCTCACGAGCACGTAGCACTGGAAGAGGGTGTGATAGTTGCCTCGTTTGAGCATTCCTGTAAAGATTCTAATGGTCGTTAAATCCTGAATGGCATCCCGCCATATCAAGTAGCTATTGTCGAGCTTCTTAAAGAAAACTTGTATATATTACCTCATATACCAACCCATTGGGCTTGAAGAAGCTTTATCATAAGAACGAGCTTGCTCCAGGAATGCATCTACATTTAGTTGGTCCGCCAAGGAAGGGCAGCCCCCAGATAATTTCATCAGGACAGACATGACAATCTCTTGTAATACCACCATGGCAATTAAGGAGAGCAAAACAGAAGAAGAAAAAAGGCAGGTAAGTTCCATAATATTCTTAAGAATAATGATAAGGAATAAAATCAGAGCAGGAGAAGAAAAATATGACACAAGTGCTGCAAGAGAAGGTCAGGCTACATCACCAAACCTTGGGATCTTGAGCAACAAGAAGGGCTGCACGATCACAAGTAAGCTCTGCTGCTCGGAGCCAACGCAACAACTGGTCCTCTAAGCTACTAGCAATTAATCCACCAAGTCCTGTAAGTGGAACAAGAAAAAAACTCTTGCCTGCTCATCTCCAAGAGGTTTGTAGCACTATCAAGTTTATCTTATAAACGGTTACACCAACTATACTTCTTTGCAAAAATGACAATGGTTATATGATATTCATTTACTAGCTACAGTCCTGACAAGCGATAATTAATCAATGTCCTAGAGGGCTAGAGTGATTATTTAAGCAGAATTACCGAAATTTGAGACCCTTGTCTCCCAGGACCAAACAAGAAAACTTACCTATATGGGCCAAAGTCTTATAATCCATAATCAACCATCGTGAGACACACTGGAAGATGTTTCTTCTTCAATAATGACAATCTAACCTTATTGAACCAAGAAAGGGTGTGAATACAATAAATGTAAGACTCTGACTAGTTCAGACAAGCCTTTCAAAATTGCTCTCTCTCCCAACTAAAACAGAAACTATGTAAACTGTTCTATGTGTACCCATGCAGCCCAGTGATGCAGGTATTGCAACACAAATAGAGAAGCACTTTTAAACTTTTCAACGACAAAATTATGAACTTACCAGGTATGGTGTATGCCCCAAGGGCAAGGATATTTGCATATGTCAGCCATAATCCATGGTCACATTTAAGATGACCCAACTCATGGGCCATGACCGCCTGTTGAAATTACCAGGAAAGGATATCAGGAATGAGAACTGTAAATTTCAACTGGAGAATGACTTAATAACACTATCACATCCGAGAGATGAAGAACCAGAGAAAGGGGAGATGGGACAGGAGAAGTAAGGAATACAAAATGATGTTAATACCTGCAACTCTTTTCGTGACAAAAGCTCGATAAGACTTGTGTGCACAACAACAAATGGCCTTTTGCCACTAATGGCTAAAGTATAAGCATTTGGTGCAGGGTTCTGGCGAACATACAAATCGGGAGGCTCAATATTCAATATTTCAGCAGCCTCAAGCATCAACTGATGCAGTTCAGATAGCTGAGACATAAGCATAACATATCAGAGTCGGAAGTAGGCTCTAACCACAATCTTTGAGGCAACACAAGCTTCAGCAATCACAAAAAAAATTGTTTGAGAACTTTAAATGATAGCTTTCCTACTATGATGAAATGCAAATCAAGGTGACTAATTCCTTCAAAGTCAAGACTCAAGACTGTAAAGATCTCTACACAATTCAAATGTTCAAGTATGTATCCAATTCCACACAACAATGAACACTCCAACATCAAGAAGCAGATATTAGACAAATTATTGGACATAAAAGTTTGAAAATTGCGAAAGATGAGTACATATATACACCAGTCCTTTTTAAGAAATGAATTTACAACCAGTCCCTTCTATCGTTATCACTTTACCTTGAAATATAAGCGATAACATCCTAAGTCCTAACGCTACGTTACTCAGGCTCTTCATTTTACCTCAAGTACTTTTGTCAGGCCCCAACACTTCGAAATCAGTATGAACACTTAAATCTTCACCAACATATATATAACATATCCATAAGATGGCCGAGCGTGACACCTTGACACATACGCATCCAAACATTGTTAGCGAAATTAAGTAACTTTGTCTCCAGCTTGAAGAAACATTAACATGGTATTAAATTATCACAATGCAATAGTATATTTAACTTCAATTTTATTGAATCTTTATGAAGCTGTGCTTGCAGACTTCATTACTTCATCAAGTGCTAAAGGGACCCAAACATTACCTGATTTTCCGAAACAAGCAGCGAAGCGCCTATGTTCTCAAGAAACATGACCTGCTCCCCAATGGATCCTTGCATTATGAAGGTCAAAAACTTAAAATTACATGTATGGCTATGGCAGAATACAAAATTAACAAGAATTGCAATGAAACCAAATTAGCAGTCAATATAATTGAATGGATTGGTGATCATAACAGAACAATCACTAAATAGTAATGTTTTAATAGAAAAAAGGTTACCTAATATAGCCTTGCCTATTTCATTCAATCCAGGAATTGCTCTCAAAATCAGCGTGTTCTAATTCCAACAATCCCATGATCAATCAAAGAGGAAAAATTAACCCAAAAAAAGAAAAAAAAAAAACAAAAAAAATCATTAAAAGACTAATAAAAATTTGGTACTTGTTGATCAAGAGGATGCCTGAAATCATCGGCATCGAGATTGCGGAAAACAACAGTAGAAGAAGAAGAAGCAGCAGCAGCAGCAGAAGACGCTCTACAAACAGAAACATTAACTTTAGGGTTTCCAATTGATGGCGGAAATCGGAAATTAGAGAAATTAGGGTTTGATTTCGTGGCGAAACAATGGGTGCGAAGATGAGAAGTGATGGATAATGAGGAGAGAGAAAATGAAGCAGCCATTGTTATACGGACTTCGAATTTAGAGTGTAGATTTGTAGAATTCAAAGACATTGAGAGTCAGCATGAAGCTTTTAACGGATATTTTTGTGAAGGAGAGGTTACGTCCATTGATGGGTACGTAGCTGCTTGGACTCCATTTGTTTTTGTTTATGGTAATGCTTTACCGCCAGTTCACTTTCTGTTAAGACTTGTTAGTATTCCTTCTTACTTCTTACTTCTTACTTCTTACTTCTTCCACTTCTTTTTCTATTTTTTTTTTCCAAGGGTGGCACGTTACTGAGCTTTGCCCAATCTTTATCGAATATGAACAAGGTGTTGGTGAATGGTGAATGGTGAATGGTGAATGGTGAGGCTCCGTTAAAGAGCTTCTCACCTCGGAACACGGAGGTTTAGTGATGCATATTCCTTAGAGCAAATTCAATGGTTGCCCTATTAAATGTAATCATTATTTATTTTATTACTTCCTTTCTCTCCCACCTCACTCCAACTCCAACCCCAACTAAACTAAATCTCATAGTTTTCTTAATCCCAATGTTTGCCTTACCATATTTTCACTTTCTTCCAATTCCATTAAAATCTTACAATATATACCATTGATCAAGAAGACATGATGCAATTTCAATTGTTGTATGATGTTATGTCTGGCGCATTGTTATTTGTTAGTAATATGAAGTGCAAGCTCAACTTTTCTTTTACCACCATTCCATTGTAAGATGCTAAGGCTTTGCCTTCCTTTGTTCTGGTCCTTCACCATGGACTAGGCAACATAAAATTTTCGTGTTTTTCTTCTCTCTCTATAAAAAATATTATTTTGATATTCTATCTCCTTATACCCACGCTATAGGACAATGGTTGGCCTTGCTCTAAGACACCTTGATCACTAAACAATAGGATGTCATTAGCTTGTTTAGTTTATAATTAAACAACCTTATTGAATAATACTAAATTTAGAAATGAAAAGAAAAAAAGTATAGCTCAATTGCTCTATTTCAGTCTGTTTCATTTTTTTTCAGTTTCTTTGATTCCTTGTTCGGTATAAAACAAATTTTGTACCTATTCGACATTATCTACTTGTTGGACTTATATTGGTTTACATTATTCGAAGGAGATATCAATCTTCTAGGTTGGTTCCATATGGAGTTCATAAGTTGCGATGATGTAGACAATTGCATCACAATTCTCATGTGGCTTTACACTTTTACCTTAATTAATTGACATTTAACATACATATCTTGAGGTAATCAATCATTCTATTACTATTTTTTTCATTATTCATTTTTATAGCATAAATACATAAACCAGGAAAAAATATTTCAAATGCTCTTCTTCTCAGTTATCATAATAACGATTTGTTTAAGTATTGACTAATTTACAGTTATTACAATTTACATAAAGTTATCAAAAATCAAAACTGAGAATTGGCAACACAAGCGACGAGGCAGAGTAGACGTTATCATAGATTATCCTAATATCACAGTGATATGATATGGATAAATGAGTGTTATATTAAGTAAATTGACAATATATATTAGAGGTGATAATGGGTCGAGTTGGGTTCGGCCGGACCATCCCTAAAAAAACCACCCATTGGCTGGGCCGGGCCAAAATTTAGGCTAATTTTTTGTGCCCAAAGCCCGCTATTCTGGCCCAAAAATAGCGGGCTTTTCGGGCCAAAATTGGGCCGGGCTAAAATTTAGACTAAAAAGTCATTTTCGGCTTGCCCAAAATCCGTCCCAAAATCAAAAAAATCCGGGCCCAGCTGAGTTCGAAACCGGGCCAAAAAATCTGCCCAAATCCGAGAAAAATTCAGGCCGGTCCCATGGGCCGGATTCATTTGATCAGCTCTACTATATATTGATCAACTAATTTTGACAATATTTTCTCACTATTATACACTAGTGGAAAAAAACGGAAGGGCTGCGCTGCAAGGGATGCGTTTTTCAAAAAACGCAGCCCTTTTAGTGAAGGGTTGCGGTTTTTTAAAAAACCGCAGCCCTATAAGTAATAAAGGGCTGCGTTTTTTTAAAAACCGCAGCCCTTTATGGGCTTTTTTTTAAAAAAAAATTGAAAGGAATGAATTCGCGGGCTATCTTAAAATGTTAAGTGGGCTAGGGTTCTCACTCCCTCATTCTCTCTCCTCTCTCACGTCGCCTCTCCCTCCTTTCTCACTCTCCTCCTTTCTCCCTTCTTCCACAACATTAATATCCTTTCCCTCCTTCTATTTCACCCTCCAGCGGCAGCAACACCACACAACAGTAATCTCCTTTCCCTCCTTCTATTTCACCCTCCGGCGGCAGCAACACCATGCAGCGTTCGTTCGTTCGTTCGTTCGTTCCACAACAGTAATCTCCTCTCGTTCGTTCGTCTCTCGTTCGTCCTCCTCTCAACGAGGGTTCGTCCTTCGTCCTCCTCTCAACGAGGGTTCGTCGTCCGTCGTCGTCGTCGAACTCCGCTTAAGCAAGGACAACAACAAGTGATGATTTTTCGTTTTCCAGATCTATAATTTGTTGTTCTTTGTATTGATTAATGTTCATGTAATTTCAGATTTATAATTGTTGTAATTTCAGATTTGTATTGATCTTTTTTGTCATTTTCGTTCCTTTTTTTTCATTTTCGTCCTTCTTTTTTCATTTTCGTCCTTAGTTTTTTCATTTTCGTTCCTTTTTTTCATTTTCATTCTTTTTTTTCGTTTTCGTTTTTTTCATTTTCAGATCTATAAATTTCGACGGTTCTTGTTGATATTCTCTGTTGCAAATTTCTTGATATATTTAGGAGAAAAAAAATGCCAATATATTTTTTTTTTTGGGTCAAAAGGGCTGCGGTTGTGGTCAAAACCGCAGCCCTTTGTACAAAGAAGGGCTGCGTTTAAGGCCCAAAACCGCAGCCCTTCCAATATAGAAGGGCTGCGTTTTTGGGCCTCAACCGCAGCCCTTCACTTTGAGTGAAGGGCTGCTACGGAAAGGGCTGCTGGCCAAAAACGCAGCCCTTAGGGTTGTTTTGACCGCAGCCCTTCCGTTTTTTTCCACTAGTCATATAAAGAAAAACATAGCCTGATTGGATATTGTTAGATTCGTCTCAATGAATATTAGCGATTAGAATGTATAAGGGTAGAACTTATAATGTGATCTTGACAAATAAGTAATTTCTCCTAGGCCTTTCTCCTTTTTTTTTAAGTTCATTAGGATTTTTATTGGTTGGAATTTCCACCTATCTTGGTAGAAATTTGTTTCAAAACATCAACTCTTTATAAACTGTATTTATACATAATTAAATATATCTATACTAATATATTAAAAGGCGTGCATAAACAAGAAAGGGTGCCACGTGGCGCTCTCCCTAAGAGAGTTTTACTCCATGTAATCTACAACAATAAAAAAAAGTAGAAATTGCGTAGCATAGGGTTTGATCCCATGACCTCAAGAACATATACTAAAGTCTTAACCACTAGACCAAATAACATTTAGTGTTATCATCTTAAAATATAATATTAATAAATGAAAATTTTTCTTTCTCGGGGCATAACCCGAGCCTAATAACTAGTTAATGATTAAATAAGCGCATTGAGTTATGTGAAAAAGTAAATGTTAACCTAAGGAGTGTAAGGACGGAGGAAGCCTATTTTTTTTATAAAAAAAAATCCCCAAAATGAGATTGAGAAATTGATTTATCAGCCCCACCATCTCACCAAAGGCGGCATAACAAGGTCAGGTGAGGTCTGAGCAAATAGAATCATCTAGTCTTCTTCAATCTTCACCAATTCATCCATATATTATAATCTAAACATTAGTCATTTTTTTGTGTTTCTAATTCTGAGTCGACTGAAAAGATAACACTAAAGCAAAAATCCCAGAACAACCAAGATACTATTGCAGTTGGATAAACAACTCATTATTTCCCTTCATTTATAACCAATGTAATCCCTTTTTTTTATTGTATTTCTACTAAATTTTACTCTTTTTTTCACTATATTAATCTCTATTTTTGGGTCAAAAATATACAGGAGGCATTCGGTAAATCGTCCACCAACACCAGATGCAGGGGATGAACAAGAGAAAGAGCTTACAGTTCAAGAGAAAATCAACATAAAGGTCTTTTTTTTTTTTATTTTATAATCTCCTGTTATTTTAATTAAATCCTCTTATTTTTCCCTCACGATTATTTTATTGGGTAGATCGTTTTATTTTGTGGGTTCCCCAAAATTGTGCTTTGATTTGTTGCTCTCTTCATTACTTTTTTTGATTTGTTTTGATTTCTGTTACATATAATTTTGTGGTTTACTGAAATGGGAATTTATTTGGTTGATTGATTTTACAGTTGATTGAGAGTGGAGAAAAGGAGAGATTGATGAATCTTTTGAGGGAAAGGCTCATTGAGTGTGGATGGAAAGATGAAATGAAAGCCATTTGCAGGTTTCGAACCTGAACCCCGCAATTTATGTTAAAATTTCTAGCTTTCCACTTCATTTGATGTTATAATTCTTGTTGTTTTAGGATAGTATGTGTAATTTAGTGTAACTGATGTGAATTTGCAAAAATAGAACTTATTAATCAACCAGGATGTTATTGAATTAGGCTCCAATGAAGGTTGTCGATTTTAATCTCTCGTAATTGTGCAATGTGTATTGTTTGAGTTTCGACTAAGATTTGTTTCGATTCGTAGGGCGTTTATAAAGAAGAAAGGAAGGAACAATGTAACTGTGGATGATCTTGTACATTTAATCACTCCTAAAGGAAGAGGTACAGCTGTTTATCATTCTCATGAACCATGTTTCAGCTTTTGCCTCTCATAGTTTTTGTTTGTTGTCTTTTGTCAAAATGCGCTCTTGAAATTTAATTACTCGACTACATGTTGTGGAGAGTGTTATTGAACTGGTGAAAGATTAGGGTTCTGGCTGTATTGGTGGTTGTGAAAGCATGTCATGGTTGAGGTCTGATGTGTAAACCACTTTTGAGTTTCTGGTTTTTGGTGGAGCCTGGGGTAGAGGTTAGACGTTTAATTGCTTAATACTTCTTTCTCGCACTTATCTATACACGTTTACACCCTCTCTGCGCTTCCAAAGAGGCTTATACATTGGGGTAAAGGAGGCCGCTTTGTTACTCAGACTCTGGTACGGGTTTGAGTGTTTGATTTCGGCTATTTCCTGAAAAAAAATTCATGATGTTGGCCTAAATTGGAGTGGCGAAGTGTCCATACTCCTGTCGAGGATCAGATACGGGCACTTCCAGTAAGATGAGAAAGCCGAATAACATAGAAGGAAGGACGGATATACACAATCTTACCAATTAAAATGTGATCTAGTAAGCAGCAATGCTCTTCCACTTACAATTGAGTACGAAGCTTAGCCATTTTCTCCCAACATCTTACCTTCACACGTATCTCACAACTCCTTTTTTATTGGAGGGGTTGGTGAGGAATGGTGAGTGGTTATTCTAAGTGATGCAACTGTGTAGGGAATTATGAAAACCAAGCTCTGATATCACCTCCTAGAAGTAATACTTTTAACTTGGGGCGGGGCCAGGGGGAATGTAGTTCTTATAAAGAGGACGTGGTCGCGAGGCTATGGAACAAAATTGAAAAATTGAAAAAAATTGTTTGAAAAATTGAAAAATGTAGTTCTTTCTGCTTACGAATTGGAAAAATTTGAGCTTCTGTATATCAACCTTTTTCATCATCAGCCCTTCTGTATCTCCGACATTCCAGTTTTTGTCACATGAGAAACAATATAAAATTGCAGTAGTCTTGATTTAGATTGAAGTCTCAACTTGCAATGTTTCTTTTTTTTGTGTTCTAGTTTAACATCTTCATGTTGTGCTCTAATCAAAGAGCCTATTCTCCACCGAACAAGTGAGGATGGGACATACTAGTAAACTCACTTGGTGTGGGTTTCACACAGATTCCTCCTCTCGGTTCGGTGGATAACAAAGTTCTCCATTTAGCATTTTTTTTGAATCAATTAGTAGCTAACTAACATTCTAACGATCTCTTGTCATGCAGCAACTGTTCCTGATTCTGTGAAAGCTGAACTATTGCAGCAAATTTGGGCTTTTCTAAATGCTACTGCAATTTGATAAAAGGAACTGTTGCATCAGGGGGAAGAAGAAGATGAGAATATGGTCCAAGTACAAATCTTCACGGAGGAAAGGTTTGAAAGAGTTTGGTGAGGGAGTCACAGGTCACTACTATGTGATTCTAGTACTTGAACCTATCTAGATTAGCGACAGCAATGCAACTTGCCCCGTATCCATATGACTCAGGTGATCCTTGGCATATGTTTCAGGGGTTAGATTTGCTTGGGAAAATATCATATATATAGGCTTGTATTTGTAATGTACTTGCATCTTGTGAATTTGAGTATTTGTGCTTGTCTTTTTTTTTTTTTTCACCTTGACTCCTTTTGCTCTCTGCCCCTCTAAAAGGACGATGATCATGCAATAGACATAGGAGGGCGCTCATTGCTAAGTTATGTGTTTGGGATAAGTGGGTTTAATAAACAGGTTAGGTGTAACCAACAGGAAGCTTACCGATCCGACTTGTTTGTTAGCTCTATGTCGTGGACCATCTCCCACACCCTGGAGCATTGCTGAGCAATGAGGTTTCGTTAGGGCAAACTGATTTTCCACAGTATCGCTTGTTTAGATTATTGTTTGGCTGTAGCGTAATTGAACTTGATTTCATTTTGTTTTACTTCCTCCGTTTTTTTTTTTTACTCGCAACACTTTTTTTTCATCAACTCCAATTCAATTTTTGGGTATGAGAGAGGTAGAGAGGAAAAAAAGAGAGGGCTCATGTGATTGGAGAGAGATAGAGAGAAAGAAAAAGCAAAAATAGAAAGTGTTGTAAGTAATTAATTATTTCTCTTTTAGGAAAGTGTTGTGGGTTAAAAAAAACGGAGGAAGTACTACAAATCTGGAATATAAAACGTGCTTCTCTGCCAAGGTATCCAAATTCGTTTTTGCGACAAGAAATTGAGCACGAAATTCACCCCGTCTTAAATGTAAACCAACGATTATGATTATAAAGATAAACAAGAGATAGATAGAGATTAGAAACGATGTTTTTTTTAGCATACATACCCATCACGGGGGAATAACAACTTTGCTAGTTGCTACAGTCATCAGCTTTGCGTATACTTCTTACACAAATAACAATCCAAGCCATGAAACCAAATACTTCAAGTCTTTCCTCTCAAAAAAAAAAAAAAAAAAATACTTCAAGTCTTCAATCAAACCCATATACTATAAAATAGTTAGATAGCAGAAGCATCAATAAAAACAGTAAAGTTTTAGCATAATATTCCAGTGGACCACTAATATTGTTGGTTGGAGAGTGTTGTTACTTTTAGGGACGTTCACATCGACCTCCTAATAAAGATTTTGAGCAAACTGATTTTCCACAGCATGGGGCGACGAAGAACCCACAATCATCCCCTGTTGCGCTGCAACCTGAGAAAGGGTCTGCACACCCACAATCAATATATTAATATTATATAGCTAATATATAAAGCAGAGTACAAAAACCAAATCACAAGGCCGCGACATTTGACAAAAGCCAGATCACGAGGCTACGACATTTGGCGTCCTCATTGGTGGACGCCATTTGTCGCGCTCATTAAGTGCCATGTCATATTACTTTTAAATATAAATAGAGTTCTTAGTTGATTAAAATACAAATAGAGTTTAGGATAAGAATAAATAGAGTTGGGTTCACAATGAAAAACTTAAATATAGTAAATTGATCATAACTTTTATTATATAGTTTATAAAATTATAATTTTTGTACCATTAGAAAGTGTTTAAAAAGCACTTTAAAATAAGACCCATTTATACTATATTTAAATTTTTATATTAAACCCCTCAAAAAAAAAATTATATTAAAGTAACATATAAAAGGAAACATTGACTATATACTAACGTATTAATGTAACCTACTGCAATTGGAATTAGCGATTCAATTAACCTACTGCAATTGGAATTAGAGATTCAATTAACCTAATGCAATTGGAATTAGGGATTCAATTAGAATTATGATTGTTATAAGATATTCAATTAGAATTAGGATTGTTATAAGATATTCAATTAGAATTAGGGTCGTTCTACAAAACCTATTCATGTTAGAATTAGAATATTAAAAAGTCAGCTTACGAGGTTGCGACAGTTGGCATCCTCATTGGACGCCATTTGTCGTGCTCATTAAGAGTTCTAAATTGATTAAAATACAAATAGAGTTTAGGATAAGAATAAATAGAGTTGGGTTCACAATGAAAAACTTAAATAATATAGTAAATTGATCATAACTTTTAATATATAGTTTATAAAATTATAATTTTTGTACCATTAGAAAGTGTTTAAAAAGCACTTTAAAATAAGATCCATTTGTACTATATTTAAAATTTTATATTAAAGTAACGTATAAAAGGAAATATTGACTATACTAATGTATTAAAGTAACCTACTGCAATTGGAATTAGCGATTCAATTAGAATTAAGGTTAGGGTATTAAAGTAACCGAAGGTACGGTTTCTAATAAATATACTCCTCATATTTCCTTTTCCTTTGATAAGAAACAAATGTTGCATCATTAGTTTCCTCCAAACATAAATGTTGGATAATATGGGACATGGTCAACATATTAGAAAGAGGGTTGATATTGTTAATTATATTGGTCTATTGAGGATTGAAGGGCACCGTAGCAACATATCGTAGCAATATTACCAATCCTTCATAATTTAACAAATTGTTTGATATTTATATGATATGTGCTTTAATTTGATTTGTAAACACAATGAAAATTAAAGAAATGTAAGTTTTATCTTGAACTTTCTCCATTAACTTTTCATTGGTCTAAAACATATGGAGGTTTTATTTTTATTGTTTTAACATGCAGGAAGATGTAGGTTGTGTAGTATATCATGACATGTGCATTAACATACAAAAATATTTAGGTACTGCATGATAGAGTGAATGTCTAAATTATATAGTGAGTTTCTGCATGATATAGTGAGTGTTTAAATGATATAGTGAATTGTTCAGAAATGATATAGTTTCTACATGATATAGTATGTTTCCGAATGATATAGTGAGTTTCTTCATGACATATAAATTAGAAACCAAAGTCAAAGATAATGTCAAAAATAGCGTATTATATGTGACAATAACGTATTATTTATTCTTTATTTTAAATACATATGAAAATAACTATAAAAATAGCGTATTATATGTGACAATAGTAATTATGTCTTTCAAAATCATATTTTAAAAATTGAGTTATATAAAGATAAAAAATTCATATCTATAGTTTTGAACATATAGCATTACATGATGGCATTACATGAAGAATCACATGAAAGTTTGTCATCGAGATTGCAGAGGTATTATGCAATTGACTAATTATTTTATTCCTAGGATATTCATTGTATACATAATTATATATGTTTTTTTTTCCATATATCTATATGTCAGATCTTATTCTTTTCTCCATGAACTTAATTCTACTAAAACTATTTGGAAATCAAGGTTTGCGTTTCTAGGCTATTTGAGGTCACGGATCATAAAAAAGAGGGAAGTTTGATAAGTATTGATATGGTCATGATTGATGAAGATGTATTTTTTTCTCTTAAATAGTATTTTCGATTATTAGTAGAGGTTAGTTTAGTATTTAATTAATTATATTCATGATATTATCATTATGATCTTCTTTTTGGCTTTCACATCTTCCATTCTATATGCGTTAGTATTATGTGCTATATTAAAATTTGAAGTTGTAGTTGGCACTCATGTTTTTCTCTATTCTTTTTGTCCTGCATCTATATATATATATATATATATATATATATATATATATATATATATATATATATATATATATATATATATATATATATATATATAAAATTATTACCCTTTACTTTCTTAAAGTATAATTCGGGTATTATTCATGTTAAAACTGTGTTAGCTATTGTTAGTCATGCCTATTATTGGGATACCATTTAATAATAAACTTAGCAACAATATTCAATTGAATATTAAAAATTATAAAATTTATATATCGCAATAACAAAACTAGAAATTACAGTATAATGACAAATATTTTCTCCGTTCTTTTTCTACTGCAACAAATGGTTTGGGCATGGATTTAAGGAAATAAAAAATGAGTAATTTAGCATAGAGGTACCCCTTTAGTTAACTAGAGTAAGGGATAAAAAAATACTCAATAAAGTAAACGCAACTTTATGAGGCAATTTGGATAATTAATGATGGTTTTATTAACATTAAGGCTTCGTTTGGTTGGGTGTAAAACATTTTCAGTGTAAAATGATTTTCATGGAAAACAGTTTACAATGGAAAACACATATCTAAAATTAGTTTTCCGTTGTTTGGTTACATGTACGAAAAATGATGAAAAGAAAGGAAAATTTAAAGTGAAAGTAAGGAGGTAGAGAGAGGAGTGTACAAGAGAGATAAGGAAAATAAAGGAAAACAGTTTTCCTTTAATATTGAAGGGAAAATGGTTTTCCATTATTGGGAGAACAATTTTACTTCTAGGGAAAATGGTTTTACACTCCTTTGCAAACCAAACAATGTAAAATTGGAAATAGAGGAAAATAGTTTTTCCGAAAAATGTTTTACGCCCTACCAAACGGAGCCTAAATAAAGGCAATATTGTCAACTATAATTGCTTTTTTTACCAAAAGTGAAATGGTTCCAAAAGATGAAACTACTCAAAGCAGTAATTGTTGTAATAGAAAAAGAACGGAGAAAGTATGTAAATACAATGGTGTTAAATAATCTCATTTCACAGCAACAAAAAATCAACAATAATATTAACAAAAAATTTGCAAAAAAAAATAAACAACAACCCGTGCAACGCACGAGCTTTAAAACTAGTATAATATATAAACACAAATATACATAACATAACATCTTTTACTATGAGACTTTATAATGTTGACCGCAAAAACTAATAAGGTCCTCCATATTCGAGAGACGTGTTTATTAGGAGTTCCCCTCAAGCGGAGGATCTACTAATGTTATTTTTCTTACCATAAAAAAAATAATATCAGAGACGTGTTTGGTACGAGACTTGTTAATTATCAACACAATTATTAGAGAATAAGAAATTGATCTCAGGCAAGATTTCATAAATTGTCATTACTTAATTACCATTGCGACATGTGCCACCTCTCAACGAACTTGAACACGAATAACCATGACAACACCAGTTAACAAGATTACATCTATCACCAAAAACGCCGCATCCTAAGGCTTTTCCTCCCAACATCAAGTGCACTGCAAGGTTTGAAATGGAGCATATATTTCAAAAGGATAGTAGTAACGAGTTAGCTACTAGAAATCAAACTGTCTAATTTACACGCTAAAGTAACAATGAGTACGTTTTAATTTTCTGAGATAATTCTATAAAATAATTAAACATGGAAAACTAGCTACGTACTTACCTGATGCAATTACCAGAATAATTGTTAATACTTTCCTTTTGCCCTCCATAGTAATAACTAATAACCATTAGTGTACTTACAATCTAAAATCAAAGGTTTTGATATGTAGAATACTTGAGTAATACACTAATACTTCAAGTGGTGATAATGATGAACATCCCATTATTGGAACCCTATTTATAGAAGTACATAATTTCCTTCACACCCAACGCAAATATAATAATCAAACTAGCCGGCAGCTTCTCTAATACGGACTAATTCCTATTTGGATATCAATCTTTCAAACGCATCATTATTCTTGATTCACATGCATTATTTTACTCATTCAACTAAAAAGTTTCTTAAGCATTGTGGCATTACTAAATTATTATAGGTTAATTCTCGCCATTCACAAATTAGCTATTTAAATAGGTTAGACTGTTAAGAGTATTGTCATATCTTCGAATAGAGTTGATGCTTTCCTGCCCAATATGATCTTTTAACATTATATCGCACCTTATTTTATTCATAGACACTTGAAAGAAATTTGTGGGACACCTTGATCGTATCTTATGTAGCTAGAATTAAGACAAAACCGAGACGATCTGCAGAAAAGGATATGCCGTAACTCATCTAGTAGATGTCGATGTCTTCTAGACAATAAATCCCAAGTCCCTTGAACTAAAATAGCTTCATGGGATTCTACTGATTGAAGTAACAATGAAGTCACGTCCTTTGGTGACTTCTGACCCTTCTGTGAGGATAAACTCTCACGAGACTGAAACTCAAAATGCGTGGAGGTCAAAACTTGCCCCAAAATAAATTGGAGGGCCTCCCACAAGATGCATTTTTGAACTGTGATGACTCCGAAAGTCATCACTTGAACTGGGGGCGAATTCCATTGAAGAAATTCACCGGAACTACGGATCCTAAGATCCAACCTGGCAATCACTAAACGAAAAGATCGAACCACAACACTGTTAATATGACAATCTCCTCTCATAGAACCCAATACTCGAACCTTTACAGATGCATAACTGGAACTGGAAAAACCTAAACTACAGCTAAAACAAATAACATAAACGAAACAAACTAAACAAACAACCAACAGACTCATAAAACCACACTTGCAATGCATCGTCCTACCTTCAAAACTACACGTAGCCTTCATGTACCTAACAAATGCTTCCTTGGCAAGCTAATCAAACTGACAACAATGAACACAAGTGGGGAACGGGGAAGAGGATACTAAGACTGAAATCGATCCTAAAACAGGGGGGACGGGGAAAGGGAAACTAAGAACTAACCAACTTGACACTAGAACAGGGGAACGGGGAACGGGGAACGGGATACTAGGACCTAAAACTCGTCGAAAACTCGAGAACCGGGGAACGACCGAACGAGGAGGGGAAGCCTAAACCTAGAAACCACATAAAACTAAACCAAGGGAACGGGGAGGGGAAGACTTGACGCCAGGGAAGCTGGGGAAGGGGGTGAAGAACCGACGTGCGTACCAGGGAAGCTGAGGAGGGGGGTGAAGAAAAAACTAGGGAAAGAGGACGACAAACCAGGGAAGGAAGACGAACAAGGGTGGGTGTAGACACATAATCGTGTCTCCCCATTTAGTACCCTATGATGACTAATACTCCGCTCCAATTGGTCCGGATCGAAGAAAGAATAAAGAACAAGTCTAAAAATAACTCTTTTCGTTGACCTCATTCATCTATCTTCTAATCATCACAAAATTCCTCCTACCTGATTCATACCAAGCGCATGATCATCACCATCACCTATTCTTCATCACCATCTAATTCTTTTGCCGCCTAAAATACCAAGGCCTAATACTCCCTCATCCTAACAAATCACCTGCACTCACGACACATCATCCAACTTCGTCAATTCATCATCATCATTCAACAGCACCAACGCAGCAATCAGCATATAATAAATACCACAAACCATATACTTGGTTTCACACATAATACGACGCAAGACACTATTTTTTAAGACTCGTTCAATTCAATTTTCCAAGATCCGTACAAATCAACGACACCAGACGATGGTATAATTTCTGAAGGTCAACTAAATTAACTAACTTTATTTTTTCTCTATTTATTTCTATTATTTTCTTGAAGTTACGAACATTTTATTCATGATGTAGGTTATTAATATATTCCTGCGACTGTAAGTATTGTATGTATTATACTAACTCCCTGCAATATATTATTTTCTTATTTTTCTTTCTTTTCATGAACATATTATTTTTTAAGAAAAATTGTTTTAAATAAGTCAACATTTGCGCAGTCTTCCCATTTTAAGTCTACCTTTTTTATGATCCCTGATTGAGTTAGGCTTGTATGTCTGTTTTCTTCTATTGAGTTTTAACCTGTTTGTGACTTGTTTATTAGGTTACTTATGATACGTGTTACAAGTCCCTTCTTCTAAAACAGGCGAGGAAGGCGAGGGTGGGGGTGGGACATTGTTACACGTATCATAAGTAACCTACTAAACAAGTCACAAACAGGTTAAAACTCAATAGAAGAAAACAGACATACAAGCCTAACTCAATCAGGGATAATAAGGTAGACTTAAAATGGGAAGATCGCGCAAAGGTTGACTTATTTAAAATAATTTTTCCTATTTTTTATGCCTGATTGTAATATTTATCACCTTGTATTTATTGCTAAACAAGACCTAAATAAATGATCTAACTAATTCAGATAATTTGAACAACCTGCTAGGAACCTTGTAATTTGATTGCATAATAACTTGTCACTAAAAAATATAGTCTTTTTATGTGTTTTTTTTTGGGCTAATTAAGTAAGAATTTTATTGATCATAAATCGAATTACACCCTAAGCTAACCCAAAGAGGAACAAACCAACTAGGTTGGACCCTTCTACAAAGGGAAAGCAAACAAAACACAAACAACTTCTTACAAAGTTCTAAACCAAGTAATTTCACACACTGACTTTTTGTGGCATAACAGGAAGAATTCTCCCTCTAACTGCTTGTTCTTTTTATGTGTTTCCTGAACCAACTTAGTCTAATTATTTTTAGGGTGTTTAAAATATTATATGATTATTCTTCTGCATAAAATTTGTAATGAATCGATATTTAGTAGAGGCCAGCATTGGGAAACATAGTTCCTGACTGTGTTGTACCCTCACCTCTGAACTCAATCTATGGTTCCTGACCATCTATGGAGTCAAGACGGGGAAATCTACATTGGATAAGTCCTTCAGATGTCCCTACAGCTTCAATATCCAATTAGGTTTATGAGTCTTCCTTTAAAGACTTGTTGGCGACTTCAAAACATATTTTCAATAAAACCTTAACAATGGGGTAGTCAAATACGCGCTCACACCGCGGTAGGCGAAAATAAAATAACGCCTACAATGGGGGATCAGGGACGACGAACACCGACGACGCTAGACTCACTTCGCCGCTGCCGGAGACACCATAGAGTACCTTAACTCCATAGAGTGTTGAAATGGAAAAAACCATAAAGGGGAGGGTTGAGAGGGCCTGACTGCCGTCGTGAGGAGCCCGAGGCGCCTCTCTCGACAGTCGAGCCCCTCTAGGTGCTGAGGGTTTATGGCGAGGGTGTACGGCGGGGAACTTTAGGGTTTGTTGCAGAGGAAAAGGTTTGTTGCAACTAGTGTTTATAGTTTTAGTGTTTACAAAGGAGCCGATACCCTCAAAATTAAAGGAGAAAAGAATGTTTTGTTTGAGCAAAAAGTAAAGTAAGTGGAATAAATGTAGGGTTAAGTCGTGCGAGTCATTTGCTTAGATTTTCTCCCTCCATCCTCTCCATCCGCAATCATATTTTTCACAATCCCAGGTAGACTCATATCACCATTAATCACTATCATTCAAGGTTTCTTAGGTTTTCCTCTACCCCTTACAATCCCATCATATTGCCAATTTTGAAGCTTCCTGTCTCCTGACCAATGCACCACTTGTTCTTCGTCTTACATGCATGCCTAAACCATCTTAGACGATTCTCTCTTCTCATTCTCAAATCTCAATAGATATAACCCCTACTTTATTCCTAATAATTATCTCACTCCTCAACCGATCATTTCTTGTATGTCCACACATTCAACATAACATATCATCTCCGCCACATTAATCTTATATATGGATGCGACAATATTTCACGGTCCAACATTTCGTGTCATATAACAGTGTAAGTCTAACTGTTGTGCGATACAATTTTCTATTCAATCTTGGGGTATGCTAGGATCACATAGAAATGATAGGTTGTCGTACACCTGTCAAAGATAAATCCTAGCAAACCTTCTAACAATATAGTAGGGTAAGTAGGGTTGGATCCACAGAGAGATGGTTATTTTAAATCGGCTTTCAAGTTTGGAAAAACTAAACAAAGTCACGGATTTGGGATTGAAGGAACTAAACTAATGGAAATAATGAAAATCAAATAAAAAGGATATACTAGTAGAATAAATGCTTATTGCTGCGGTTTTACCCATACGCAGCAATATATCACGACAAAAGAAAAGGTAAAATATAAAATGACCATATTGCTGCGGTATTTTAAAAAAACCGCAGCAATATTGTTCCAACGGAAACTTTTTGCAAATAGTTGACCATTTGACCTACCATATTGCTGCGTTTTCTACAAAAAACAGCAGCAATGTATTTCCAACGGATATTTTTTTAATAAAGTGGAATATTTTTTCCAGATCTGGCGCACAGATATTGCTGCGGTTTCTGAAGCAATATTTTAAAATAATATTAAAAAAATATTATTATTTTAATATATTGCTGCGGTTTCTGACAGAAACCGCAGCAATATCTGTGCGCTAGATCTGGAAAAAAAACACGGGTTTATTTTGTTTTGCTTCACTGTTTCTCTCGACTCTCTCTCTCTACTCTCACATTCTCTCACTCTCTTACAATTTCCGGCGAAAAGGTTCCATTTTCCGGCGAAAATGTTTCGGTTTCCGGCGACAAGGGTCACATTACTCGCGTTTTTCCGGTGACAAGGGTTTTTTCGCTCCTCTCCTCCGCTTCTTGCTTGGTTGGTTCGATTTTCTCCCATCTCCTCTGCTTCTTGCTTGATTGGTTCGGTTTTTCGCCGCTCACCTCAGCCACTTTCGTACTTCACCGCCGGCGCCACCCTCTCCTTGTCATATTAGGTTAGTTTTGCATATTTTTTTTTTAATTTTGTTGTTTTCTTAGTTAATAGTGTTTTAATGGATAATTTGGCTTTAATAATAGTTTAAAATACTTAGTATAAAGTATATATATGATTAGTTATAAGATTTGAGGATTAAAAACTGAATTTGTGATGATTTTGCTTAAGTTTTTGTATGCCCTAAAATGTCATACGGGATTGTTTTTGCTTAATATGTTCTTGTTATATTTCAAGTGATATGCCTTCATATTGATAGATCACCAATGGGAGGGGAAGGGAAATCTAAGGAATGGTTTGGTACTTGTTGTTTGGTGATAACTTGAAATCGCTTTGTTGTGCATGTGCATGTTAAGTTTTGATGATGAAAAATAATATAATATGTTATAGTATGAAAGTTTGTGACAGATGGTTGAGAAAGGAATAAATAAATGAAGACTTTGAAGAAGTGAAGAATCAAGATTGAAGTCCAAGTTTATATTGAATTCCAAGTTTAGTTACTATATGCAAAATGTAATATGCTAGAGCTCGATGATATATTATGTGCCAAATAAAGAAATATAAAATTAGGATAATTAGTATTTTCTTAGAGTTAAGGGAATAAATAATTATGTTAATTTTATATATCTATATAAAAAGGAAGTTTAGTTTTAAAATAAAAAAGGATTTTATAAAAACTGATTTTGATAAAACGTTTTGTATATAAAAGATAAAAGTTTTTTTTCGAAAAAAAATCATAAAACGTTTTTAAAGAATTTTGTTCAAAGATAGAAAAACTATTTTTTCAATATGATAAAGTTTGTTTAATAAAAAACTGATTTAAGAGTTGATCTAGTTAATATAAGATATGGAGAAATCCTTATCCTATTAGGAAAAGGAAAATCAGTTTTTTATAAAAGATAAAATTGGTTTTTAAATAGGAAAAGAATTTTATCCCTTTATTTTAGGAATAAAAATTGTTCAAAAGATAATATATCTTGGAGAAGGATTTTTATTCTGTTCACCAAGATATATAAGGGATTGCAAATCAGTTTTATAGCTCACGTTTTCAGAGAGAGAAAATCGGAGATATTAAGAGCTGAAAACAGTTTCCTAAGGCACAGAGTATAGCACAGAGTTCTAGTCAGATTAGGAAACTAAACAACGTTTGTAATTGTCCTCTATTTGCTTGAATAAGAAGCACGTCTTTGAGGAATCTTTCTTTATGTAATTCTTATATTATAGGAGAGTAGCAACACTTAGGGTTAAGTGTTGGGGAGCACTATTAGAGTTAGTAGTGGGGGAATCGAATTGTATCGAGAGTTTGGTATTTTACGATTCAAATAATAAAAGAGAAGTTTGTGTGTGGACGTAGATCTCAGAGGTGAGATTGAACCACGTTAAATTCCTGTGTCTTATTGTTTGGTTTAAGGATTTTATTATTTGATTTCATTGTTTTATTGTTTGATACAATTTCGTTCGAGCAAAAACGTTAATCGGAGATTTTACGAGTGAATAACACAGTGCATGGCACTGTGCCATAAGAGTGTTTTTGCAAAAATCGATCAGTTTTAGCCAATCAATTCAACCCCGCCCTTCTTGAGTGTCACCTTGTGTTCCGACAAGTGGTATCAGAGCAGGCTATTCTTGAAAGGCTCATCCCTAGAGAATAGAAGTCATGAACATGCAAGATGACTCTCGAGATAGACACACCAAGTGCCCGATTTTCAACGGTAAAGACTACGGATGGTGGAAAGCTAGGATGAGGATCTACATCCAAGGATCGGATTATGAATGCTGAAAAGTCATTAGAAAAGGACCAATTCTTATCCAAGGAAAAAATGATGAAGGAAAGATGGTCGACAAGGATGAAGATGACTACGATTCGGTCGAATATGCAAAAGCCGAAAAGAACTACAAAGCAATGAGTATTCTCCAATATGGTATTGGACCTGATGAATACTCAAGGATCTCGGCTTGTACTACAGCAAAAGAAATATGGGACACGCTGGAGTTGGCCCATGAAGGTACGAATGAGGTAAAACAATCTAGAATAGATTTGCTAGTCCAACAATATGAATTGTTTACTATGAATAATGACGAATCTATTAAAGAGATGTTCACTAGATTTACACTAATCACTAATGAATTACGTTCTCTAGGCAAAACATATACTTCTGAAGATTTAGTGAGAAAGGTGTTAAGAAGTTTAACAAATCGATGGTTCCCAAAAATAACCGCTATTCAAGAAGCTAAAGATTTGACTAAACTTTCACTAGAACAACTTATTGGATCATTAATGACTCATGAACTTGTCTTAGATTCTAAAACTAATGAACCAAAAAGTAAAGGTATAGCCTTGAGAACTGAATTGGAAATTGAAAATAGTGATAGTGATGATGATATTGATTCTCTTACTAAGAGATTTAAAAATTTTCTCAAAAAGAACAAAAATAACAATCCTAGAAAAGATGAAAATTTCAAAGGTAAGAGCACTACTTCTAACTTTAAGAAAAGTGCTACTAATTCGGGTTGTTTCAAGTGTGGAGAGTTAAATCACAGGATTAAAGAATGTCCTCTATGAGATGATGAAAAGCCCATGGAAAAACGGGAGCAATCCAAGAAAGAATTCAAGAAAGCAATGATAGCTGCCGTTTGGGGAGATACGGATTCTGATGAAGAACGATCGAGGCACAAAGGCCATGAAGAAAAATTATGTCCGAATGCTTTGTACGGACATTACGAGAGAAGGGGCAAGGTGCCGGGACGACTCTCACTTGTGTCTAATGGCGAAAAGTTCAAACTCCCAAGATGAAACTGAAGACAGTGAGGTAAGTCTTCTTTCTCTAAAACCTTCAATACATCGTCTTTCAAAAAACCAACTTGTTACTTTGCTTGGAAATATCATTGATGATTGTCAAGAGATGAATGATGATTTTTCAATCACGAAAAAGGAAGTAAAAAATTTAACTAAGCAAAAGATTGGGTTGGAAGTGGAATATAAGGATTTATTAAAGGACTGTAAAGAACTGATGAAAAAGAATGATGAACTGGAAAAAACTGTCGAAGAAATAAATGTTGAGTTAAGTGCCTTAAGGTACGAAAAGTGTCTCACAAAAGAAATCGTTGATAACACTGTGCCGTACACTGAGCTAGAAGAGAAAAATTCGAATCTTGAAAAACAAATTGGATCTTTAAAACTTGAGTTAATTAAAGTGAAAGAGTCTAGACAAAGATCCAAAATTGTTCCACTTATGCTGCCTCATGATGCTAAGTTAAGTGACGAACTTGATAAAGCTAAGAGAGATTTGGAAATTTCAAGAAAAAGAAATAGCGATCTAAACACTTCTGTTGAATTCTTTGAATCACAATTGACCATTGCTCGGAAAATGTATGAAAAATGGTTAGATGGTCAAAAAGCCTTAGACTATATCTCTAGTACAACTAGCAATCGAAACAGAATTGGTTTAGGATATACAGACTAGAGGCACAGTGTACAACACAGTGCCAAAAATTTTGAACGAGACTTTCGTAAAAGAAAATATGTCGATCTACCTGAATATTTGATTTGCAACTTCTGTGGAAAGAATGGACATCTTATGGATAATTGTAATGTCAAGAAAAATAGTGTTGCGAAAAATGTAAAGTATGTAACTCAAATATGGGTTAGAAAAGACTTATTAGAAGCTCAACGAAAGAAAAAGGGACCCAAACAGATTTGGGTTCCTAAAATTAACAAGTGATCTTTTTCGCAGGCAAACGTGAGAGGACGCAGCCTATGGTATCTCGACAACGGCTGCTCAAGACACATGACTACTGATAAATCTCAATTCCTCTCACTAGTAGCCTATCATGGAGGGTGTGTTACATTTGGCGACAACAAAAAGGGAGAAATATTTGGTATTGATAAACGTCGGCAAATCCCTAACACACTCCATCGAGAACGTGATGTTGGTAAGTGGTTTAAAAAAAAAAAATTGTTAAGCATATCCCAATTGTGTGATCAAGGTAATTATGTTGAAATTCATGCATGAATATTTTACAAGATAATTTGTGGCTTTGGGATTAATTTCTAGAAATTGGTTGAGTATTATGCTTGTTGTCCTCCTTTAAATATGTTAATTGGAGTAGGATTGCATGTCTTCTTGAAACATTGTGAGTAAAGGTCTACTTGATATAAAGAAGGACTCGTAATGGTCTAATGATGCTGTCCTAATGTCATGATCCTAAGTTGCCGAACTAATAAGCTATATGATCCTAAGTTGCTGAATTTTTGAGCTATGAAATGCATATACTTTCTCCTATAGCAAGCTTGATCTTTAGCCCAATATTCTGATTTTCTATGCACGAGTTTGATATTTGTGCCTTATTATTTCTTTCTTTCATATGTCCCACCTTATCTTTAATTCTCTATTATTATCCTTCTTTTCCCCACCCATTGCTCCAAAGTTCAACAAGTGCTTTTAATCTTGATTCATGATAATCTACGGGGAAAGAACATTTTTGATAATTTGATGAAAGAAAAAGACGCATCAGTTAAGGGGGAACATGAAAAGGTTGGAATGAAACTCAAATACGTGAAAGAATGAACAGTACTGATTTACACTGTGCAAGGCACAGTGCCAGGAGATGTATCAAAAAGAAAATGAGGTCCGAATTAAGTTATTATCTTTGATCTCTTATTGGTTGACTTTAGTATTATTGTATGGTCTGACTCTCCTTAAAAAAAAAAAAAAAAAAAGAAAGGAGAAAGAATGAAAAGGAAAAGAAAAGAAAAGAAAAGAAGAAGATAAGGAGAGTAAGATACTTGTGTTAGATAAATCTTAGAGTTCAATTCACAGATGAAAAACATTATCAAAGTTTTGAAGATCATCATTTTGGATTCCAGTATATCCGAAGATTAGTTATATTTGAAAGGGAATAGATTGTTCAGTGGCACAGTGCCACACACAGTGCCACAGTGAAGAAAGTCTTATGATGTTTATTTGCGGAAGTTGAAAATATGAAAAAAAGGGTTTAAGCACTTGTTGAGTCAATTGCCATTTCAAATCTTCAAGCTTGCATTACCTACATTCATCTTACATTCTTAGCCATCAACCATGATCCTTCATGATTATTTCTTGCTTCATAAATTCGGATTGTGAGTTGGGTTATATTTTTGCTTAATGACTTCGGATTGTGAGTTGGATTATGACATAGCACCAGCATCCTTAGTATTTATTGCTTGAGCTACTTGCATTATTTTGCTGACTATAATATCTCACTTTGTCTCGCTAAACATGTTGATGCTTTCCTTTTTGATAATGTCAAAAGGGGGAAGATGGGTATAATACTTAGACTAATGAATAATTGGTTATCTTGGTTACCATGTTACTTGTGAATGATGTTATGCTATTTTCCCTTATGTGATTAATGGTGCATATTTTGAGGGGAAAAAAGTGATTACTTAATAATATTATATTGAGTGTTTGTCATCATCAAAAAGGGGGAATTTGTTGTGCATGTGCATGTTAAGTTTTGATGATGAAAAATAATATAATATGTTATAGTATGAAAGTTTGTGACAGATGGTTGAGAAAGGAATAAATAAATGAAGACTTTGAAGAAGTGAAGAATCAAGATTGAAGTCCAAGTTTATATTGAATTCCAAGTTTAGTTACTATATGCAAAATGTAATATGCTAGAACTCGATGATATATTATGTGCCAAATAAAGAAATATAAAATTAGGATAATTAGTATTTTCTTAGAGTTAAGGGAATAAATAATTATGTTAATTTTATATATCTATATAAAAAGGAAGTTTAGTTTTAAAATAAAAAAGGATTTTATAAAAACTGATTTTGATAAAACGTTTTGTATATAAAAGATAAAAATTTTTTTTTCGAAAAAAAATCATAAAACGTTTTTAAAGAATTTTGTTCAAAGATAGAAAAACTGTTTTTTCAATATGATAAAGTTTGTTTAATAAAAAACTGATTTAAGAGTTGATCTAGTTAATATAAGATATGGAGAAATCCTTATCCTATTAGGAAAAGGAAAATCAGTTTTTTATAAAAGATAAAATTGGTTTTTAAATAGGAAAAGAATTTTATCCCTTTATTTTAGGAATAAAAATTGTTCAAAAGATAATATATCTTGGAGAAGGATTTTTATTCTGTTCACCAAGATATATAAGGGATTGCAAATCAGTTTCATAGCTCACGTTTTCAGAGAGAGAAAATCGGAGATATTAAGAGCTGAAAACAGTTTCCTAAGGCACAGAGTATAGCACAGAGTTCTAGTCAGATTAGGAAACTAAACAACGTTTGTAATTGTCCTCTATTTGCTTGAATAAGAAGCACGTCTTTGAGGAATCTTTCTTTCTGTAATTCTTATATTATAGGAGAGTAGCAACACTTAGGGTTAAGTGTTGGGGAGCACTATTAGAGTTAGTAGTGGGGGAATCGAATTGTATCGAGAGTTTGGTATTTTACGATTCAAATAATAAAAGAGAAGTTTGTGTGTGGACGTAGATCTCAGAGGTGAGATTGAACCACGTTAAATTCCTGTGTCTTATTGTTTGGTTTAAGGATTTTATTATTTGATTTCATTGTTTTATTGTTTGATACAATTTCGTTCGAGCAAAGACGTTAATCGGAGATTTTACGAGTGAATAACACAGTGCACGACACTGTGCCATAAGAGTGTTTTTGCGAAAATCGATCAGTTTTAGCCAATCAATTCAACCCCGCCCTTCTTGAGTGTCACCTTGTGTTCCAACACGCTTAAATGCGATTTTTGTTTGGTGATGACTTGGAATCGCTTGAATGCGATTTTGTTTATGTACATCATAATGCCTAAATACCCGTTCAAGATTTACTCATTAGGAGTAAGTCTTGAACAGTCCCTGTTTTGGGACTGTTCTTAAACGTCACATCTCACTTAGGTAGTGAATGTGTGTTGATTCTTTGATTCTAAGTGAAATACGGTTAATCATTTCCCTAATTTGTTCTCCGGGTGCATATAAGATAAGCAATTATCTTCATCGTGTACTTGGAGAACTGAAGGGAAATACTGCTGAATTTTACTTAGAATCAAAGATGATACATGCATTCACTAGTGGGATTGGACGTTTAAGGATGGGTTAGGTTGGAGTGATAAGGACCCAATGGAAGCATGCATTGAATATTAGCTTGTTGTGTTATATTTATGTGAATTTTTCAATTGATAATAATTTTTTATGTATGTATGTATGTGTGGGGGTTTTTAGAAATGGATCGAAGTTGGATGTATGCAAAGCGGAATACGTTGGAGTTCGTACAAGGTGTGAATGAGTTTTGTAAACGTGCTGTAGAGCATCAACAACTTACTTGCGACGATGAGATTTATTGTCCATGTGTTGATTGCTACAATGTGAATACAATTTCTGATATTAGGTTAATAAGAGATCATATTATTCGCCGAGGATTTAGGGCTGAATATTATATTTGGTTATGGCATGGTGAGAAGGGAAAATATACTCGGAATAGGGTTATTGTTGATGTTGGCACTAGTAACTCATTAGAGATTGATATGTCGAATGTTGGGGCTGAGAATGAAGTTGTGATTGAAGATCATGTTAGGATTGAAGGTGATGATGTAGTAGGTAATGAAAATGACCACGGAGATAATAGTGACACTGAGGATGAAGAGTTTGGTGATGATCGATTAGGTGAGATGTTGGAAGGGGCCCGTGACCATTTTAATGAGCGCCCACGAGTGTTTGACAGTTTGTCTGAAGCTGCTGGGAAACCCCTTTATCCAGGGTGTACAAAATACACTCAATTGAGTGTGGTTTTATCCCTTTTCAATATCAAAGTGAAACATAATTTGACTGATGTAGGCTTCACAGAACTCTTAGAAGCTTTACAAGATATGCTTCCTGATGGTAATTTATTACCAAAATCCACCTACTATGCCATGTGTCCTTTGGGTTTAGAATATGAGCGGATTGATGCATGTCCGAATGATTGCGTGTTGTATCGAAATGAGTATGCGGATCTTTATGAATGCCCGAGGTGTGGTAAGTCCCGCTATAAATTGCCGGATGAGGTTAAACCTGGGCCGGGCAATACGGGTCCTTCTGCGAATTGTGCCAAGGTTTAGGAGGCTCTTTTCTATCAAAGAAGATGCAAAGAACCTAAGATGGCATGCTGATCGGAGAAAGAAAGATGGGATGCTTAGGCATCCAGTAGATTCTCCTCAATGGAAGGCTATAGATTCCAGATATAGGGAATTTGGTCTGGAAACTAGGAACTTGAGACTTGCATTGTGTATGGACGGAATGAACCCTTACGGTACTTTGAGTAGTCAACATAGTACTTGGCTTGTTCTTTTAGTGATATACAATCTTCCTCCATGGTTGTGCATGAAGCCGAAGTATATTATGTTGTCTCTCTTAAATTCTGGGCCTAAGCAGCCGGGAAATGGTATAGACATCTATCTTGCACCTCTCATCGAAGATCTCAAAAAGATGTGGGACGAAAGTGTTATGGTGTTTGATGCGTATTCCAATGAAGATTTCAGGCTTCGTGCTATGCTATTATGTACTATAAATGATTATCCTACTTATGACAATTTGTCGGGGTATAAGGTCAAAGGGAAAAAGGCATGTCCCATTTGTGAGAATGGTATGGAGGCTACACATTTGTCACATTGTAGGAAACATGTCTATATCATTAATAGGCAATTCCTACATAATTCTCATCCATATCGAAAGAAAACATCACCATTTAACGGGTTAGTTGAAAATGCTCCAGCTCCTAGACCGTTGACCGGAGAAGAAGTTTATAATCGTGTTAAGGGGATGGGCACAATATTTGGTAAGGGGGTTAAACCTTCGGAAGACCATGGTGTCATTTGGAAAAAAGAGTCTATATTTTGGAGACTTCCTTATTGGAAATATTTACCAGTTAGACATTGTCTCGATGTAATGCATATTGAAAAAAATGTCTGTGATGCAATTATTGGTACTCTGTTGAATATGCCGGGAAAGACTAAGGATGGTCTGAAGGTTCGTAGAGATATGAAGAAATTGAAGATTCGACCTAATTTATGGCCAAAGGTTAAGGAAAAAGCTAAGAAAGGAATGGGAACAACAACGTATTTGCCTCCAGCTTGTTATACATTGTCTAGGCAAGAGAAACGATTGTTATGTGAGTGTTCATACGGTATTAAGGTTCCCACTGGATATTCATCTAACATGAGAAATATTGTTTCTGTGACTGATCTGAAATTAATTGGGTTGAAGTCCCATGACTGTTATGTGTTGATGCAAGTGTTTTTGCCGATTGCAATACGCGGGATTCTTCCTAAACATGTCAGGGTTGCCATCACGAGGTTGTGTTCATTTTTCAATACCATATGCAACAAGGTACTTGACCCTGATAAGTTGGATGCTTTGCAAAATGAGGTGGTGATAACACTTTGTAAATTTGAGATGTATTTTCCACCTTCTTTTTTTGACATTATGGTTCACTTAGTGCTTCATTTGGTAAGAGAGATTAAACTGTGTGGCCCTGTGTTTTTAAGATGGGCATACCCTTTTGAGAGACATATGGGTTCTTTGAAAAAGAAAGTGAGGAACCCAGCAAGACCAGAGGTGAGTATTATTCAAGGAACAATTGCCGAAGAGGTTGGAGGATATTGTTCTTCTCATTTTGCTAAGGCTGTGATGATAGGTCTTCCAAAGTCCAGACACGAGGGAAGGTTAGAAGGCAAGGGTGGTGTCGGAATGCGACATATTTCGCCTTCATTGAGTGAGTTGAATAAAGCTCATCTTTTTCGTGTTGCACCATGTTACTGAAGTTAATCCATACTTAGAGAGACATATGCGTGAATTGCGCCACAAAAACCCGTCAAAAGGGGAGAGGGCGTTGATGAATGAGCATAACAGGTCTTTCATTGATTGGTTCCACAATAAAGTAATTGGTGAATTGTCTGCAAACAACCATCATGTACCCGATACAATTAAGTGGTTGGCATACGGTCCACGTGACAGTTTTAAATCGTATGAGGGGTATGATATCAAGAAACCTTTTACACTGAACGTCTAGACAAGAAATCAAAGGTGGTATAGAATTGTGGGGTTTCAATGGTTGCATCATCTAGGGAGTATGCGAGTGCAAAGGATAAAACTCCGATTGATGCTAAACAATCATATTATGGAATCATTCAGGAAATATGGGAGCTCGATTATTGTGACTTCACTATGCCTATTTTTCAATGCAAGTGGGCGAATAATAGACGTGGTTTGCGAACGGATGAGTGTGGTTTTACTCTAGTCTATATGAGTCGTCTGCGTGACACTGAAGAACCTTTTATCCTCGCATCACAAGCAAAACAAGTGTTTTATGTATCTGATCCTGTAGACACTCAGTGGTGCATTGTTGTTAATGGTAAAAGGCAAATTTTAGGAGTAGGTGATGTTGACGATGAAGAAGAATATGATAAGTTTGATGATATCCCCCCTTTCTCAATCCCAAGTGATGCTATGATGGATGTGTCTGATACTGAAAATAGTTACATGCGAATGGATCACTAAGAAGGTATAACGGTCATCGAGCAACCTATTGACCAAAATTAAAGGTAAAAAATGTTCTATATGAGTAATTTGAATTATAAATTGATGTACTTATAATAGATTTCAATACAATAATGTGTTGATATATATTGTTTTAAATTTTGTTAACACTTTTTGTTGTTTCTATGTATATGCTACATATATGGCTAGTGACGGCTCGGTCGATCAGTCATCGGATTCCGATGCACCATTTCACCCGGAAAAGGAGGTTGACCAGGGGGAGGACAGTGATCGTGCTGCAGATGCATTTGATGCTTGGATGGAAAGAATGGAACTAGAAGCTGATAGGAATGCTTTACTTGACATTGAGGTGACATCTGATCCCTCAGGTTCGCGCTTATTTGATTATTGTAATATTGAATATGTCATTTATTTGTTCGTTATCTAATTTAGTTTCCTTATTTTGATTCTTAGATTCTCCTCAGACCAGTGCATATTATGGTGCACAAGGGAGGGGGAAGAAGTCAGGTGGGAAGACAAAGGCATCTAGAAAGAGTAAAAGAGGTCCCACGATGAATCTCCACAACACAGAAGATATGTACTTACAGTTTGATGAATTGGGGAGCACAACAGGTAATTATTGATTGTAAGGTAGTTATAATTTATCATGCTTACGATTTAATGTTTGGATTTCTAATTGTTTTTTCTATTAGGCACGTGGCGAGCCAAGTATGGTATTTGGGTCGGTCTTTCTATACGCAGGCTTAACATCAATTGGAAATGGAAAGAAATTTCTCCTGCCCTGTTGGATTTGATGTGGACAAACACTATGGTAAGATATGTTTCATTAGCAATTTTGGGATTTATTGTTCTAATACTGAGCTAACATGCTTTTTTATTTGTTTATGATGGAAAATAGAATATGTTTCACCTTCCGGATGAGATAAGCTATAGGAGGCACTACTTGACTGCTGTGAACTCTAGATGGAGGGATTTTAAGAGCAAATTGGTATATGGTTGGATCACAATGACCAGAGTCAGATCAAAGAAAGAGAAGCTAGGTGATACTCCGCCAGATGTATACAAGCACATCAAGATGGAGGATTGGCTTACCTTCAAAGAGGCTATGACGTCAGATGAGGCTGTAGTAAGTTTATAATCAAATTAACTTGGTTTTATTAATTTAAATTATATTCTACTAACTTAATGTGTTTTTTATTGCAGAAAAAGCGAGAAAAGGTGCTCGAGAGTGCAAAAAAAATACACATCATCACCACTTAGGTCAAAGGAACTATGGGGATGCTAGAGAGTTGTGGAAGCAGGAGAACTTCTGTCCACCTAGTTTTGATTCTGGATCGTCATCTAGTACACCATCCTCCTCGGTGTCCTCTCATGTTAATCGGGGTGATGACTGGTGGTGCGCAATGCATAAGAAAGATCCAGTCACTAAACAACGATTTATTCCAGTTGAGGAAACAAAGATTGCAGCTGACAAATACGTATGTATATCACTATAACTTTTAGTTTGACATATATATGTTTTTCCTTTATTAAATACATTTTTGTTATTTGTAACTTGTTTTTTGGGTAGTTGGAGTACAAGGAGAAGCAAGCCAAGGGTGAGTTCACTCCGGTACGTAACAAAGACGCCCTTTTCATGGCTCTTGGAGAGAAGCCAGATCACTCGAGTCGTTGTTATGGTTTTGGAGGCTACAATGTTGGCTATAGGAAGGCTTTTGATCCTCCACCTCCTAGGAACTATTGGAGCTCGAGTCAGGAACAAGAGGAAGCATTCATGCAGAAAATGACTGAAAGGTGGAGAAATGACATTGCAACATATATGCAAAATGTGGCACTTTCACAGCCCACTCAGCTACATACTCCACCATTTGTTGCACCATTTGTTCCATCATATGCTTCGCCATCTACTGGGCTAGCTACTTTTCAGCCCACTCAACTACCTTTTCCGCCATTTGTTCCATCATCTGCTTCACCATCTACTGGGCCAGCTACTTTTCAGCCTACTCAGCTACCTTTTCCGCCATTTGTTCCATCATCTGCTTCACCATTTGTTCCATCAGCTGCTTCACCATCTGCTGGGCCATCTACTTCACAGCCCACTCAGCTACGTACTCCACTATCTGGATTTTCCGACACTCATTCTCCTCAGTTGAAGGTACATATATTTATCATATATACATGTGCTTTATACAAATAATTATCATATATACATGTGCTTTATACAAATAATTATCATATATACATGTGCTTTATACAAATAATTATCTTATATAATTAGAACTTTACGTTATTGTTAGGACGAGACTCCATGTCGATTGTATTTAATAGATCCAACTAGTGGAAAGACTTGTCTAGTGGCAGATGCACATTCTTATGCTTTTGATGAGACCACTACAGTTCATGGGTCTAGAATGATGAATGATCACCTTCGAGTGAAAATTCATCGTTTTGCAGAGAAGTATGGTCATTTGCCACTACCTGTCCCCATCCCTGCATATGAAATTGACACTACAGAAACTGCTTTGGGTACGTGGGTGCAATGGCCAAAAAATTTAGTGCAAATATTAGGTGATGAGGTAATTGTTCAAATTTTATCCATTTTTGTAAAAATAATAGGATTAAATTTAAAAATTACATAACCTTATGCACGTTCTAAAAAATTATTATTAGGTTACACCGACACCTAAAAAACAAAAGGGGATTTCGGGGGAGGCTGTTAGATGTCCTAGCCAGCAGCTTTCAGCCGGTTCGGCTACTCGTTATAGTCCAGTTGTCGATGATGTATAGTTCTTGGAATCCCTCACTGAAGAATGTAAGGAGTTAGCAGATACGCTTGCCCTTGCCGTCGTAGACGATGATACCGTTGCTGTAACCTTGCCGAGCTCATTGTTCCATTATTCAGAAGATGCCACCGCTTATCTGACCAAGGAGGATATTGCTCAGTTCCTGAAAGGGGAGATGCTTAATATTTCTATTATCCAAGTGTACATGAGGTAACAATAATCAAAGTTATGATTTTTTTTTTTTACATTTGATTGTATGATAGTTGTATTTTCCTCATAAAATTTACATTTGTCTATTTTTTTTAGGGCAACGCAGTCTGACTTGGATGGATTTGGGGCTGCTCTTCGAGTTTGTTGGATGTGCCCGGAGAGTACCGCGGATGTGCATGCATTGGAGAATGTAACGACTTACATTCAGTGTGCTTTGACTGGATCCGTCGTTGCTGGTGCTAGTATCATCTTCGCGCCAATCTTTCAAGAGTAATATTCTATCTTCATAGTTTTACAAATATTGATTGTTGCATGACATGTGAATTTTTTAAGTAATTATTATTATTCAATCTTGCAATAGCCGTCATTGGATGCTCCTTGTCATACGTCCCATGCTCGGGATAATTTATGTCTTTGATTCCGCTAGCTTTAACAAGGAGCGGAAGTTATAGATTAGACCGCCTATGATAGCGTAAGTTGATCGTTTTGATATATTTTAAATGAATTTAAATTATAATATAAAGCAAATAAAGTGTAAATCATTTGATGTTGTTTTATGTAGTGCTTTGAGGAGGTTTCGGATGAGCGGCAACGAAGTTCGTCGGGACAAGCTTCTTTGGAGATGTGTTTAGGTATAATAGACTTATTTTATTCAATTAAAAGTATATATGTCATTCTCATTATACGATAAATTTCCTCATTTTCTTAAAACTTTTGATAAAGTGCCCACAACAACAAGGAGGCACGGAGTCCGATTATTTTGTCATGCGCAACATTTTTGACGTACTCACTTTATATTCTGGTCCGGAGGATTTCGATGAAGTAAGTTTTTGTTCACTTATTATTCATTTCATATTTTATATATTTAACTATTTAAGGCTAACTTTGGTGAATTATTTTCAGGTTGCTCGTATCTTTACCCGCGATCCTTATACGGAAGATTAAATCAATGAAGTGAAAAATAAGTGGGCAAGATACTTTATTGATAATTGCATTGCGTAGGTTAGTTAATGTTAATTTTCTTTGCTTCTCTCATCCTTACAACGAATATAATTTAGTGCAACTTGTACCAACCAACATTATCGTATTGACTTGGATTTCATGATATATATATATGTTGGATTCGCATGATATCTATGTTGGATTGAATCGTATTTATTTCTTGTTGAACTTGGAATTTGGATTATGCGTGGAAGTTGGAGGAAAATTGGTTCTTAGAAGATGATAGATGTTGGTTGTTGGTTGTTGGTTGTTGGTTGTTGGATGAATTTTGGATTATATGTTGGTTGTTGGATGAATTTTGGATGATGGATGGATGTTGGATGAATTTTGGATAATGGATGGATGGTTGTTGCATATAATATTGTACAGGTTAATTCCCAACTATGGGTTTATCCAATTTACAAACGGAGCTCTGCTGAAATTTATGCAGAAAATATTCTGCTTGCTGCATTCTGCTTCTTGCATGAGGAGGTTGGTGGAACATACGTAAATATAAAATAATTTTTTTTTTTAAAAAAAAAGCACTATATTGCTGCGGTTTTTCCCATAAACCGCAGCAATATACTGTATTTTTTATAATAAAAAATATGAATATTGCTGCGGTGTTTCCCAGAAACCGCAGCAATATGTTGTAATATTGTTGCGGTTTAAAACCGCAGCAACAATTTAATTACCTATTGCTGAGCCGCTAATTGTTGCGCGGTCAAAACCGCCGCAATAGGCCACTTAATGACCTGAGCAATAAGCATTTATTCTACTAGTGAAATAGCGCAATGGTTCACCATGTTTATAGTTCAAAATCTATCAAAATACCGTTAACAATTTAATTAGTCAAATATCTAGAGCAATGGTTAATCCAACGATCGGGTCTTAATGCTCTCAATTCAACATATGTAGTACGGTCGCTGACATAATCAGAATAGCTAATTGTAGGTAAGCCTCTAAAAGTCGATCTTTCGATTCTAACTTTTATTAGCAAGACTTAATCAAACAATTGATCAGGTTGTAAGATTAACAATAATAACACTAATCAATTAGAGAAATTGATGACTAATCAAACCATAAAGAAGTATTAACAAAGATTCACAGTATAAACATGGATTCCCAAAACCCTAGAAAATGTACTACTCAAACATGTAATAGAAAATAAAAACTAAATCTAAGAAGGAAAACATAATTAAAAGCATTAGATAAATAAAAGAGAATGAAAGAAAATACCTTGAAAGACTACAATAATGGAGAATAACAAGAATAAGGGCTCATGAGAGGAGAAGAGAGAAAACTACGTAATATTAGAATTCTCAACGAAAATAAAGCATAAAAGAGAGAAAGAGATAAAATTAAATCCCCTCTTGAGTATTTATATTTTGCTACTAATCTAACCTAAAAATAAGTAAAAGAAAACAAATAAGAAAATAAACTAATACAAGGAAGTTAGATGATTGGTCGATGATAAAAATTAATGATGCGTGACGACAACAATAAAACCCACGACCATTGGCCGACAAAACGAACCCAATTGCTTGCACTAGGCTGGGCGGAATCCCCATTGGGCGCTGGTAGGCCAGCGGGTCAGGCAGCACTGATGTCGCAAGATCGAAGAGGCAAACCATTGGAAGCTGGGCGACGACAGCTTCGCTGGGTCATCTTCCGAAGGCTATATCTCGAGTTTTAGGCATCGTCTATGGGCGCACCACCTCTCGTTGCGAAGCTCTTCAAGTCTAGTTTCCAACGCAACTTGAATCACTTCAACCCGATCTGTAGAACTCAAGTTATGATTAAAAGAGTGAACATGTGTGAGTTCTTATCACTTCGGAACTAATGTATTTCTTCGTTTCCAACTCAAATTCACCCTCAAAAGATATGTCGCGATCCTCATGGAAGCTACTTCACTTAATATGATTATAAGGATCAAGAAGAGCATCCACGAGCATAAATTTTATCAATCGAAAACCATCATTCATCAACTTCCATTGCAAGAATAATCCAATTCATCCAAAATTGCTTCGAAAACGCCCAAATAGCTATGAAACTACCTGAAACATTAAGAAAACCATAGACGAAGCGTAATAGAGCACAAAATAGATAATTCATGCTAATGACACCTAAAATGCAACTATATGAACTAATATGCTCTAATAATGCAATCTAAATGTGCCTAAAAACTCTATATAAAAATGATTTATCAAGAAATCACGCGACACTCTTCCACTTCAACCGACCTGCTGCTTTGGTTCTACAATCCACATCTCTATCAACAGCTCCTCGATAACAAAAGAAGTCAAAACCTTGGACAATCTTCTCATCTAAGGTAACATGTCTCCTCCTATTAACATCACTAAACTTACACTCCAAATAAGCAAATATTTTGTCTTAAATCTGCTCAACTAAATCCATGAGATTCCAAAGTTGCACGGGTTAGAAACTTAGAATTGCTTGGAAAAATATCAAATATATAGGCTTGTATTTGTAATATACTTGCATCTTGTGAATTTGAGTATTTGTGCATTTTTTTTTTAATATTGACTCTGTTTGCTCTTTGCCCTCTAGAACAATGATCATGCAATAGACATAGGAGAGCGCTTCTTTAAGGCAAACCGATTTTCCATTCTATCGCTTGTTTAGATTATTGCTTAGCAAGTTAGCTGTAGTGTAATTAAACTTGATTTCAACAAGTTTCATTACAGTGTTTCTCTGCCAAGGTACCCAAATTTGTTTTTGCAACAGGAAATTCAGCACCAAATTCACCCGTCTTAGATGTTAACCCACGATTATAAAGATAGACAAGCGATAGATAGAGATTAGGAAATATGTATCTCACTCACTCCATCCCATAATATAGTGCTTCATTTCCATTTTGGGTGTCCCAAAATATAGTGCTTGGTTCTATATGTAATTCCATATTTTTTCCTGATTTGCCTAGAAAAACCGTGTCATCATCATTTATTTGCTTTTTGAAATTAGTTTTTTGCTTTGTTTATTCAACCCAGGGGCGAAGCCAGGAATCAAAAGTTAACGGGGCTAAGAATATTCAGTGTTGGATCGATGGATCCTACGGTCAATTTTTTGATAAAAAGAATCCAAATTCTTATCTTCATGAGTAAACCGTAATATTATAATATATATAACAAGTTACATATAAAAACCACATTAAGCAATTAACAATATCAAACTATCAAGTTTCAACAAAACAAAAGACAAAAAAAAGTACTTGGTAGAAAAATTGCTAATATATCTAGAAAAAACAAATAAAAAGTGAGTCTGACTACATATTAGAAAATTACATTTTAGAAAATAAAGAATTAGGTATCTAACTTAGGAGGGGAGGAGGTAGGAAAAAAAATAAAAGGATAAAACAAAAAAGAAAGCCAGAGGGAGGAAGGCTAACACTTAACAGTCAGCGTAGAAGATGAGAAAACCGTATGCGCGTACAACTTCTAAAGGAAGCTAGTAAAATTTTTAGAAATTTTGAATTAGATTAAAAATAATGGTTATTATGATTTGATCCTCTAACCTCTTGTTGAAAAAGTAAAGACTAACTATCCTACTTTACCACTCAAGCAAGACCATTTATGTGATACAAGACTCAATTTAATGAGATATAACTTAAAATCCTGCAGGGGCCACATTAAAAGTAAATGGGCCGCGAAGGTGGGATGCGGGGGTCGGGCCCCTGCTAGCCCCCTTGTGGCTTCGCTCCTGATTCAACCCAAGGGTTACATTTAATGCTCTTTCACTAATTATTCTCCATTCTCTCTACTAAAATCACTCTTTTCCATACAACATATATTTAAATAAATAAAAAGTCATTACTTTCCTCTTAGATTTTATTTACCTTAATTCCTGTAAAAAGAATGAAATCAAGCACTATATAATGGGACGGAGGGAGTATATAACTTATTTTTGGTCTCTTAATAGATGTTATATTGACCTTTTATACTATTTATTTTATGTAAGGATAATTCTTACTTATGTACTAGGAAAATTTGTCAGAAACAACCTTTTAAAATACAAGTTTTTGCGAGAAACAACCTTTTATAAAAATCTGGCATGACCTTAAAAAATATTTTTTTTAGGAACAACCTTGAACCATTTTCTAGGCATTGACCAAGTATATTGCAGCTTCGATTCACTAAGGCACGTAATCCACATTTTTTATGTTTCAACCCCAATTCCCTTCATATATTGATGAATTCAACGTCGAATGATATTTGGTCAATATCGAAAAATGGAGAAAAGCATAGTTGAAACATAAGAGATGCAGTTCACGTGCCTTCCACATGTTTGGTTTTAACGAGTCAACGCTGATAAAGGCTTGGTCAATGCCGGAAAATAGGTCGAGGATATTTCTCGCAAAATATTTTATTCTTAAGGTCTTATTTTGCCAGATTGTTTATAAAAGGTTGTTTCTCGCAAAAACTTGTATTTAAAAGGTTGTTTTTGACAAATTTTCCTATGTACTAATACATTGTTAATGAGTTTATCTCTACATATATATCATCAAAATGTCAATTGTTTTTAGTATTATTATTGTTATTATTATTATTAGTATTACTACTACTACTACTACTACTACACACACACACAACACATATTATTATTATTATTATTATTATTATTATTATTATTATTATTATTTCTACCAATATATAGTTAAGATATTAATGTTTAAAGTTATACATTGATAAGTGTGTCTAGTTAATATAATGAATTTATTAAGAAATAAAGGAAGTAAGAAATCATAACTTCCTTTTGTAAAATGATATAATAATCTCTTAATTGATTCCTTGATATCTTTTGTGAGAAGATCAGCTTCAAAAGTGTACTAACATCATCAAAGGAATGATTTACCTTGATGTAAGAAAACAACTTTATTGGTAACCAAACTTTCCTCTCTGTCTTCGTTCCCCCAAACACAAACCCTAGGCCAACCCTAACTTTACCCGCCGCCCTAGCAGGCTCGCTGGTGGCCGGTCTCCTTAGTTATTTCTTTCGTCGCCCCTTCCCCGGTTCCCCCGTCGAGTCAAGTCTCCAGCAACGTTCCATTCGAGTTCGTCGCCGGCAAGGTCTTCCCCTCCCCTCCCCTGTAGCGGTAGTCAGGCTTCCCTCCCCCCCTCCCGTGTTTAGTTCATCGGTCGTCGGTTCTTTTTCCCCCTCCCCGTTTAGTTCGTCGGTTGTAGGTTGTTTTTCCCTCTTCCCTGTTTAGGTCATCGGTTGTTTTCCCCCCCCCCGTTAAATTGGTCGGCCGTTTTTCCCCCCATCCCTTGTTAAATTTGTCGATCGGTTGTTTCCCCCCTTCCCGGTTAAATTTGTCGGTCGGTTTTCCCCCCCCCCCCTAGTTTACGGGCTCCCCCTTCCCCCAAGGTTTAGTGTCTTACGGTCTTAGTGAGTCTCCCCTTCCCCATCCCCCGTTCGTGTTTGTTGGTTTCCCCTTCCCCTTCCCCGTTATCCTTGCTACAGCCTAAGTGTCGGCTTTAGTTGTTTATTTCCTCTCGTTAAGTTGTCAGTTCTTAGTTGGGTTAGTATGAGTCAGTTGTCTGCGTACTCAATCTGCTTGATCAGTTTGTTAATTGCTGGAGGTAGTCCTTGTCTTCAAGGTATTGAGCCTGGTCTGTATGATTGGATAGGGTTTTTGTTTTTGTTTTATGGAATAGAGCGTGGAAGTGCGTGGCAAAAGGTTTCATGGCTGGAATTTATTTTATCCGATTTTGGTAATCGGATAATTGTTCGAGATCTAGCAATGGTTAGATTTCAGTTTAGCTTGCTAATGATCTTATCAATCATTACCTTGACAAAAAGATATTTGAAGGCGGCTCCCCAACTTGTTAATTGGGTTTATAGCTCGTCAACTACTTTGAGCTTCTCCTTTGAGAAGGAGAAGTCAAAAATACCCATTCAAAAGGGTATTGAGTCACCAAGGAATGTGACTCCTCCAGGAATCCCGATTCAAGAATCCCATGTGACAGAAGGTCACTGGGATTGGTTAAGGTGCGAATTCCAAATCTCGCTTGTTTTTCGTCCCTCCGATTGTTAAATCAGTCCACTCCTCCCCCAACTTCCATCATTGTTATGGCGTTTGTCAACCATCAACAGAAGAGCTTCAATACGGTTATCTTATAACACGGACCACCAGATCGAGCAGCTTTATCTAAGGTTAAATAATTTATGTTATTGTAATTGTTATGTAAGAGAAAGTAAAACTCAAGTTAGTTTATTTGTTTTTGTTTGGTTGTATTAGCGTTAGGCTGTACTTCCATTTTTAATTAATGCAAAATTTTCCCGTTGTCCAAAAAAAAAAACATCATCAAAGGAAACTAGTGAAAAAGTCTCAACCTTCGGTGCTACATATAAGTTTCAAGTCTTGAACGAAAAGGATAACTTGTAGTATTGAGTATTATAGCACCGAGCTCTAGAATTTGTCAAGAAAGTTAATTTAGTAAAAATTTATCGCCTCTGCAATCCACTTGTGTAATTAAGTGTTGATAGTAGGGGCTCTTGTATATTGATATGAGGTATATATTAGAGTAATATACTTTTTTTAAAAATAAAAATTTGGTAAGATAAACTACAGTAACGCCCTCTCACAGAGCACCTATATACAACCTACTCCAAAGCCCCCCAAACCCCCCTAATGAGAATCGAACCCACAACATATGGGAGGAATGAAAGGGCTTACCACCCTTCCACTCCCTCATTCTCTATTAGAGTGATATACTTTAATGGACGTAGTTCTCACAGAATTCAACCATGTAAAAATCTGGTGCCATTTTACTTTTACTCGTTGATCAAATTATTATTTAGCAATAGTGTAATTCAACTTGATTGCAATAAGTCCCATTACACAGTTGAAACACAATACATGTTTCAGTATGAAGTATCAAAATTCGTTCCTAATTAACCCCCTCTTTAGATGTTAAGTTGCGATAATGCGATTAACAATAATATAAAGATATACAACATAATTTATTAGCATACATCCCCAGCACGGGAGAATTATTACAACCTTGCTATTCATCAGATTCGCATAGCTATGACTAACCATGACATACAACACAGATGTCCTGTACGTAATTAGTAATTACAATACACACATACTTGTATGAATTAAATATGAAATATACATCCAAACCATGAAACCAAAGACTTCAAAATACTTCATCCGTTTCAATTTAGTTGTGACACTTTTAAAATCACGGACTCCTAGGCAATTTTTGGAAAGGAGAGAGATAGAGAAAGAAAACAAAAGGGTACCATGTGATAGGAGAGAGAGATTAGAAGTTATTACCCAAAATGAAAGTTTAACAACTAATTTGAAACTTCATAAAATTAAAAAATGTCACAACTAAATTGGAACGGGGGAAATAAGCATCAATATATCGGTAGACCGTGGAGCTCACCACTTTTGTTGTCGGTTGGAAAGTGTTGTTACTTTTAGGGAGGTTTACACTCACCTCCAGATAAATATGCTGAGCAAACTGATTTTCCACAAGCACGGGTAGCCGAGGAATCCACATTCCCGCCCTAATGCACCGCAAGATGAGTAAGGGTCTGCAAAAAATATTTATGGTTGATATATTGATCAAGTATTGATATAATAACTCTCTTCTTTTTTTTAGATGCTGCATTTAATTATTTTAATTCATCCATAAAAAAAAAAATATTACAGGCTTGCAGCAAAAAAAAAAAAAAAAAAAAAGAGTTATAGTATAGCATATAAACACACATATGCATAAGACCTTTATTTTGAGACTTTGTATTGTTAATCGCAAAAAATAATTATATGGTCGTTCATGTCTCAAAGACCTGTTTGATACGAGACTTAACAGTTGTAATTAACAATACAATTATTAGAAATTGGTCTCAATTAAGCAAGATTCATAAACTGTATTTACTTAATTACCTTCCTCACATGTCCCCCCTCCCCATGAATTTGAGCACCAATAACCATTGCAACACCAGGTAACAAGATTACAGCTATCTCCGCGAATGCCACATCCTAAGGATTTTCCTCCCAACATCAAGTGCACTGCAAGGTTTGAAACGGGGCATTTCAAAGGGGTCGTATTAACAAGTTAGCTACTCGAAATCAAACCGTCTAATTTAACAATGAATTCATGTTGATTTTCTAAGATAATACTATAATGTAACCATATGGAAAACTAGTTATGTACTTACCTAAAGCAATTATCAGAATAATTGTTAATACGTTCCTTTTGCCCTCCATATAGTGGTAAGTGGTAACTATTAGTGTACTTACAATCTAAAAATCAAAGGTTTTGATCTGTAAAATAGTTGAGTAATACTTCAAATGGTTTTTGATGATGAACATCCCGTTATCGGAACCCTATTTATACATAATTTCCTCCACACCCAAGTACCCTACGCAAATGTAACAATCAAACTAGCCGGCAGCTTCTACTACTGACTAATTCCTATTATTTGGATATCAATCTTTTGAACGTATCATTATTTTTGATTCACATGCATTATCTTAATCATTCAACTAACACGTTTTTTAAGCATTACGCATTACTAAATTATTATATACTAATTCTCGCCATTCACAAAGTAGTTATTTAAATAGTTTAGAATGTTCAAAGTACTGTCATCTCTTTTGAATAGTGCCAATGCTTTTGCTGTTCAATATCTTTCAACATTATATTGCACCTTCTGTATGTGCAAAGATTTGACAGGGATGCATTGCTATCAGTTACGTGTGTACTAGGATTTCAATTAAGAAAATAATCGCAATAGAATTGATCCTAATCTCAATAGAAATCCTAATAATTTGGATTTTAATCTTGGTAACACCATGGCTCGAAGCATGATACTCCTTCCATTTCATAAAGATTTCCTTTCCTTTTCCTTTTCCTTTTCCTTTTCCTTTGTTTGGCTCTACCTCATTTGAATCAAAAAAAATAATTAAAGATTTCCTCAGTTTTGTATTTGGTACGTTTCCGAAAGATTTACTCACTTCATGTTTCTCGTGTTGACTTTTGAGACATGATGCCCATCATATTTACATGAGGCCCACAATCATTTAGGACAAACTATAAAGGAGAATAATCTTTTAGCAAACTTTTAAGGATGGAGGGAGCAATGTTTATTTTATTAAGAGTTTTAAGAAAGGTTAAATATAGTGGAAGAATTGTATATGGGTGTAACTGGTTGTACTTTTATTTTATTTATTTATTAATGAATTGATCATGAAAGTTACAAGTGTTTGTGTTTTTTCATTTGAGAGGTTATAGCTTAGACTTGTTTAAGTTTAGAAAACATGATGTGGAACATAAAACTACAAATGGTTGTAGCATATCATTGTGGCTGCTCGACTATCTTGAATAACCTTACACCAACTTCTATGACTAGCTTGAATAACATTACATTAGGTTGGTTCATAGTATTATTTACCGGATATAGTTTGTAAAAGTTTCTTTGGGAACCCATTCCCAGCTCCATTATTTTATCTATGGAAAACCAACCATACTCTATTCACTATTCTCATAAATTAGGTTATGTTGAAGGTAGGTGAGGACTGAGGATTGGTGTCTCCACGAAGATTGATACGGAGATTGATACATCATATTAGATGCAACTTTTGCCTTTTGGTGAGTAGATTAAAGAAAACAAATGTTGTTGCGTATATCTAAAAAGAACGGCGGTAAGTACTTATGTATTGGGTAATATACTCACTAGAACTTAGAAGACTATAAAGTAATAATTAAAATCAAAGAATTGAATTTCGTTTATTATTAATGGTTATCTCTAGTGAATAAGCTACCCACGGAATAGACAAAGTCTTTTTGCGTGTCTCATTGACAGTACGTGTCACAGTATTCAATTGGTGTTATTTTATTCATAGACACTTGAAAGAAATTTGCATCTACGCATTCTTCAAAGAGCCTTTACCCTTGCCACGGAATGGACTCATAGCTCGAAAAGTCATAGTTCAAAACCCCAACCCTTGCAAAGGGGATTGATGGTACTGTTTTCGCCCCGCCCGGGCCATACTCTTATCCATGTTGATGCCTCCTTTTCTGATAACATGACTCCTATGGGCCTTGGGGGGGGGTAGTCCGAAGTCCTAGTGGGAGGTGGGTTCTAGGTTATGAGAGGAAATGCTTTGCGATCAATATCCTCATGTCAGAAATCTTGGCTATTTATAATGGGTTATGTGTTGCGCTTAGTCACCAGTGGACCTTGGCCACAATTTATTCTGATTGTCGTACTGCCATTGATATGCTTAGATTCACCGATGACATTGCTAACAAATATTCAAGCATTATCTGTCACTGCAGAAAGTTATGGAAACAGGTGCCGGAAGTGAAGATTGATCACTGCGGTCGGGTGTACAACAAATTAAAGTGGCGGATGCCTTAGCTAAGCATGGAAGGATTACGGATTGTAATAGTAATATAACTAGGATGTTTCCCTATCTCCTAGTTATTCTAAGGTTATTTATGATGCGGATTGTAAGGATATTTTTAATATGGTAAAGTAAGTTCAGTTGTGTTGATCACCAAAAAAAAAAGTACTTTTTTCCTGAAAAATCTCAGAAAATATGAATTTTGTCTTTTTTCGCTAAGAGACGACACTAATAAACTCAATGCTGTTCCAAGGCAGTGAGGCACCCATCTCCAATACTGCAAGACATACAGTATCAATTTTTAATTTTCAAAATAGTCCTAGAATGCCTTGGTTATTTCCTTTACAACTTGCAATTCAAACATATATAGAGGCCTAAAAAGTACTTGTACATTGCACAGACTAAAATCTACTTTTTTTTTGGGCGGCCACTGGGAACCCCAGGAACCCGACCTGGGTTTGCGGGCAGATACTTTGAGAGTGGGGGGATGGTAAGAGGAAACCCTCTCCCACAGTACCTTTAGTGGGATCAAACCCCCAACCTTGAGATTGGAAGGTTATTTCCTTACCACTAGGACAGGCGTAGCTTCATCGGACTAAAAGCTACTTGAGCTTAATTATTATGACTAGCTTTATTGCCCCATACTTATGTAATAATTGTGGGAGTATTGTTATAGGTAGTTAGGAAAGTTCAAGTTTTGACTTAATATAGAAAGTGAGTTAAAATTTTGATACTCCACATACTAGGTAAAAAATATGGTCTGTTATGTTGAGAGGCATATGGTATTTCAGAGTTTCTTGATCATGTTTCCTCTTGCTAAGTGAGTTAAATTGACTTCATATAAGAGTATATGACTTCCTGTAAGGAAAAAAAAAGTTTTCATATCAGCCGGTATTACCAAAGACCCTTGAGTCCAATGATATGCAATTACCAGAATAATTGTTAATACTTTCCTTTTGCCCTCCATAGTAATAACCATTACTCCATTAGTGTACTTACAATCTAAAATCAAAGGTTGTGATATGTAGAATACTTCAAGTGGTGATAATGATGAACATCCCATTATTTTCTTCACACCCAACGCAAATATACTAATCAAACTAGCCGGCAGCTTCTCTAATACGGAGTAATTCCTATTTGGATAACAATCTTTCAAACGTATCATTATTCTTGATTCACATGCATTATTTTACTCATTCAACTAAAAAGTTTCTTAAGCATTGTGGCATTACTAAATTATTATAGGTTAATTCTCGCCATTCACAAAGTAGTTATTTAAATAGGTTAGACTGTTAAGAGTATTGTCATATCTTCGAATAGAGTTGATGCTTTCCTGCTCAATATGATCTTTTAACATTATATCGCACCTTATTTTATTCATAGACACTTGAAAGAAATTTGTGGGACACCTTGATCGTATTTTATGTAGCTAGAATTTATATACGAACAACAACAAAATTAAAACAATAACCCGTTAGTTCCGAATAATTTGGCATTAAGGTTGGCCTATTTGGTTGCGAGACCCTCCTTCCACCCTTGTGACAAGGGTTCGACTCTTAGTCCTTGTAAAGTGGGATCCCCAAATCCCCCCTACAAGGGATATTCATCTTACCTTTAACAAAATATGGGTTTGGCTCACATGCATGAACCGTTATAGAAAGATAAGAAAGTAAATGTGAGGAAATTAAGGCAAGAAAAAATATAACGAAAAAGAAAGTATAAGGAGTAAAGAGTGGAGAATAATAAGGAGATTTAAAAATAAAATTTGAGAAAATTTATAGAAGAGGGTGTACATTGAAAACCAAAGATTTACAAAAGAGAGTAAAGAGATTAGAAAAACAAATGTGAAGAAATACAAATGGAAAAGTTTGAGATACCCTCAAATTTTTTTTTTGACAACGAGAAAACTTGCATTAAATTAAGAAAAGAAGTACATCCTAGTGCTAATACAACCACATATAAAACAAGAAAAAAAAACTAAAGGAGCTTCATTTGCTCTTACAGATTCTATGAACCAAAAACAAACTATTACAAGTCCAGTCCAACGTAAATTTGTCACGAGCGAATGTAGGTAAGGATGGGTTGAACGTCTTGAAGAAGACCCGATATGAGAGGTCATGTTGAAAGACAGAACCGAGACGAACTGCAGAAAAGGATTGACGTAACTCATCTAGTAGATGTCGATGTCTTCTAGACAATAAATCCCAAGTCCCTTGAACTAAAATAGCTTCATGGGATTCTACTGATTGACGTAACAATGAAGTCACGTCCTTTGGTAACTTCTGACCCTTCTGTGAGGGTTTCCAGAGTTTAGTCTCACGAGACTGAAACTCAAAATGCGCGGAGGTCAAAACTTGCCCCAAAATAAATTGGAGGGCCTCCCACAAGATGCATCTTTGAACTCTGATGACTCCGAAAGTCATCACTTGAACTGGGGCGGCGAATTCCAATGAAGAAATTCACCCGAACTACGGTTCCTAAGATCCAACCTGGCAATCACTAAACCAAAAGATCGAACCACGACACTGTTAATATGACAATCTCCTCTCATCGAACCCAATACTTGAACCTTTACAGATGCATAACTGGAACTGGAGCAACCTAAACTACAGCTAAAACAAATAACATAAACGGAACAAACTAAAAAAAACAACCAACAGACTCATAAAACCACACTTGCAATACACCGTCCTACCTTCAAAACTACACATAGCCTTCACGTACCTAACAAATGCTTCCTTGGCAAGCTAATCAAACTGACAACAATGAACACAAGCGGGGAACGAGGAAGAGGATACTAAGACTGAAATCGATCCTAAAACAGGGGGGGACGGGGAAAGGGAATCTAAGAACTAACCAACTTGACACTAGAACAGGGGAACGGGGAAGGGGATACTAGGACCTAAAACTCGTCGAAACTCGAGAACCGGGGAACGAGGAGGGGAAGCCTAAACCTAGAAACCACCTAAAACTAAACCAAGGGAACGGGGAGGGGAAGACTTGACGCCAGGGAAGCGGGGGAGGGGGGTGAAGAACCGACGTGCGTACCAGGGAAGCTGAGGAGGGAAGTGAAGAAAAAACTAGGGAAAGAGGACGACAAACCATGGAAGGAGGACGAACAGGGGTGGGTGTAGACACATAATCGGGTCTCTCCATTTAGTACCCTATGATGACTAATACTCCGCTCCAATTGGTCCGGATCGAAGAAAGAATAAAGAACAAGTCTAAAATAAAACATTTTAAGCCCATCCATTTTCTAACTCTTTTCGTTGGCCTCATTCATCTATCTTCTAATCATCACAAAATTCCTCCTACCTGATTCATACCAAGCGCATGATCATCACCATCACCTATTCTCCATCACCATCTAATTCTTTTGCCGCCTAATATACCAAGGCCTAATACTCCCTCATCCTAACAAATCACCTGCACTCACGAAACATCATCCAACATCGTCAATTCATCATCATCATTCAACAGCACCAACGCATCAATCAGCATATAATAAATACCACAAGCCATATACTTGGTCTCACGCATAATACGACGAAAGACACTATTTTTAAAGACTCGTTCAATTCAATTTTCCAAGATCCGTACAAATCAACGACCCCAAACGGTGGTATAATTTTTGAGGGTCAACTAAATTAACTAACTTTATTTTTTCTCTATTTATTTATATTATTTTCTTGAAGTTACTAACATTTTATTCGTGATGTAGGTTATTAATATATTCCTGCGACTGTAAGTATTGTATGTATTATACTAACTCCCTGCAATATATTATTTTCTTATTTTTATTTCTTTTGATGAACATATTATTTTATATGCCTGATTGCAATATTTATCACCTTGTATTTATTGCTAAACAAGACCTAAATAAATGATCTTACTAATTCAGATAATTTGGACAACCTGCTAGGAACCTTGTAATTTGATTGCATAATAACTTGTCACTAAAAAATATAGTCTTTTTATGTGTTTTTTTTTGGGCTAATTAAGTAAGAATTTTATTGATCATAAAGCGGATTACACCCTAAGCTAACCCAAAGTGGAACAAACCAACTAGGTTGGACCCTTCCTCAAAGGGAAAGCAAACAAAACACAAACAACTTCTTACAAAGTTCTAAACCAAGTAATTTCTCACACACTGACTTTTTGTGGCATAACAGTAAGAATTCTCCCTCTAACTGCTTGTTCTTTTTATGTGTTTCCTGAACCCAACTTAGTCTAATTATTTTTAGGGTGTTTAAAATATTACTCCCTCTGTTCTAGAATACTCTTTACACTTTCCTTTTTCATCTGTCCCAGAATACTCTTTACACTTCTATTTTTGGATATGACCCACTATTATTTTAATCCTTCTACCTTTAACCATTGGCCCACACTCTCTCTCTCCTCCAAATAAAATAATACCACTCCTACTACCTACCAACTGTAACCATTGACCCACACTCTCTCTCCACCAAATAAAATAATATTACTTTTACTACCTACTAACTCCTATCACATCTACTTTTTCAATAAATAACAATTGATAATCAAACAACAACTTATCATCTAAAACTACGTGCTCTGATAAGTGTCAAGAGTATTCTGGGACGAGGGAGTATATGATTATTCATCTGCATAAAATTTGTAATGAATCGATATTTAGTAGAGGCCAACATTGAGCAACATAGTTCCTGACTATGTTGTACCCTCACCCCCGAACTCAATCTATGGTTCCTGACCATCTATGGAGTCAAGACGGGGAAATCTACATTGGATAAGTTCCTAAGATGTCCCTACAGCTTCAATATCCAATTAGGTTTATGAGTCTTCCTTTAAAGACTTGTTGGCGACTTCAAAACATATTTTCAATAAAACCTTAACAATGGGGTAGTCAAATACGCGCTCACACCGCGGTAGGCGAAAATAAAATAACGCCTACAATGGGGGATCAGGGACGACGAACACCGACGATGCTAGACTCACTTCGCCGCTGCTGGAGACACCATAGAGTACCTTTAGTCCATAGAGTGTTGAAATGGAAAAAACCATAAAGGGGAGGGTTGAGAGGGCCCGACTGCCGTCGTGAGGAGCCCTAGGCGCCTCTCTCGACAGTCGAGCCCCTCTGGGTGCTGAGGGTTTACGGCGGGGAACTTTAGGGTTTGTTGCAGAGGAAAAGGTTTGTTGCAACTAGTGTTTATAGTTTTAGTGTTTACAAAGAAGCCCGATACCCTCAAAATTAAAGGAGAAAAAAATGTTTTGTTTGAGCAAAAAGTAAAGTAAATGGAATAAATTTAGGGTTAAGTCGTGCGAGTCATTTGCATAGATTTTCTCCCTCCATCCTCTCCATCCGCAATCATATTTTTCACAATCCCAGGTAGACTCATATCACCATTAATCATTATCATTCAAGGTTTCTTAGGTTTTCCTCTACCCCCTACAATCCCATCATATTGCCAATTTTGAAGCTTCCTGTCTCCTGACCAATGCATCACTTGGTCTTCGTCTTACATGCATGCCAAAACCATCTTAGACGATTCTCTCTTCTCATTCTCAAATCTCAATAGGTATAACCCCTACTTTATTCCTAATAATTATCTCACTCCTCAACCGATCATTTCTTGTATGTCCACACATTCAACATAACATATCATCTCCGCCACGTTAATCTTATATATGGATGCGACAATATTTCACGGTCCAACATTTCGTGTCATATAACAGTGCAAGTCTAATTGTCGTGCGATACAATTTTCCCTTCAATCTTGGGGTATGCTAGGATCACATAGAAATGATAGGTTGTCTTACACCTGTCAAAGATAAATCCTAGCAAACCTTCTAACAATATAGTAGAGTAAGTAGGGTCGAATCCACAGAGAGATGGTTATTTTAAATCGGCTTTCAAGTTTGGAAAAACTAAACAAAGTCACGGACGTGCGATTGAAGGAACTAAACTAATGGAAATAATGAAAATCAAATAAAAAGGATCTAGGGCAATGGTTCACCATGTTTATAGTTCAAAATCTATCAAAATACCATTAACAATTTGATTAGTCAAATATCTAGAGCAATGTTTAATCCAACGATCGGGTCTTAATGCTCTCAATTCAACATATACAGTATGATCGCTGACATAATCAGAATAGCTAATTGTAGGTAAGCCTCTAAAAGTCGATGTTTCAATTCTAACTCTTATTAGCAAGACTTAATCAAACAATTGATCAGGTTGTAAGATTAACAATAATAAAACTAATCAATTAGAGAAATTGATGACTAATCAAACCATAAAGAAGTATTAACAAAGATTCACAATATAAACATGGATTCCCAAAACCCTAGAAAATATACTACTCAAACATGTAATAGAAAATAAAAACTAAATCTAAGAAGGGAAACATAATTAAAAGCATTAGATAAATAAAAGATAATGATAGAAAATACCTTGAAAGACTACAATAATGGAGAATAACAAGAATTAGGGCTCATGAGAGGAGAATATAGAAAACTACGTAATATTAGAATTGTCAACGAAAATAGAGCATAAAAGAGAGAGAGGGAGAGATAAAATAAATCCCCTCTTGAGTATTTATATTATGCTATAATCTAACCTAAAAATAAGTAAAAGAAAACAAATAAGAAAATAAACTAATACAAGGAAGTTAGATGATTGGTCGATGATAAAAATTAATAATGCGTGACGACAACAATAAAACCCACGACCATTGGCCGACAAAACGAACCTTATTGCATGTACTAGGCTGGGCGGAATCCCCATTGGGCGCTGGTAGGCCAGCGGGTCAGGCAGCACTGATGTCGCAAGATCGAAGAGGCAAACCATTGGAAGCTGGGCGACGACAGCTTCGCTGGGTCATCTTCCGAAGGCTATATCTCGAGTTTTAGGCATCTTCTATGGGCGCGCCACCTCTCCTTGCGAAGCTCTTCAAGTCTAGTTTCCAATGCAACTTAAATCACTTCAATCCGATCTGTAGAACTCAAGTTATGATTAAAAGAGTGAACATGTGTGAGTTCTTATCACTTTGGAACTAATGTATTTCTTCGTTTTCAACTCAAATTCACCCTCAAAAGATATGTCGCGATCCTCATGGAAGCTACTTCACTTAATATGATTATAAGGATCAAGAAGAGCATCCACGAGCATAAATTTTATCAATCAAAAACCACCATTCATCAACTTCCATTGCAGGTATAATCCAATTCATCCAAAATTGCTTCGAAAACATCCAAATAACTATGAAACTACCTGAAACATTAAGAAAACCACAAACGAAGCGTAATAGAGCACAAAATAGATAATTCATGCTAATGACACCTAAAATGCAACTATATGAACTAATATGCTCTAATAATGCAATCTAAATGTGCCTAAAAACTCTATATAAAAATGATTTATCAAGAACTCACGCGACACTCTTCCATTTCAATCGACCTGCTGCTTTGGTTCTATAATCCACATCTCTATCAACAGCTCCTCGATAACAAAAGAAGTCAAAACCTTGGACAATCTTCTCATCTAAGGTAACATGTCTCCTCCTATTAACATCACTAAACTTACACTCCAAATAAGCAAATATTTTGTCTTAAATCTGCTCAACTAAATCCATGAGATTCCAAAGTTGCACGGGTTAGAAACTTAGAATTGCTTGGAAAAATATCAAATATATAGGCTTGTATTTGTAATATACTTGCATCTTGTGAATTTGAGTATTTGTGCATTTTTTTTTAATATTGACTCTGTTTGCTCTTTGCCCTCAAGAACAATGATCATGCAATAGACATAGGAGAGCGGTTCTTTAAGGCAAAATGATTTTCCATGCTATCGCTTGTTTAGATTATTGCTTAGCTAGTTAGCTGTACTGTAATTGAACTTGATTTCAATAAGTTTCATTACAGTGTTTCTCTGCCAAGGTACCCAAATTCGTTTTTGCGACAGGAAATTCAGCACCAAATTCACCCGTCTTAAATGTAACCCACGATTATAAAGATAGACAAGCGATAGATCATAGATAGAGATTAGGAAAGATGTATCTCACTCCCTCCGTCACATAATACTAGCAATTTATGCACGCGATGCGTGCTTTAATTATTTTCTTTGTTGGTTATTCTTTCGTAGTAAACTCATTGAATTTTTTCTTTTCAAATCAATATTCGACGACATTTATATAACTTCAGTTCTTCTTGATTGTACAATTTTATGAGTAAATAAATTGAAATCAATGAAGCACGTATAATGCATAAAGCAATTAGAAATTATATATCACTAACCTTTTGTTTGTTTTAACATAAAGTTGGAGTTGAAACTATGTGATGGTTCGATAATGTTACTTTAGATAAAGAGCCTTATTTTATTGATAAAAAAATATAAGTTTCTAAATACATTATAAATCATCATCATGTTTTTACATACTACATTATTGTCGATAAAGTATTTCAATAACACACTTCTAATTTTTTGTTTATGGACTTTTTAATCAATATATAATCATATGTATGTGTCATTATAAATTTATGGTAAATTTCCTTATGTAAAATTATTTTGTCAATTTTATGTTGATTGTGATGACTTTGAATTGTTTGGGAATTTCCTTTTATAAAATAATTTTGTCAATTTTTTGTTGATATGCATTGATTGTGCTGACTTTGAATTGTTTAGGAGTGTTGTTTAAAGTTTTTTTCTTAAAATATAATTTATTTAACAGGGGTAAAAATGTGATTTCAGATGGGGACACCGTTGCTCCCCTCTTCCCTTATAGTATAGAGATAGTGCTTCATTTCCATTTTGGGTATCCCAAAATATAGTGCTTCTTTTCCATTTTGGTTGTCCCAAAATATAGTGCTTGGTTCTATATGTAATTCCATATTTTTTCGTGATTTGCCTAGAAAAACCGTGTCATCATCATTTATTTGCTTCTTGAAATTAGTTTTTTGCTTTGTTTATTCAACCCAAGGGCGAAGCCAGGAATCAAAAGTTAACGGGGCCAAGAATATTCAGTATTGGATCGATGGGTCCTACGGTCAATCTTTTGATAAAAAGAATCCAAATTCTTATCTTCATGAGTAAACCGTAATATTATAATATATAACAAGTTACATATAAAAACCACATTAAGCAATTAACAATATCAAACTATCAAGTTTCAACAAAACAAAAGACTGAAAAAAAGTACTTGGTAGAAAAATTGCTAATATATCTAGCAAAAACAAATAAAAAGTGAGTCTAACTACATATTAGAAAATTAGATTTTAGAAAATAAAGAATTAGGTATCTAACTTAGGAGGGGAGGAGGTAGGAAAAAAATAAAAGGATAAAAGACAAAAGAAAGCCAGAGGGAGGAAGGCTAACACTTAACAGTCAGCGTAGAAGATGAGAAAACCGTATGCGCGTACAACTTCTAAAGGAAGCTAGTAAAATTTTTAGAAATTTTGAATTAGATTAAAAATAATGGTTATTATGATTTGATCCTTTGACCTCTTGTTGAAAAAGTAAAGACTAACTATCCTACTTTACCACTCAAGCAAGACCATTTATGTGATACAAGACCCAATTTAATGAGATATAACTTAAAATCCTGCAGGGGCCACATTAAAAGTAAATGGGCCGCGAAGGTGGGATGCGGGGGTCGGGCCCCTGCTAGCCCCCTTGTGGCTTCGCTCCTGATTCAACCCAAGGGTTACATTTAATGCTCTTTCACCAATTATTCTCCATTCTCTCTACTAAAATCACTTTTTTCCATACAACATATATTTAAATAAATAAAAAGTCATTACTTTCCTCTTAGATTTTATTTACCTTAATTCCTGTAAAAAAAATGAAATCAAGCACTATATAATGGGACGGAGGGAGTATATAACTTATTTTCGGTCTCTTAATAGATGTTATATTGACCTTTTATACTATTTATTTTATGTAAGGATAATCCTTACTTATGTACTAGGAAAATTTGTCAGAAACAACCTTTTAAAATACAAGTTTTTGCGAGAAACAACCTTTTATAAAAATCTGGCATGACCTTAAAAAATATTTTTTTTAGGAACAACCTTGAACCATTTTCTAGGCATTGACCAAGTATATTGCAGCTTCGATTCACTAAGGCACGTAATCCACATTTTTTATGTTTCAACCCCAATTCCCTTCATATATTGATGAATTCAACGTCGAATGATATTTGGTCAATATCGAAAAATGGAGAAAAGCATAGTTGAAACATAAGAGATGCAGTTCACGTGCCTTCCACATGTTTGGTTTTAACGAGTCAACGCTGATAAAGGCTTGGTCAATGTCGGAAAATAGGTCGAGGATATTTCTCGCAAAATATTTTCTTCTTAAGGTCTTATTTTGCCAGATTGTTTATAAAAGGTTGTTTCTCGCAAAAACTTGTATTTAAAAGGTTGTTTTTGATAAATTTTCCTATGTACTAATACATTGTTAATGAGTTTATCTCTACATATATATCATCAAAATGTCAATTGTTTTTAGTATTATTATTGTTATTATTATTATTAGTATTACTACTACTACTACTATTATTATTATTATTATTATTATTATTATTATTATTTCTACCAATATATAGTTAAGATATTAATGTTTAAAGTTATACATTGATAAGTGTGTCTAGTTAATATAATGAATTTATTAAGAAATAAAGGAAGTAAGAAATCATAACTTCCTCTTGTAAAATGATATAATAATCTCTTAATTGATTCCTTGATATCTTTTGTGAGAAGATCAGCTTCAAAAGTGTACTAACATCATCAAAGGAATGATTTACCTTGATGTAAGAAAACAACTTTATTGGTAACCAAACTTTCCTCTCTGTCTTCGTTCCCCCAAACACAAACCCTAGGCCAACCCTAACTTTACCCGCCGCCCTAGCAGCTCGGCCGGTGGCCGGTCTCCTTAGTTATTTCTTTCGTCGCCCCTTCCCCGGTTCCCCGTCGAGTCAAGTCTCCAAAGACTGTTCCATTCGAGTTCGTCGCCGGCAAGGTCTTCCCCTCCCCTCCCCCGTAGCGGTAGTCGGGCTTCCCTCCCCCCTCCCGTGTTTAGTTCATCGGTCGTCGGTTCTTTTTTCCCCTCCCCCGTTTAGTTCGTCGGTTGTAGGTTGTTTTTCCCTCTTCCCTGTTTAGGTCATCGGTTGTTTTCCCCCTCCCCGTTAAATTGGTCGGCCGTTTTTTCCCCCATCCATTGTTAAATTTGTCGATCGGTTGTTTCCCCCCATCCCTAGGTTAAATTTGTCGGTCGGTTTTCCCCCCTCCCCCTAGTTTACGGGCTCCCCCTTCCCCCAAGGTTTAGTGTCTTACAGTCTTAGTGAGTCTCCCCTTCCCCATCCCCCGTTCGTGTTTGTTGGTTTCCCCTTCCCCTTCCCCGTTATCCTTGCTACAGCCTAAGTGTCGGCTTTAGTTGTTTATTTCCTCTCGTTAAGTTGTCAGTTCTTAGTTGGGTTAGTATGAGTCAGTTGTCTGCTTACTCAATCTGCTTGATCAGTTTGTTAATTGCTGGAGGTAGTCCTTGTCTTCAAGGTATTGGGCCTGGTCTGTATGATTGGATAGGGTTTTTGTTTTTGTTTTATGGAATAGAGCGTGGAAGTGCGTGGCAAAAGGTTTCATGGCTGGAATTTATTTTATCCGATTTTGGTAATCGGATAATTGTTCGAGATCTAGCAATGGTTAGATTTCAGTTTAGCTTGCTAATGATCTTATCAATCATTGCCTTGACAAAAAGATATTTGAAGGCGGCTCCCCAACTTGTTAATTGGGTTTATAGCTCGTCAACTACTTTGAGCTTCTCCTTTGAGAAGGAGAAGTCAAAAATACCCATTCAAAAGGGTATTGAGTCACCAAGGAATGTTACTCCTCCAGGAATCCCGATTCAAGAATCCCATGTGACAGAAGGTCACTGGGATTGGTTAAGGTGCGAATTCCAAATCTCGCTTGTTTTTCATCCCTCCGATTGTTAAATCAGTCCACTCCTCCCCCAACTTCCATCATTGTTATGGCGTTTGTCAACCATCAACAGAAGAGCTTCAATACAATTATCTTATAACACGGACCACCAGATCGAGCAGCTTTATCTAAGGTTAAATAATTTATGTTATTGTAATTGTTATGTAAGAGAAAGTAAAACTCAAGTTAGTTTATTTGTTTTTGTTTGGTTGTATTAGCGTTAGGCTGTACTTCCATTTTTAATTAATGCAAAATTTTCCCGTTGTCCAAAAAAAAAACATCATCAAAGGAAACTAGTGAAAAAGTCTCAGCCTTCGGTGCTACATATAAGTTTCAAGTCTTGAACGAAAAGGATAACTTGTAGTATTGAGTATTATAGCACCGAGCTCTAGAATTTCTCAAGAAAGTTAATTTAGTAAAAATTTATCGCCTCTGCAATCCACTTGTGTAATTAAGTGTTGATAGTAGGGGCTCTTGTATATTGATATGAGGTATATATTAGAGTAATATACTTTTTTAAAAATAAAAATTTGGTAAGATAAATTACAGTAACGCCCTCTCACAGAGCACCTATATACAACCTACTCCAAAGCCCCCCAAACCCCCCTAATGAGAATCGAACCCACAACATATGGGTGGAATGAAAGGGCTTACCACCCTTCCACTCCCTCATTCTCTATTAGAGTGATATACTTTAATGGACGTAGTTCTCACAGAATTCAACCATGTAAAACTCTGGTGCCATTTTACTTTTACTCGTTGATCAAATTATTATTTAGCAATAGTGTAATTCAACTTGATTGCAATAAGTCCCATTACACAGTTGAAACACAATACATGTTTCAGTATGAAGTATCAAAACTCGTTCCAAATTAACCCCCTCTTTAGATGTTAAGTTGCGATAGTGCGATTAACAATATTATAAAGATATACAACATAATTTATTAGCATACATCCCCAGCACGGGAGAATTATTACAACCTTGCTATTCATCAGATTCGCATAGCTATGACTAACCATGACATACAACACAGATGTCCTGTACGTAATTAGTAATTACAATACACACATACTTGTATGAATTAAATATGAAATATACATCCAAACCATGAAACCAAAGACTTCAAAATACTTCCTCCGTTTCAATTTAGTTGTGACACTTTTAAAATCACGGACTCCTAGGCAATTTTTGGAGAAGAGAGAGATAGAGAAAGAAAACAAAAGGGTACGATGTGATAGGAGAGAGAGATTAGAAGTTATTACCCAAAATGAAAGTGTAACAACTAATTTGAAACTTCATAAAATAAAAAATGTCACAACTAAATTGGAACGGGGGAAGTAAGTAAAAATAGCATAAGCATCAATATATCGGTAGACCGTGGAGGAGTCCGGCTAGGCAACCAACGGTTTGAGTCTTTTATGGACTCAAACAGGGGCTTATTGGTCATTTTAAGTCCAAAGGCAGGGAGTGGAAAAATGGATATCACACGCGCGTGTGGAGTATGAAGAATTAAGAAATTAAAACGTCTCTCTCTCTATCGTCCTTCATCACGTCTCTCTCTCTCTCTCATCCTTCATCTTCTCTCAAACAAAACAAAAACTCCATCTTTTTCAAAGGGATTTAGGGTTTTGAAAGGGGGAAAATTTTGTTGAAGGCTTAATCTCTGATTTTACGGGTTTGCCGGAATTGTTGAAGGTTGCTGCATCATCTTCGTTAATTTTGGCTTGGGGTTATTGGCTTCGGGTAATTGGCTTCGAATTTCGAGTTTGTGGGTTGTTTTTGCCTCGAGTTCTCACTCCATCTTCTCATCTTCGTTAATTTCAAGTAAGATTGTGTTACTTTTAATTTTATTTTGTACAGATCTGGTTGTTTATAAGTTAATTTTTTTGGGTCATTCCTTGAATTTCGTACCTTATGCTTCGAGATTGTGGTAGAGTTTTCGGTTGTTGATATTTTTTTCCTGTAATCTTGTTGAGTGGGTAACTTTTCCAATTTTTTAATTTACTTGGAATTTTGGAGATTGTGTGCAATTCCTTAGGTTAATTTATATACTCCGATGCTGGTAGAAGATTGTGTTTTTAATGTGATGAATGAAGTTACTTTTAAGAAAATCTCACAAGAAAATTATATTTTAGATTAGGTTGTTTTGTCAAACATAGTTAATAAGGTTACACAAAATCTCACAAAAATATGATATTGTCGAGTATTAATAAGGTTATAAGAGAGTTATGTCTTTGATGCAATGTCCCTGTTACAAGAGTTGATATCTACAGGTTAATTATCCTGGGTTGGAAGTGAGTATGATATGCTCATATACCAGTTGTGTTTATGCATGTTATACTTGCTCCTTATTACGTAAAATCAGTGAACACCAACATCTACAATCAAGATATGCTCAACTCTAAATTAATCACTTGGAAGAGGTTATACTACTTGTCAAGCTTTGGTCATTTACGTAAATGTTTTCTTGAAGGTGGATTGTGGCTATGCATTATCGACAGAACATTAAACCTTGTACTTCGAACATACTTTTTCTATTGAACCTTGTACTTCAAATAGGTCTAATATAAATTTTTCTTTCATTTTCACTAATTTTGGGTATGGTTGTTGAGAAGTAAAGAGGATCTACTATCTGAATACGTGAATGTGGATAGAATAATCTGTGTATGGTGCTTTCAAACTAGATATGTTGATCTTGGGCTGATATGCTGTAACCTTTTTAGTGATATTTCCTCTATTTTGCTATAGTTATGATATATGTTAATGATACCTAAATCTCTCTCTCTCCACCCTCATCAAAGGGATTTAGGGTTTTGAAACACGTGACTAATCAGGGTATATAGGGGCAGATTAGGGGTTCCATTGGTGCTCAATACACAAGATTAGATTATCTCAGGCACATAGAGCCCATAATCTGGCCAATACCTGTCATACTAGCTTATGATTATGATTTTTATTTGTTATTTCTGACTCATTTGGCCAGTTAATGGTATCAACTATCAAGAGGATAATAGGGAATAGTTGGTTTTAAGTGGGATTTGAAAAAAGGGGTTTATGCGGACTGCCGTCTTTGGAATTTGGATAACAATATGGTCCTGCTCCTCGTGGAATTTGGATAACATTTTATTTGTCAATGATGATAATAAAATCTTTACATTGTTTTAGAGGTCTGAACCATTATGCAACGTTATTTTTGTGAAGATTAGGATATCGCACCAACTAGTAAAACTGTAAATGTGAAGGTTGTGTAGGAGGTTTGCTTTTGCATCCTGCCAATTTGTCTGCGTGTTTAAGTCGACTACATATCCTTGAGTGAAGAGTGAAGACATTCACATTATTACTCAAATTTCTTTTAATGATCTCCAATATATGAACCAAATTGTATGTTTCTGTGTTGAACACTATAAATAAGAGATAAAAGTTGTAACTAGAAGTTGCTATCAAGTTTGTAACAAAAGAAAAAACATGATATTTAACTGAGAATGGAATTAGGCATTGTTCTGTTAATTCATTGTGTATACTTGGTACCTGATATTTATTACTTTGGTATTGTCTGACTTATGATTTGATACCAATCTCATCACATTTAAATACTAATTATCAGAATGTTATACTACTTTGAGAATAACATTTATGTGTGAATGTAGGATTATGGCGAAGGAAAAAATAATTTTGGGAACCACCACCAAACGAAAAAACACCGATGAAGCTGGCCCTTCTAAGAGGCGCAAGAAGGAAATAAAAAACAAAGTCGTCGTTTCGGACTCGGAGTCAGATGACTCTAGCACGGATGACACTAGCACGGATGAGTATGAGGCTAGCTCATCTAGTGCGAAATCTGATTTTTCAGCTTCTTCGTCAAGTGAAGATGTTTCTTTCAAAAAGCGAAAATCCAACAAAAAGGAGAAAAAGGAGGCCAAGAAATTGAAATTGAAGAAGAAAAAGAAGGAGAAGGCGAAACAGAAAAAGAAGAAGGATAAGAAGAAGGAGGAGGTTGAGGTTGGGGGTGAGAGCATTGGCATGAGGTTAAGTAAAACTGAGACTATAGTCTACTACTACTTGCAAAAATCCAAGGGAAATGTGAGTTTTAAAATGTAGAATATTTAGAGGAATAATAAATAAATAAAAATATCATTGTGATTATTGATAGTTTTCTTTGTTTTTACTTCATCGTCGTAGTATGCTTATGTGTACATAAATAGAAAATTATAATGTCATATAATCAGCTATTTAAATTTAGATTAACCATCATCCATACCAATTAGCTACTTGCACTTTTCATTATTGTGAGTATTTTTAAATAATATAATCAGCTACTTACTATTTATTGGCGTGTTCTAATTAAAATGTATTGTAATATTAATATTTATTAATTTACTGTAGATTACGATTATCAATGTTGTAGTTTCATTTATAAGTTTTTTTTTCTTATTGCAATACCACTTTGGTACCAATACAAGATGACTTTGGTACCAATGCAAAATCACTTTCGTACTAATATAAAATCACTTTGGTACCAACTTTGGTACTAATGCAAGATTACTTTGGTACCAATACAATTTCACTTTGGTACCAAGTGCCTAGTATTTATAAGTTTAGTATGAGAATATACATGTTTGCATCAAATGCTCAAACATACATTCATCATTATGAATCTGTTTTTTCCCATAATTCCATTAAGGTGCATTTTGTATGCGCATTTTTTATTGATTGTCATTCTTATCGTTTTATTACTTGGTTTTCTATCAGGCTCCGAACTTGACCTGTAAAGTTGATGCGTTGTACAAGCTGTTCAAAAATGAAGTTTGTAATTCTGGACTTGCTGCCATACGCGACATGGGCTTTCAGGGGCTCGTTGATATGGGGGTCACCAGCCTTCCCCGTCGTCTATGCTATTGGCTATTGACTCGAGTGTCCGTCGGGTCTTCACAGCTAGTAGCTGGAGATGGGTGGGGTTTTATGCTTGTCCCAGCCCAAGTACATTGCGTACTTGGGTTACCTATTGGACAGCGTCCCCTGCCCTCTGAGGTGGACTTGGAGGATGAAAACATGGTGGCTGAAATTCAATGGTTGTCTACTGCATATGTTGTCCCAGGGACTGGGATTGATCTGAGGCGGGTCGCTGCTGTGGTGCGGGACTTCAAGGACAACCACACACCCCAACAACTTGAGGAGTTCAAGAAATGTTTTCTGCTTCTACTTTTAGGATGGTTCTTATGTCCATCGACGAACTCCAACTTCATCCCGACCTCCATGCTTCCTATTGCCACTGTAGCCAGCAACCCCCAGATGTACAATTGGTGCTCCTTGACCCTCGATTTTCTTATGCTACAAGTATGTTCCTTTAGGAGGAAATTTGAGGCGGATGGCTATGTTCCAGGCTGTGGCGGATGTACTATCTTCCTTGTTGTAAGTTTCTTATGGACTTATTTGCATGTTTATGTCATTAAAGTTCGTTGTTGTACCAACCTTACACATGCAAATGATGTTGAACAAATGGCAGCTATTCTACCTTGACCGGCTTAGGAGGCCACCCATCCGGTGGGGGTGTTTGCCGAGGATTAGTTATTGGACAAATCAGGCAATGAAGATGGCTTACGAAGATGACAAGAAGCCATCAGAAGACTACGGTGCATTGAGGGTACGTAAATTTGATTTTCTCTTGTAATCCTACCATATTGTAGGGGCATTGATCTAGTTATAGGTGTGTGAATATTGATAGAGGTGCTATATATGACCAATTTCGATCTACTTGTACATGATTGTTGGTCTATTTAATGTGAATTGTTGTGTAACTTATGGGATAATTTGATTAAACCTAATCTTCTAGCATCATCTACCTAAGAGTTAAGAGATTGAATCAATGGTTATTGGGCTTATTGGACCTAATATCGCATAGCTTTTTTTTTTGCCTCAATCCAAATATCCAATGTGAAAACTTTTATTTCATGTATATCATGTTTAGAATAAACAATGATACTCATATCTTGGGCTACAATATGTTTAGATTACATTAGCTGCATGCCTTGCTTTATCATGGATCAAATTGTTAACGTGAAAATTTAGACGTTTAGCATGCATATCTTCAAAATTGTTATTTTCTAGTATTCATGGGACACCATATATTTGTGTTTCCTAAATTTAGTTATCTTTGATTATATTGGACACCTTTGTATTCTATTTTTTATTCCAGAGCGTGAACGTTGCATATGGTGAGTATCACTCTTGTTCGGCCAGAGATTCAATAATTCCTGGCGCTAGCACATTAGGAGAGGCGGACATTCAGAGAATTTCAGAAGAGGTGATTAATCATTCATTTGTCATTAATTAGTTTTTAAGCTAATTTCAGAACATTGAGTTTCTGACATTGTACCAAGTTCCGTTTGCTTTGGTACGACGTTTATGTTATCTTGGTACCAAAGATTATCATAAATTGGTACCAAGGTCACCATAGGTTGGTACCAATTGTAGTTATTGGTACCAACATAATGTTATCTTGGTACCAAAATATATCATGTCTGAGAACCAAGGTCATCACATATTGGTACTGATTGCATGTAACTTTGATGCTAACATCAATGTTCTAAAATTAATTTTACATTTTTATTCTTGTAATTGTAGTAACACTTCATAATTTATCAGGTGGCCCGTATAGTCACTCCTGCTTTGGAAAGGCGTGTTCGAGGACTTGTAGGCCAGCAAGCAAGTACATCCTCACCTGTGGTCGCTCCTTTGAGAAATGTAACTGACATGAGACCTCAGGTGCAAGAGGTTCAACAGAGGCTTGTGCGAGGACTTGTAGGGCAGCAACCAAGTACTTCCTCAGGCCCTGTGGTCGCTCCTTTGAGTGATGTCACTGACATCAGTCCTCCTAAGGTGCAAGAAAATGTCAATGTTGTGGTCACTGACGTTTGCAAGGCACTTAACCTTATGGAATCTGTCCACGAGGATGATGATGACGAGGATGATGATGACGAGGAAGATGAAGATACGAAGCAAGATGATGGTCATGAACTTGGGGACAAAAATAAAGATGATGATGATGAGGAGGACGGAGATGGGAATGGGGGTGAAGCTGGGAAGTAAAGGCAGGGGGAGTGGTGAGGATGGGGGCACGGAGGATGGTGAGGATAGCACTGCTGTTGGAGGACCACCTCGTGCTGAAAGGGACCATGTCGATCATATGGAGGAGAGTGATGGGTATAAGACACCCGGCTCCGGTGACACCGCCACAGAAGACACCGTGGCACAAGACACCGAAGCCAAAGAAGTCAAGAAAAGCCGCTCCCGCCGCCGCAGCAAACCGACCTCTAAACAAGCTCAGCTTCAACTTGCGAAGAGTCATTCCGTGAAGGTGACCTCATTCGAGAAGGTCCTTCTCCAGTTTATCAGGCAGGGTAAAGTGAAGGAGAGGTAACATTACATACGCTTTCAATCTCCGTATTTTGTCAATTTTTCTTTGTAAACAAGTAAATCTATATAACAAAGTGAATGCAATGGTGGGCTATTTTCTTTTAAACAATGGGAACTTTTTTAAGTTAAATAAGTACCAAAGTAAGACATTGTAGGTACCAAACCTATATAATTTGGTACCAGAATTATATCACTAAGATCAGACTTTGTTGTGTTTTATTAATGTGAAAACTTAAATTATGAGTGGTTCATTGTAATCTTATGAATACAATATTTTTTTATGTTCACTTTTTGATATATTTTTAAAATGGATGATGTGAAATGACTTTTGGAGTTGTAACGTTAAAAATATATTATACACTTGTTTACCTCCATGTCTGGTGATTTCAACAGTGACATCCCCGTCCTTGTGCGATGTGGAACACAGTATGCCACGCGGTCTGATCTGATAGGTGTATTATCCATGACTGCATGTGTTGGCGTCCACTACGTGCAAATGGCTTCTGTCATGTACACCAAAATTTGGAGTTCTGAGTTCGAAGGGAAGAGCAAGCGCATTATGCTCGATCCTGCTTTTGCGGTAAGAAGAATTCCATTTGGTTTCTCACTCTTCCCTCAATTATTTGATTACATTGCAAAGTATACTAATATTTGCCAATTACATGGTAGATGAATGTCTTGCAACCTAAAGCAGATGTGAAGAAATTGGGGTCCTTGTACGCCAAAAGATACCCGGGAACACAAATTTTAAGAACTTGTGTGGTTAGTCTCTCACATTGTTTTCAATACCAATCTTTTTTACTACTAATTACATGGTAAATTGTATATATAGTTTGGTACCATTTTGTTAATAACATAGTACGAAACTGTATTAGTACTATCCAGTTTCAAACTAATATATTTTCAAATTGGTAGATTTTTGTTCCCGTGCTCGCCTCAGAGCATTGGTGGTGTGTGGCATTTTCACTGCGTGAAAAACATATATTTCTCATTGATACATTATATCGTGACACCGCATCGCATGGCATGGCCCTCATCTCAACAGTGGTAATTGTGAGTTTAATTACTTGGTCTTACATTAGTATTCTCTTAATTATCTCTTAAGCTCATACAAGGTGTCTTGTAGGCAAGTGGTATCGATGAGCTCTTGCATGCATGGGACAGTTCCTGGCGTAAGGGCATGTTCGAGAAATGGGCTATTCAGAATGTTGAGATCCTTCCACCAACTGATTTGTAAGTTCTTTGCAATAGTTAAATCAGGTGTTGCGTGAGTTTTGTAATTTGACATCTAATATATCTTTAGGAGGTCATGTGGAGTAATCATGCTCTCGTGTATTAAAGCGTGTGCTGACAGGTTCGTGACTCAGTTCCAAGTGGTATGCAACTATATAAATGTTCAATATCTATTACATTATTGAATACCTTTGATGTCCAATGATCACTTATTATTTTCTTGGTCTTTTCAACAGGACACAATGAATAATGCTCGACAACAGCGTTTGCTCGAAGATGTCATGTCGGACCACAACGAACTGAAGTCCGACCTTGGCTCCATAATTAATGAAAACAAAGCTGGCTGAAAAACAGTAGTTAGTTATATCTGCCTATAAGCTTCTAACATAACATGGAATTGGTACCACCCTTTTTGTTATAGTGGTACTAACCTACTGGCAAAGTTGTACCAATCTATATTGAACGTAGTACCAACCTGTTCTTGCAATTGGTACCAACTTTTTTGTCATTGTGGTACCAAGATACTATCATAGTGGTACCAACCTACTCTGAAATTGGTACAAACCTTATGTTTTATATAAATTTCAATATTTAATACTCCTTTAACAAGAAGGCATTAAATCAATGCTCATAAACAAGTATATGATCGACCAAGTTCTTTTCTATTTCATGTCATGTTAAGAAAGTATGAATGATCTATCTATTCGACCAGGTTCTTTTGTCTTTCATGTCATGGTAACACTTGCTCATCCCAAAATGGGGTCCAAATGTACCTTTTATTACATCATATTGTTGATAATAGTTGGTTCCCAACCACATAATACACCCAAATCATTGTCATGTCAGATGACAACGAACTTCAGTCCAACCTTGACTCCGTAATTAATGAAAATGAAGGTGTCTGAAACACATTAGTATTTCTATCTTTTGGCATTGGTTTTGGTTTAAGCAATCGTCTTTTGTATGACTTGTTCTATTGTTTGCCACCAATGTAGGAACCATAAAATGTACCAATGTACCACTTGATCCTTCCAAATCAATGCCATGATTAGTAATTTGCCTCATCCTTGTACATTATTCGACCAAACACTTGCAATCCATGTATGAATGATAGGGTAACAATGTAGGAACCATGATGACAAATAATTGCCATGATGATGTTTATGCAATTTATATCAATTTATAACAATGATAACATTTGATCAACATCAGACATCACAAATAATTGCCATGATGATGTTTATGCAATTTATATCAATTTGTTAGCTATAACACCTTAACGCAATTGGCCAAAAAAAAATTGAAAACATAAATACAAATTTGTTTTGAGGAACAACATTAATCATAAATTTCGATATATTTGACTTTCATTATCAACATAAAAAAGACAAACAAGAATTCTCATGTGTATCATGTTTTACACTTGTACTTATAACATATAACCTTGGATGGTTATTCCTGAAGATTCAATATAACAATAGGATGTCGATCATTTATACATGAACCTTACAAGATGGTTATTATAAAAGTTTATCTTTTTTGCAGGTAACATTTGATCCTCACAATATGCACATTGGTACCCACCTATTGTGAATGGGATACCAATATATGCTTTCTATGGTACCAACGCAACAAAGTATGCAATGCATTGGTACCTCAATGGCTTAGGATTGGTAGCATAATTTCCCGACATTGACACCAAAAATCTGGCACATTATGGTCAACGTCATACCACTTTGCATTACAACTACTTTATGTGCGCAATATATTAAGTTTTGAGAAGGAATTGATAGGAGAGTACATGTATGGACCACAACCACCACCATTAAAGCGTCATTAATATGTATGGTTGAACAAATTCAAAATCTACTACATTTGAACTAGATTTCAACATGACCTTGTTATATTACAAAAACAATAGTACAAGAACAACTACCGTATTAAAGACCTATCCCCCTATAAATGGGATGGGACATTTTTGCTTGTAGTTATAACAACAACAGGCTATCATGAAATGAGGCAAACACAATTTTCTATAAAACCCAGTTGGGATAGGGGGGATCCAACTCAATATTGTATCGATTACGAAGATACATTTGAGCAATCTTTTGGTGATTATGAGTTAAAAGAAAATATTCCAAATACTACTATGTTATTCTTTCTTAATGGCGTGGTAGTGTATCCGAAATCGACCCCAAGAGAAGTTAACTTGGAACAAAATGCAGTTATCATTGCAATGGTCCATGTGAGTGATTTATATTTGTTTTATTACTACAAATTTTTGATATAGTATTTGATCATTATAATATATTCCGATTATATAATGCAGGACTCTGCTGGCATTCTTCGGGCCATGCATGAAATGTACAAGACTGTAAGGATTCAAGCTTGTACTTCATCTCCTTACGGAGATGTCTTCAAATACTCAACTAGTAATAAAATACAAGAACTCTACGAATTTTATGCCGTATCACAAGGAGTTCAAGATAGTGATCTGGAATTATGGCACGAGGAAAAATTGTTGAGGAGATCCCAAACTATAGGAGAGACCGATATTTGTGATGGCGATATAATTTACGTTCATTGCATTTCAAATGAGTAGGCCTCCTAATATCTTAAGCGTGTTTTTATTTGCCGCAAATATCAATTACGGTGTACTGAATTTATGTTAATTTAATGTGTATGTTGTTTAAACATTATGTCTACTGGTTTCAAGGTGTATGTTCTTTCATATATGAAATAGGAATAATTGATTCTAATAATACAACCTTTTACCGATTTATTTTTAATAAGTCAACCTTTCAATTATTCTTGAATAATACAACCTTTTGGGGGTATTTGCTTTTAGTGGGCTTTGACGTGTTGAAAATCAGTATGTTTAGTAAGCCACATTTCCCAACTCGTCCATTTTCCCTGCCATTGCCTCCATGGCCCTACTTCTGTGGTAAAGAGTTAATGTTGTAGACGATTTTAAGTCATTTTGACTCACTAGAAATAAATAGGATATAAAGGTTGCATTATTCAGAAATAATTAAAAGGTTGGTTTATTAAAAATTAATCGGTGACATGTTGTATTATTAGAATCAATTATTCCTATGAAATATCGTATGGTTTACCTACAAAATAGTAAACTAACAATGACAAACAAAGGTTTAAGTTGTAATTAATTTAATTAAATGGGATAATACATGAGCTAATACAACAACAACCACACAATTAGTATTGGTACGGGCCCACTTTGCATTACCATGGATGAGGCAAATGGTAAATAATTTCAAGTGAAGTTAAAGTACCCCTCATTAAATATTTGAAGTTAAGTTCAAGTACCCCTCATTAAATAAAAGTAGTTTAAATCCATTATCTCACTCCACATCTCCACTTCAATCACTCCACTTCACCACTTACTCCACTTTCTTACACTCCATCAATGCAATACCTATTTTTTTCACCGTCCACCTAGGTACATAAGTAATAGCTAATTAGTAAGGTTTAGTTCACCATATTAAGTTCCAACTCTCAAAAAGATAGTAAACAAATCTGAAAAGATCATAGTAAACAACTGTCAAAGGACACCGTTCCTTTAACACAAACCATTTGGAGATTCATATCTTTGTGTTATGTCTAGGTCAACTGCTGAAAGTGGAGTCTACCAACGCGTTCCTAGTTGCCTCTCAATGGACGGGACGGTGAAGTTTCGAATTGTGTCGAACAACTACGACGTAGGCATTCCTTTCACAGCAGATGATGATAAGCCCCTTCAAGAAATACTACAACACTATGCTAGGGTAAACTCTCTCCCTTTCTCAAGATTATCGTTTTAACTTCGGGGGATAGAAGTTTTCACAACTGATGCTCCTAAATCTATCATGTTGAAAAATGGAGACATCATAAAAGCCAATCTACAGGTATTCAAGTTTTTCTTCATGTGACGCGTTCATAATCTTACTAATGGTCAAACTATGTTTCCCTTTCTACAAATCGTTCAACATTGGTACCAACCTATGTTATTATTGGTACCATTGTGGTTTGACATTGGTACCGATATATGATGAATGTGATACCATTGATATTAGATTGGTACCTGTCTATGTTAGCATTGCGAACTTTGTTTTTTAAAACTATTTATTGGCGTAGGCTTAAATTATTTACAAGTTTTTCATATTTTTCTGTGACATTTGTAAAGGATTACGGTGAGCCTGCACCTTACTTGGAAAGAACAGTGCGGAGTTTTCGAATGCAAAATCTTCGAACAAATCCATCAAGTCAGAGAGTTTGCGTGTTCAACAACGCAACCGTAGGCAATTATGCTCGATTTGGACTGACTACGCAGGTGGTGATCCTAGTAAACTGACCTTAATCCATGAGAAGAAGGAACTAGACCATCGGAAGACAGTGGAAGATGTCAACATAAGGAGTGGTGATATAGTGTACGCTGTTTTCAGGAAGAAGTGATTGGAAAAGGTCATATGGCTTTTTCATAACGGTCTTCTATGCTACAAATTAAATTATCAGATTATAAGAGATAGCTTTTGTTTAGGATTTCAGATCATTAAGTACCATTGTGCGTGAGTCAAACCACTATGGTGTGTCGTTTTGTATGACTTATTGCATTATATATTATGTAAGTCCCCTTTTGTTTAAGTTATTAACATATAATATGCGGTAAGGTTTAAGTCTGTTTTGTATACATTTACTAGTGATATACCTAAGTACCTTTTGGTGGAATATTTTGGTACCAATTGACTAACATTGGTACCATTCTTCCTAAATTGTGTTACCAATTGTACTAACATTTCATACCTATATCACCTTATTCTGGTACCAACATCAGTCCAAATTGGCACAAACGTAATTTATAAAATTTTTGTTAAGAACTAACTGACGACGTGAAAAGCGATAGCTCAAAAGGTAAACAAACATTTGACATTAATATTTAGTTCACAATGCGTTAAGTGGACAATATTATTGTACTTGTACAATGCACAAAAAACTAAAAAAGTGGGCGGTACATACGTAAATACCTATTACAAAACTCTTTAGTCACTACTTCATTTTCATTGTTGAAGTTGACGTCATGCTCCAGGTTGACGAAGTGCTCGCGAACAAACATTACCATTGCTATGATTAAATTTATGCGTACATTGCGTGCCAATACTACTACAAAAAGTAAAATACCTTGAATATGACGCTGAAAAGGAAGCCCTCGTCTAGCAAGTCTTCTTCTACGTGATGGGGAGATACCTCATGGCAGCCCACATTAATACAACTCCACCACAACAGCCTTCCCCGTACATCTCGGAAGAATATGCTCCCGAAAGCTTATTGGTCAATATGTGAACCGTTGTCATTGATAGTCTTGCCTCGGTTATGACCATGATAGTTGGACGTAGTACGTCATAGAGTAATTGAAAATGACTCAAGAATGAAGGACGGGTGACTCCCCTTGCATTCCAAACAACTAACTTCGTGCCCAACGGAAATACCCTCTTTCCGGGTGGATATAATATAAGGTCTTTGCAAATGTCTATTTGATGATATCGTATGCTTCGGCTAACAACATCTATTGGCTTCACTCCAATACATAACGTATGTGCTACCTCAGTGACTTGTGTGACGTGGAGTCCGTCTGTGAAGGACGCCATGAAAATAGTTGCAGGCATGTACGGGATAGTGTACGTAGGGACACCGTGTGGGTTCACAAAAGGGACATGATCGAGGATATGGGTCAACTCTTCTGGTATAGTATTACATGCACCCTCCTCCCTAAGCTTACTCATATACCAAATGACGAACTCTCGCGCGCCATGCACCCCTGTCAAATCTTCTGTGAGAGGAATATGTGCGGGCATCACATTCCCATCCTCCATCACCATTAGTGCGTGGTGAATTCCATGGTCAGTTGTGCTGCCTGTGGTCATTGCTTCCAATACTAGAATCATCGGGATTGGTTGCGTGTCGGCGAGACATTGACTATTGAAGACATAGGTTGTTGCATTAAGATTTATTTCAGGAGGTTGTTCAATTGATATTGGTTGGCAGTAAACTATTCCCTTGGGGTGGGGAGTAAAAGTAAACATGGTGACTCTCTCTCCTCTCTATTTGCCTTGTGGTGGGTAGCTTCTTACTTCTTAGTTTGCTTTGAAATCGATTTATGTTTTTGACGTGGTATTTAGTAGGGTAATGCATGTGTATACTCCCCCAAATTGAAATGTAATTAATAAATGCATTAAATGTGATATGTCCCCCAACCACAAATGTACTTTTTATTTTTTGTTTATTCACAAGTGTTCCTTATGTATGTCATTTATATACTAGTACCTCACATTCCCATTTAAAATGTATCAATTAATTACCTCTTTGTTTTTTATTGTTTTGTATGCATTTTATTTGCCTTGTTAATTAGATGCCGAATTTAAAGCTTTGGTACCATTCTTTAACTTATGACTTGATATATTAATTTTTCAAACCATACTTACACGAGAAGGAGATACATTACAGTTTCCCGGCCACATTACATATAAAATAAAGAAACTAACTAAAATATATTACAAAATTCTTCGATTGCAACGCGAAAATGCTTATACTTTGATCCGAACCACCATGCCTCCAACTCAAACGATAGCATTGATCCCTTCGATGTCACTACTGGGCCTGAAAATTAACCAAATTATCTTACACGAGGTCATTATACAATCAATATTTTAGTATGTTGGTACGATTTGTTAACAAGGTTGGTAACTATGTTATCATACCTTGGTATGAATAGTTCACCACTTCGGTACCTAAGTCGTCATACATTAGTATCAACAATTTACAACTTTGGTATGAGTGTTTAAAAAGATTGGTAACTATGTGATTATACATTGGTATACATAATCTACAATTTTGGTACAAGTTTTGAAAAAATAAAAATTCATGCACTTTCGAAGATCGTACCTCAAAAAGCACGCTGAACATAACTTCATCAGCTACCATATCTTCATCGATGAAGCGGGGGGACAACATTTTCTGATTGTATAATATAACAATACCTTGGTCACGGCCTTCACCATACATCTCGAATTGATACTCATCCGGTAGCCTTGCACGAAGTGCTATCATGTTTCGCATAGAGATTCGTGTCTCAGTCATGATTATAATGAGAGGTCGCAAAACATCATATAACATGCGAAAATTGCCCTCAAAAGAAGGACGTGTCAGACCCCTTGCATTCCATATGACGACCTTCGAACCAAGATGCAGGACCTTATGATTTGGTGGGTAATCTATAACATACTGGTAAAAACTAATGAGGTGGTAACGCCTCCAACGAAACCAGCTACGGAGGTGACTCAAACTGAAGCATATAGCATGTGCAACATCATTTACCTCCATAATGTGTAGACCGTCTGTATACGAAGCCATGAATACATGGGAACGATCGTAAGGCATCTGTACGTTGGCACAAGACGGGGATCGACGACTGGTCGTGGATCCAGAATGTGCATCAGTTCTTGTGGTATGAGCTCCGTTGTCTCGTTTTTTCCCCATGGCCCACTTTATGTACTCAGAAGCTCCATGTATCCCTTCAAGATCTTCAAAAAGGGGTAGATGGGGAGGCCTTTCAGTGCCATCTCCCATAATCATAACTCCATTATGGAACCCTAGAAATGTGGCCCTACTCTTTTCAAGGGTATGATATAGCAAGTTCGGGGTCACCCGGCGCCAACCGAGACCATTGTTGGTAACTAGGAAGAATGTAGTTGTATTAAGGTCTATTTCGGGTGGTTGAAGTTGGTCAAGTGGTTTACAATAGGTGAGGGCCGGTGGATGTGGGAGTAGGATGACATCCGCCATTAGAAGTAAGAGAGGGTGTTGGTTCTGTGAAATAAGAGTGAAAGAAAGGTGATTGGGTGAGGGAAGAGTAGTGAGTGGAAGATGGGTATGAAGTTGTGATATATAAGGACATCATAATGAATGCCCCCACCCAATACCTTCCTTCTTAAATAAATAATCAAAGAAGTATTTATATAAGCTACTTATATGACTATTTTATGACTTTGTTACGTATAGATTTTTAATTTTCGTATCAAACAACTAACTTGTTGATTTTCGAAGCAACTACATGTTTTAGATTAATTATATTTCTCCCGCCAATATCCCGCCAAGCTCAGAGAAACTCTTAACTGTTGAGTAAAGTGTCGAGTTTTCTCTCTCTTGATTTGAGATACTCACCCACTCTCATGCTTTTTGGAGACTGAGTTTCACTCACTTGCTTTACTTGTGATTCAACACTTTTCTGCTTGTAGGCCCCATTTTAATTTACTTTTCCACCTTTTTTTTTTAGTCTCTTTTGGACTCAAACAGTTGGACGTTGGGATTCACGCAAACATTAAAAAATTAGTATGACTATTTTATGACTTTGTTACGTACACTTTTCTGCTTGTAGGCCCCAATTTAATTTACTTTTCCACCTTTTTTTTTAGTCTCTTTTGGACTCAAACAGTTGGACGTTGGGATTCACACAAACATTAACAAATTAGTATGACTATTTTATGACTTTGTTACGTACACTTTTCTGCTTGTAGGCCCCAATTTAATTTACTTTTCCACCTTTTTTTTTTTAAGTCTCTTTTGGACTCAAACAGTTGGACGTTGGGATTCACGCAAACATTAACAAATTAGTATGACTATTTTATGACTTTGTTACGTATAGATTTTAATTTTCGTATCAAACAACTAACTTGTTGATTTTCGAAACAACTACATGTTTTAGATTAATTATATTTCTCCCGCCAATATCCCGCCAAGCTCAGAGAAACTCCCAACTGTTGAGTAAAGTGTCGAGTTTTCTCTCTCTTGATTTGAGATACTCACCCACTCTCATGCTTTTTGGAGACTGAGTTTCACTCACTTGCTTTACTTGTGATTCAACACTTTTCTGCTTGTAGGCCCCAATTTAATTTACTTTTCCACCTTTTTTTTTTAGTCTCTTTTGGACTCAAACAGTTGGACGTTGGGATTCACGCAAACATTAACAAATTAGTATGACTATTTTTTGACTTTGTTACGTACACTTTTCTGCTTGTAGGCCCCGGTTTAATTTACTTTTCCACCTTTTTTTTTAGTCTCTTTGGACTTAAACAGTTGGACGTTGGGATTCACGCAAACATTAACAAATTAGTATGACTATTTTATGACTTTGTTACGTACACTTTTCTGCTTGCAGGCCCCAATTTAATTTACTTTTCCACCTTTTTTTATTTTTTTTGTCTCTTTTGGACTCAAACAGTTGGATGTTGGGATTCACGCAAACATTAACAAATTAGTATGACTATTTTATGACTTTGTTACGTACACTTTTCTGCTTGTAGGCCCCAATTTAATTTACTTTTCCACCTTTTTTTTTTTTTTTTGTAGTCTCTGTTGGACTCAAACAGTTGGACGTTGGGATTCACGCAAACATTAACAAATTAGTATGACTATTTTATGACTTTGTTACGTACACTTTTCTGCTTGTAGGCCCCAATTTAATTTACTTTTCCACCTTTTTTTATTTATTTATTTTTTAGTCTCTTTTGGACTCAAACAGTTGGACGTTGGGATTCACGCAAACATTAACAAATTAGTATGAATATTTTATGACTTTGTTACGTATAGATTTTAATTTTCGTATCAAACAACTAACTTGTTGATTTTCGAAGCACCTACATGTTTTAGATTAATTATATTTCTCCCGCCAATATCCCGCCAAGCTCAGAGAAACTCCCAACTGTTGAGTAAAGTGTCGAGTTTTCTCTCTCATGATTTGAGATACTCACCCACTCTCATGCTTTTTGGAGAGTGAGTTTCACTCACTTGCTTATGTTGTGATTACACACTTTTCTGCTTGTAGGCCCCAATTTATTTTACATTTCCAGGTTTTTTTTTTTAGTCTCTTTTGGACTCAAACAGTTGGACGTTGGGAATCACGCAAACATTAACAAATTAGTTTTCTCTCTCTTGATTTGATATACTCCCCCACTCTCCAAAACCATAACTTTCCAAAACCATCTACATCCTATTGATGCTCATTAATTTCCCAACAAAACAAAGTAAGCAATGGCGTTATATTAAGTTGATGAGTAATTTGACTCTCCCTTGTTGATTATTGTCCCAAATGCTTGCAATCAATTTATGAAAGAGAGGGTACCAATGTATGAACCGTGTTGTACCAAGGTAACACTTGTTCATCCCAAATGGAAACCATAACTCTCCAAAAGCATCTACATCCTATTGATGCTCATTAAGTTCCCACCAAATCATGCACCCCAAGGCCTTATATTAAGTTGATGAGTATTTTAACTCTCCCTTGTTGATTATTGTTCCAAATGATTGCAATCAATGTATGAAAGAGAGGGTACCAATGTATGAACCATGTTGTACCAAGGTAACACTTGTTCATTCCAAATGGAAATCATAACTTTCCAAAACCATCTACATCCTATTGATGCTCATTAATTTCCCAACAAAACAAAGTAAGCAATGGCATTATATTAAGTTGATGAGTAATTTGACTCTCCCTTGTTGATTATTGTCCCAAATGCTTGCAATCAATGTATGAAAGAGAGGGTACCAATGTATGAACCATGTTGTACCAAGGTAACACTTGTTCATCCCAAAAGGAAACCATAACTCTCCAAAAGCATCTACATCCTATTGATGCTCATTAAGTTCCCACCAAATCATGCACCCCAAGGCATTATATTAAGTTGATGAGTAATTTAACTCTCCCTTGTTGGTTATTGTCCCAAATGATTGCAATCAATGTATGAAAGAGAGGGTACCAATGTATGAACCATGTTGTACCAAAGTAACACTTGTTCATTCCAAATGGAAACCATAACTTTCCAAAACCATCTACATCCTATTGATGCTCATTAATTTCCCAACAAAACAAAGTAAGCAATGGCATTATATTAAGTTGATGAGTAATTTGACTCTCCCTTGTTGATTATTGTCCCAAATGCTTGCAATCAATGTATGAAAGAGAGGGTACCAATGTATGAACCATGTTGTACCAAGGTAACACTTGTTCATCCCAAATGGAAACCATAACTCTCCAAAAGCATCTACATCCTATTGATGCTCATTAAGTTCCCACCAAATCATGCACCCCAAGGCATTATATTAAGTTGATGAGTAATTTAACTCTCCCTTGTTGGTTATTGTCCCAAATGATTGCAATCAATGTATGAAAGAGAGGGTACCAATGTATGAACCATGTTGTACCAAGGAAACACTTGTTCATTCCAAATGGAAACCATAACTTTCCAAAACCATCTACATCCTATTGATGCTCATTAAGTTCCCAACAAAACAAAGTAAGCAATGGCATTATATTAAGTTGATGAGTAATTTGACTCTCCCTTGTTGATTATTGTCCCAAATGCTTGCAATCCATGTATGAAGGAGAAGGTACCAATGTATGAACCATGTTGTACCAAGGTAATACTTGTTCCTCCCAAATGGAAACTATAACTCTCCAAAACCATCTACATCCTATTAATGCTCATTAAGGTCCTACCAAATCATGCACCCGAAGGCCTTATATTAACTTGATGACTAATTTGACTCTGCCTTGTTGATTATTGTCCCAAATGATTGCAATCAATGTATGAAAGACAGGGTACCAATGTATGAACCATGTTGTACCAAGGTAACACTTGTTCATTCCAAATGGAAACCATAACTTTCCAAAACCATCTACATCCTATTGATGCTCATTAAGTTCCCAACAAAACAAAGTAAGCAATGGCATTATATTAAGTTGATGAGTAATTTGACTCTCCCTTGTTGATTATTGTCCCAAATGCTTGCAATCCATGTATGAAGGAGAGGGTATCAATGTATGAACCGTGTTGTACCAAGGTAACACTTGTTCATTCCAAATGGAAACCATAACTCTCCAAAACCATCTACATCCTATTGATGCTCATTAAGTTCCCACTAAATCATGCACCCCAAGGCCTTATTTTAAGTTGATGACTAATTTCACTCTCCCTTGTTGGTTATTGTCCCAAATGCTTGCAATCAATGTATGAAAGAGAGGGTACGAATGTATGAACCATGTTGTACCACGGTAACACTTGTTCATTCCAAATGGAAACCATAACACTTGGTTATTTCAAATTTAATTTATATTTCAAACATGCAAAGGATACCAATGCCATAAACACCAACTTGTTAACAAATTCTATTTCACATTTGGCATTACCTTTCATTTATGGAAACCCTAGCTTAAATATTTTATAGAGCTACAAATATTTTCCACGATAAATGCTATTAACTAGATATACAAAACTACAAATGATAAGATGTCGTGGTCTTTAATTTCAACCTAACCGGAGGCGGAGCATATCATGATATTGGTCGCCTGAATCAATGTAGGCCAGTTGAGGGTTAGCTCCTTGTAGCATCCGTGTGAAATACCCAATAGACCCTTCATTACATGTTATTCCTCCAATAGATTTTTGACCTCCAACCCCTTCCATGCCATCAAAATCCTTGTCTTGTCCAACTTTAGAGGGCCGAGTTGCATTTTTGTCCTGCAATTTAAAGGGAATAACATTACAAACAGAGGTGTACATGCAACATGATCGAATAAGTATCGATACCAATTGGTACCCAACGTACATCACATTGGTACCATTAATGTACCTATACAATACCAATGTAAATACAATGGGATACCAAGGTCAGTAATAAACAAATGCAATTAATTAAATTAGTTGTTACCTTATTCGCATCCTTCACAACATTCTTGGCGGTTTTTTGACAGCCATCTGCAACCTTCTTACTGACAACTTCCATTTTTTTCGCAACCTTCTTTTTCGGCTTCTCCACGCATGATAGGAAACGAGTGTCACGAGGCCTATTTGCCGCCTTTTTAGGTGCGATTGGGTCTTTCACCTTAGGGGCAGCTGTTGTCGAGCATACAGCGGAATTTGATTTAGATACATTAGAAGGTATGAGAGTACATTGAGTGGTAGGAGTTTTAAAAATGGGTGTTTCGCGTCGTGACTTCATATACATTTCTTTCTTCTCCTTACACTGGATCTTCAACACTGCTACACCCTCAAGTACGATCTCAACACACGGCCGTAGCCCAGATGCATCTAGACACAAGTCCTTGAAAGAATCCATCATTTCATCGAAACTCTTCACTTCCTCCGTTTTGGATGGATCATGGTACGCAACTTTCACCATCGTATGCGTCCTTTGCACATTTTTCATCCATCTCCGCAATATAAACATATCCGGGGTTTTCCTAATGTGCTCTATATCTAATGCCTTAATTACATGCCTACATACAATGCCTTCACATTCAAACATTTTGCATACACACGATGCATAGAGGGTTTTCCTATCAACCGTCACTTGGTAACATCTGGTTTTAGATGTTAACTTTTCTTTTTGGTTTCATCGCAAGGCATATAAATACGGTCCTCCAGTGTGTGTTCCACCACATACTCAGAAATAGCCCTCCTAGATACCCCATTAACATATAAGCATTTTGCACATTGCTTTTGGACTTCTTTGAATTTTGCATCCGTGTATAATAATTGGAAAGTTTCCTCAAAACCAAAACCAGTGGCCAAACTACGCAAATACATGTGTGAGTTGGCGTCCGCCTGCTGCTCATCATTTGCCCTTGACTCCATGGCTTTCATATAAGCCGGGCCAAACTGATACAACCGGGTATGCTTGTCAAGATAGCCATCGAAAAAGCTATTAATACTTTCTACCCGTTGGGTGGTCTTCATACCAGCCCAAAACAAATGTTTCATATACGCAGGAACCCACATCTCCCTCTCTTCATATAAACCTGCCAAAAATATGTGACGCATTAAAAATCGAACACTTGTGGAACCTCGAATGAATAAACACAGTGGTACCATCCCCCTATTACATTGGTACATATAATTAGCATTAGTTTCCACAAGTAGTACTATTGTAGATATATGTTGAAGACAATGGTACCCAACAATCACCTTATTGGTATCTATATTATCAAAAAAATTCCAAAATGCTATAAATAAGGTACCATTGTATAAAGCCTTTGGTACCACAATAGAAAGCTTTTGGTACCAGACAGAATAGTTCAAAATTTACATGGAATTCTATTACTGAAGAAGTTCAAAATTTACCTGACAACCATGTATCTTCTTGCAGTTTAAATTTCACAATAGCTGCAGTCCAACTCTCTTCAAACTCTGCCTCAGTCAAACTATTATATATTGCGTTCAAAAGTGCCTTCTTTATATCTGGAAAGTTCCCTTTTGCCCCGAGTTTCTTGACAAATTTGTTGGTGATATGCCATAAACACCACCGATGTTGCGCATCAGGCATTTCAATGGATAGAGCTCTCCACATTGCAGCTGCTTGATGGGTTAGGATGCCGATCGGACTTTTTCGCATGCATGCCAACCATGTACGGAACACCCACTGGTAAGTTTCAGTGTCTTCATGGGATACCAATGCACATCCAAGCAATATGCTTTGCCCATGGTGGTTAACACCAACAAAATTGGCAAACGGTAGTTCATACTCGTTTGTCAAGTATGTTGCATCAAAACATACTACATCCCCAAACTCCTCCCAAGCAGCCCTACTCCTAGCATCAACCCATAAAATGTCCTTGAGAGACCCATCTGTATCGAGCCTATGCATGTGAAAAAAAAATTGGTTATCTTCCGTCATTTTAGTAAAATAATCTAGCATAGCCTCTGCATCACCGTCTTTTAACTTCAACCTCTTATACTTGAGGACTACATTGTGCAAGTCTTTTTTGGTGATAGCCATGTTCAAAACACCGTTTTTTTGTAGCGCCAAACTATTGTGAATTTGGGGAACCCGAGCCCCAGCCTCAATATCATCAAATAATTTCCTCCTAACATGGCTATCCAATTCATCTTCCCGATACATGGATATGTATCGTGACTTGGGAGGGGTAGGGTTGTGGTTTTTGTGGTTATTCACCGCTTTCTTCAATTTCCACTCACCATTTTCACTCTTAACAGCGTATATCATAGCCGTACACCCACATTTTTTTGTTTTGGTGGTTCGAACAATTAAGTTTTCATCCCCAACGACAACTCTTTTTCCATTCTCCCACCGCCTATGGATTCGATTGCCCCAACGATCACACCTCCAAGTGTAATTCCTTCTCTCACCCCTTGCATTGTAAGATCCCGATAACTTAACGACTCCAAATCCTTCTTGTTTCGCGTAGGCTTTGTAATACTCATGAATATCCTCGCAAGAGGCAAACACCATCCCCGGAGTTGGAGGGCATAACACACTATTACTACCACATCCAGTCGTCGGAGTTGAATCATGATCAACTGCCAATAATGGTACAACATCTATGCACTCATCAACAAAAAATCTATCTCCAGAACTACAACCATCCACATCATCCCCTACATGGATTGGTACTTCTGATTTGTCCACCACTCCATCCTCATTCAACATATTCTGATCAATTAATAATAGAAACATAAGTTACAGCTTAGCACGGCTTTTTTCGTTCGGCACAAAGCAACGACTTAAGACCAATTATTTGGAATACTTGATACCAATTTAAGGTTTGCTTGGTACCAGACCTGCTACAATTTTTAGGACATTTTGATACCAATGCTAAGTGAGGTTGGTTCCAAACAAGCTGCATCTTGGTACCATTTTATGAAAATATTGATGCCAAAGTTGTTCTTTTTGGTACCAACCAATTCGCACCATCTTTTTTGTTACTTTGATACCAAATTACCAATTAAAAATTTGTCAAATTTAGAATGGTGCCAATTTCACAATCCAATTGCATGGTGTATTCATTCATGCAAATATCACTATAATAATAATTATTCAAGTGTTTCCAAATTTAACCAATTTACCAAATTTACGTTTTACCAATACTACACTTGATAAACTTGTTCAAGGCATTTAATTTCATAAAACCCCAATCCTATATTTACAAATTGGCTGATACTTTAATCAAATTTCATAAAAACCCAATCCTAAAGTCACAAATTGTGTAACAACATCTTCCCCCAACCTCTAATTTCGAATATTAATGGCGTACCTGATTTTTGTCGGAAAAAAGGTTGTTGTTCGAGCTCTCATCCATGGAGATTGGTTGATTAAGATCTAGTAAGTTTTCCATTTGTTTCAGTTCTTTCACTTCTATGATGTTGGGGAGGTGCTACAATGGTGTTGCAAATTTCTCCCGCCAAATTTCCTCCTATTCCCGCCAATATCCTTTCTCCCTCTTTCTCTGTATTTTCCCCCTCTTTTCTCAGTGAAGTGTTGAGTTTTCTTATGCTTTTCTCTCTCTTCACACTCCTTTGAGAGATAAAACAAATGATTTCTCTTTCTACTCCCCCACTCTCATGTTTTTTGGAGATTAAAACTCACGCTCTGCTTTTTCCTTCACTCCTGACTTGTTTTCGTGTGGCCCCACTTTATTTTAATTTTCTTTTTTTTTTTGGCCTGTTTGAGTCACTTTGGGACTCAAACCGTTGGTGACCAAGAGTTTCTCGACCGTGGAGCTCACCACTTTTGTTGTCGGTTGGAAAGTGTTGTTACTTTTAGGGAGGTTTACACTCACCTCCAGATAAATATGCTGAGCAAACTGATTTTCCACAGCACGGGTAGCTGAGGAATCCACATTCCTGCCCTAATGCACTGCAAGATGAGTAAGGGTCTGCAAAAAATATTTATGGTTGATATATTGATCAGTATTGATATAATAACTCTCTTCTTTTTTTTAGATGCTGCATTTAATTATTTTAATTCATCCATAAAAAAAAACAAATATTACAGGCTTGCAGCAAAAAAAAAAAAAAAGAGTTATAGTATAGCATATAAACACACATATGCATAAGACCTTTATTTTGAGACTTTGTATTGTTAATCGCAAAAAATAATTATATGGTCGTTCATGTCTCAAAGACCTGTTTGATACGAGACTTAACAGTTGTAATTAACAATACAATTATTAGAGAATAAGAAATTGGTCTCAATTAAGCAAGATTCATAAACTGTATTTACTTAATTACCTTCCTCACATGTTCCCCCTCCCCATGAATTTGAGCACCAATAACCATTGCAACACTAGGTAACAAGATTACAGCTATCTCCGCGAATGCCACATCCTAAGGATTTTCCTCCCAACATCAAGTGCACTGCAAGGTTTGAAACGGGGCATTTCAAAGGGGTCGTATTAACAAGTTAGCTACTCGAAATCAAACCGTCTAATTTAACAATGAATTCATGTTGATTTTCTAAGATAATACTATAATGTAACCATATGGAAAACTAGTTATGTACTTACCTAAAGCAATTATCAGAATAATTGTTAATACGTTCCTTTTGCCCTCCATATAGTGGTAAGTGGTAACTATTAGTGTACTTACAATCTAAAAATCAAAGGTTTTGATCTGTAAAATAGTTGAGTAATACTTCAAATGGTTTTTGATGATGAACATCCCGTTATCGGAACCCTATTTATACATAATTTCCTCCACACCCAAGTACCCTACGCAAATGTAACAATCAAACTAGCCGGCAGCTTCTACTACTGACTAATTCCTATTATTTGGATATCAATCTTTTGAACGTATCATTATTTTTGATTCACATGCATTATCTTAATCATTCAACTAACACGTTTTTTAAGCATTACGCATTACTAAATTATTATATACTAATTCTCGCCATTCACAAAGTAGTTATTTAAATAGTTTAGAATGTTCAAAGTACTGTCATCTCTTTTGAATAGTGCCAATGCTTTTGCTGTTCAATATCTTTCAACATTATATTGCACCTTCTGTATGTGCAAAGATTTGACAGGGATGCATTGCTATCAGTTACGTGTGTACTAGGATTTCAATTAAGAAAATAATCGCAATAGAATTGATCCTAATCTCCATAGAAATCCTAATAATTTGGATTTTAATCTTGGTAACACCATGGCTCGAAGCATGATACTCCTTCCATTTCATAAAGATTTCCTTTCCTTTTCCTTTTCCTTTTCCTTTGTTTGGCTCTACCTCATTTGAATCAAAAAAAAAAAGGGAAAATTGATTTAATCAGTCCCAACTATGGGCGTTCTGACAAAAACAGTCCCAATTATGGTTTTTTATTGTTCAGTCCCAACTTTGATGGACATTTTACAATAGTAGTCCCAAAAGTTACTAACCCGTCTGTAATGCAGTAATTTGCCATTTTTTTCCTTTTTTTTTTTTTTTTTTCTATCTTCTTCCTCCCTCCTCCTCTCCACCTGCCACACAACCACCTCCCCTTCCACCCCACTACCCCCTCCACCACCTCCCCTAACCCCTCCCCCCACCACCCCTCCTTACGCCCTCGCCACCCCTTCCTTTCCCCCACCTCCCCTTTCCCTCCCCCGCCACCCCTCCCCTTCCCTCCCCCTGTCCCGCCGCCACATCTCCCACCCCGAAACACCTCCCCCACCACCCCTCCTTCCGCCCTCGCCACCCCTCCCCTTCCCCCCACCTCCCCTTTCCCCTCCCCCGCCACCCCTCCCCTTCCCTCCCCCCGTCCCGCTGCCACATCTCCCACCCCGAAACACCTCCCCCACCACCCCTCCTTCGCCCTCGCCACCCCTCCCCTTCCCCCACCTCCCCTTTTCCCTCCCCCCGCCACCCCTCCCCTTCCCTCCCCCGTCCCGCCGCCACCTCTCCCACCCCAAAACACCTCCCCCACCACCCCTCCTTCGCCCTCGCCACCCCCCCCTTCCTTCACCTCCCCTTTCCCCTCCCCCCCGCCACCCCTCCCCTTCCCTCCCCTTGTCCTGCTGCCACCTCTCCCACCCCAGAAACACCTCCCCCACCCCTCGAAATACCTCCCTCACCCCCCGAAATCACCTCGAAACACCTCCCCCCACCCCTCGAAATACCTCCCTCACCCCCCGAAATCACCTCGAAACACCTCCCCCACCCCTCGAAATACCTCCCTCACCCCTCGAAATCACCCTCGAAACACCACCCCCCACCCCTCGAAACACCTCCCCCCCCCTCGAAATCACCCTCGAAACACCACCCCCCACCCCGAAACACCTCCCCCACCCCGAAAAAGGCAAAGAAAAGCCGCAGTGGAATGTGGTGATTGGGGTTGGGGGTCGGATGGTGGGTGGCGATTGGGGTTGTGGGTTGGGCGTCGGAGGGTGGGCGGCGGCAGTAGAGGCTTTCTAGGATTGCGGGGTGGGGGGATTGGGGTGGTGGCAATATGGTGGTGGGGTGGCGAGGGAAGGGGAGGAAAGAGGGAGGAGAGAGAAGAGCGAAAGGGGGTCAAAAAACAGTGAATTTTTTTTTTAACCGGTTTAGTAAGTCACAGGTCCACTTGGACCACCAGTGTAAAGGGGGGGTTAAAGTTGGGACAGAACAATAAAAAACCATAGTTGGGACTGTTTTTGTCGGGACGCCCATAGTTGGGACTGATTAAATCAATTTTTCCAAAAAAATAATTAAAGATTTCCTCAGTTTTGTATTTGGTACGTTTCCGAAAGATTTACTCACTTCATGTTTCTCGTGTTGACTTTTGAGACATGATGCCCATCATATTTACATGAGGCCCACAATCATTTAGGACAAACTATAAAGGAGAATAATCTTTTAGCAAACTTTTAAGGATGGAGGGAGCAATGTTTATTTTATTAAGAGTTTTAAGAAAGGTTAAATATAGTGGAAGAATTGTATATGGGTGTAACTGGTTGTACTTTTATTTTATTTATTTATTAATGAATTGATCATGAAAGTTACAAGTGTTTGTGTTTTTTCATTTGAGAGGTTATAGCTTAGACTTGTTTAAGTTTAGAAAACATGATGTGGAACATAAAACTACAAATGGTTGTAGCATATCATTGTGGCTGCTCGACTATCTTGAATAACCTTACACCAACTTCTATGACTAGCTTGAATAACATTACATTAGGTTGGTTCATAGTATTATTTACCGGATATAGTTTGTAAAAGTTTCTTTGGGAACCCATTCCCAGCTCCATTATTTTATCTATGGAAAACCAACCATACTCTATTCACTATTCTCATAAATTAGGTTATGTTGAAGGTAGGTGAGGACTGAGGATTGGTGTCTCCACGAAGATTGATACGGAGATTGATACATCATATTAGATGCAACTTTTGCCTTTTGGTGAGTAGATTAAAGAAAACAAATGTTGTTGCGTATATCTAAAAAGAACGGCGGTAAGTACTTATGTATTGGGTAATATACTCACTAGAACTTAGAAGACTATAAAGTAATAATTAAAATCAAAGAATTGAATTTCGTTTATTATTAATGGTTATCTCTAGTGAATAAGCTACCCACGGAATAGACAAAGTCTTTTTGCGTGTCTCATTGACAGTACGTGTCACAGTATTCAATTGGTGTTATTTTATTCATAGACACTTGAAAGAAATTTGCATCTACGCATTCTTCAAAGAGCCTTTACCCTTGCCACGGAATGGACTCATAGCTCGAAAAGTCATAGTTCAAAACCCCAACCCTTGCAAAGGGGATTGATGGTACTGTTTTCCAGCCCAGCCCGGGCCATACTCTTATCCATGTTGATGCCTCCTTTTCTGATAACATGACTCCTATGGGCCTTGGGGGGGGGGGTAGTCCGAAGTCCTAGTGGGAGGTGGGTTCTAGGTTATGAGAGGAAATGCTTTGCGATCAATATCCTCATGTCAGAAATCTTGGCTATTTATAATGGGTTATGTGTTGCGCTTAGTCACCAGTGGACCTTGGCCACAATTTATTCTGATTGTCGTACTGCCATTGATATGCTTAGATTCACCGATGACATTGCTAACAAATATTCAAGCATTATCTGTCACTGCAGAAAGTTATGGAAACAGTGCCTGGAAGTGAAGATTGATCACTGCGGTCGGGTGTACAACAAATTAAAGTGGCGGATGCCTTAGCTAAGCATGGAAGGATTACGGATTGTAATAGTAATATAACTAGGATGTTTCCCTATCTCCTAGTTATTCTAAGGTTATTTATGATGCGGATTGTAAGGATATTTTTAATATGGTAAAGTAAGTTCGGTTGTGTTGATCACCAAAAAAAAAAAGTACTTTTTTCCCGAAAAATCTCGAAAAATATGAATTTTGTCTTTTTTCGCTAAGAGACGACACTAATAAACTCAATGCTGTTCCAAGGCAGTGAGGCACCCATCTCCAATACTGCAAGACATACAGTATCAATTTTTAATTTTCAAAATAGTCCTAGAATGCCTTGGTTATTTCCTTTACAACTTGCAATTCAAACATATATAGAGGCCTAAAAAGTACTTGTACATTGCACAGACTAAAATCTACTTTTTTTTTGGGCGGCCACTGGGAACCCCAGGAACCCGACCTGGGTTTGCGGGCAGATACTTTGAGAGTGGGGGGATGGTAAGAGGAAACCCTCTCCCACGCGACCTTTAGTGGGATCAAACCCCCAACCTTGAGATTGGAAGGTTATTTCCTTACCACTAGGACAGGCGTAGCTTCATCGGACTAAAAGCTACTTGAGCTTAATTATTATGACTAGCTTTATTGCCCCATACTTATGTAATAATTGTGGGAGTATTGTTATAGGTAGTTAGGAAAGTTCAAGTTTTGACTTAATATAGAAAGTGAGTTAAAATTTTGATACTCCACATACTAGGTAAAAAATATGGTCTGTTATGTTGAGAGGCATATGGTATTTCAGAGTTTCTTGATCATGTTTCCTCTTGCTAAGTGAGTTAAATTGACTTCATATAAGAGTATATGACTTCCTGTAAGGAAAAAAAAAGTTTTCATATCAGCCGGTATTACCAAAGACCCTTGAGTCCAATGATATGCAATTACCAGAATAATTGTTAATACTTTCCTTTTGCCTTCCATAGTAATAACCATTACTCCATTAGTGTACTTACAATCTAAAATCAAAGGTTGTGATATGTAGAATACTTCAAGTGGTGATAATGATGAACATCCCATTATTTTCTTCACACCCAACGCAAATATACTAATCAAACTAGCCGGCAGCTTCTCTAATACGGAGTAATTCCTATTTGGATAACAATCTTTCAAACGTATCATTATTCTTGATTCACATGCATTATTTTACTCATTCAACTAAAAAGTTTCTTAAGCATTGTGGCATTACTAAATTATTATAGGTTAATTCTCGCCATTCACAAAGTAGTTATTTAAATAGGTTAGACTGTTAAGAGTATTGTCATATCTTCGAATAGAGTTGATGCTTTCCTGCTCAATATGATCTTTTAACATTATATCGCACCTTATTTTATTCATAGACACTTGAAAGAAATTTGTGGGACACCTTGATCGTATTTTATGTAGCTAGAATTTATATACGAACAACAACAAAATTAAAACAATAACCCGTTAGTTCCGAATAATTTGGCATTAAGGTTGGCCTATTTGGTTGCAGACCCTCCTTCCACCCTTGTGACAAGGGTTCGACTCTTAGTCCTTGTAAAGTGGGATCCCCAAATCCCCCCTACAAGGGATATTCATCTTACCTTTAACAAAATATGGGTTTGGCTCACATGCATGAACCGTTATAGAAAGATAAGAAAGTAAATGTGAGGAAATTAAGGCAAGAAAAAATATAACGAAAAAGAAAGTATAAGGAGTAAAGAGTGGAGAATAATAAGGAGATTTAAAAATAAAATTTGAGAAAATTTATAGAAGAGGGTGTACATTGAAAACCAAAGATTTACAAAAGAGAGTAAAGAGATTAGAAAAACAAATGTGAAGAAATACAAATGGAAAAGTTTGAGATACCCTCAAATTTTTTTTTTGACAACGAGAAAACTTGCATTAAATTAAGAAAAGAAGTACATCCTAGTGCTAATACAACCACATATAAAACAAGAAAAAAAAACTAAAGGAGCTTCATTTGCTCTTACAGATTCTATGAACCAAAAACAAACTATTACAAGTCCAGTCCAACGTAAATTTGTCACGAGCGAATGTAGGTAAGGATGGGTTGAACGTCTTGAAGAAGACCCGATATGAGAGGTCATGTTGAAAGACAGAACCGAGACGAACTGCAGAAAAGGATTGACGTAACTCATCTAGTAGATGTCGATGTCTTCTAGACAATAAATCCCAAGTCCCTTGAACTAAAATAGCTTCATGGGATTCTACTGATTGACGTAACAATGAAGTCACGTCCTTTGGTAACTTCTGACCCTTCTGTGAGGGTTTCCAGAGTTTAGTCTCACGAGACTGAAACTCAAAATGCGCGGAGGTCAAAACTTGCCCCAAAATAAATTGGAGGGCCTCCCACAAGATGCATCTTTGAACTCTGATGACTCAGAAAGTCATCACTTGAGCTGGGCGGCGAATTCCAATGAAGAAATTCACCCGAACTACGGTTCCTAAGATCCAACCTGGCAATCACTAAACCAAAAGATCGAACCACGACACTGTTAATATGACAATCTCCTCTCATCGAACCCAATACTTGAACCTTTACAGATGCATAACTAGAACTGGAGCAACCTAAACTACAGCTAAAACAAATAACATAAACGGAACAAACTAAAAAAAACAACCAACAGACTCATAAAACCACACTTGCAATACACCGTCCTACCTTCAAAACTACACATTGCCTTCACGTACCTAACAAATGCTTCCTTGGCAAGCTAATCAAACTGACAACAATGAACACAAGCGGGGAACGAGGAAGAGGATACTAAGACTGAAATCGATCCTAAAACAGGGGGGACGGGGAAAGGGAATCTAAGAACTAACCAACTTGACACTAGAATAGGGGAACGGGGAAGGGGATACTAGGACCTAAAACTCGTCGAAACTCGAGAACCGGGGAACGAGGAGGGGAAGCCTAAACCTAGAAACCACCTAAAACTAAACCAAGGGAACGGGGGAGGGGAAGACTTGACGCCGGGGAAGCGGGGGAGGGGGGTGAAGAACCGACGTGCGTACCGGGGAAGGCGAGGAGGGAAGTGAAGAAAAAACTAGGGGAAAGAGGACGACAAACCATGGAAGGAGGACGAACGAGGGGTGGGTGTAGACACATAATCGGGTCTCTCCATTTAGTACCCTATGATGACTAATACTCCGCTCCAATTGGTCCGGATCGAAGAAAGAATAAAGAACAAGTCTAAAATAAAACATTTTAAGCCCATCCATTTTCTAACTCTTTTCGTTGGCCTCATTCATCTATCTTCTAATCATCACAAAATTCCTCCTACCCGATTCATACCAAGCGCATGATCATCACCATCACCTATTCTCCATCACCATCTAATTCTTTTGCCGCCTAATATACCAAGGCCTAATACTCCCTCATCCTAACAAATCACCCGCACTCACGAAACATCATCCAACATCGTCAATTCATCATCATCATTCAACAGCACCAACGCATCAATCGAGCATATAATAAATACCACAAGCCATATACTTGGTCTCACGCATAATACGACGAAAGACACTATTTTTAAAGACTCGTTCAATTCAATTTTCCAAGATCCGTACAAATCAACGACCCCAAACGGTGGTATAATTTTTGAGGGTCAACTAAATTAACTAACTTTATTTTTTCTCTATTTATTTATATTATTTTCTTGAAGTTACTAACATTTTATTCGTGATGTAGGTTATTAATATATTCTCGCATCTGTAAGTATTGTATGTATTATACTAACTCCCTGCAATATATTATTTTCTTATTTTTATTTCTTTTGATGAACATATTATTTTATATGCCTGATTGCAATATTTATCACCTTGTATTTATTGCTAAACAAGACCTAAATAAATGATCTTACTAATTCAGATAATTTGGACAACCTGCTAGGAACCTTGTAATTTGATTGCATAATAACTTGTCACTAAAAAATATAGTCTTTTTATGTGTTTTTTTTTTGGGCTAATTAAGTAAGAATTTTATTGATCATAAAGCGGATTACACCCTAAGCTAACCCAAAGTGGAACAAACCAACTAGGTTGGACCCTTCCTCAAAGGGAAAGCAAACAAAACACAAACAACTTCTTACAAAGTTCTAAACCAAGTAATTTCTCACACACTGACTTTTTGTGGCATAACAGTAAGAATTCTCCCTCTAACTGCTTGTTCTTTTTATGTGTTTCCTGAACCCAACTTAGTCTAATTATTTTTAGGGTGTTTAAAATATTACTCCCTCTGTTCTAGAATACTCTTTACACTTTCCTTTTTCATCTGTCCCAGAATACTCTTTACACTTCTATTTTTGGATATGACCCACTATTATTTTAATCCTTCTACCTTTAACCATTGGCCCACACTCTCTCTCTCCTCCAAATAAAATAATACCACTCCTACTACCTACCAACTGTAACCATTGACCCACACTCTCTCTCCACCAAATAAAATAATATTACTTTTACTACCTACTAACTCCTATCACATCTACTTTTTCAATAAATAACAATTGATAATCAAACAACAACTTATCATCTAAAACTACGTGCTCTGATAAGTGTCAAGAGTATTCTGGGACGAGGGAGTATATGATTATTCATCTGCATAAAATTTGTAATGAATCGATATTTAGTAGAGGCCAACATTGAGCAACATAGTTCCTGACTATGTTGTACCCTCACCCCCGAACTCAATCTATGGTCGTTCCTGACCATCTATGGAGTCAAGACGGGGAAATCTACATTGGATAAGTTCTTAAGATGTCCCTACAGCTTCAATATCCAATTAGGTTTATGAGTCTTCCTTTAAAGACTTGTTGGCGACTTCAAAACATATTTTCAATAAAACCTTAACAATGGGGTAGTCAAATACGCGCTCACACCGCGGTAGGCGAAAATAAAATAACGCCTACAATGGGGGATTAGGGACGACGAACACCGACGATGCTAGACTCACTTCGCCGCTGCTGGAGACACCATAGAGTACCTTTAGTCCATAGAGTGTTGAAATGGAAAAAACCATAAAGGGGAGGGTTGAGAGGGCCCGACTGCCGTCGTGAGGAGCCCTAGGCGCCTCTCTCGACAGTCGAGCCCCTCTGGGTGCTGAGGGTTTACGGCGGGGAACTTTAGGGTTTGTTGCAGAGGAAAAGGTTTGTTGCAACTAGTGTTTATAGTTTTAGTGTTTACAAAGAAGCCCGATACCCTCAAAATTAAAGGAGAAAAAAATGTTTTGTTTGAGCAAAAAGTAAAGTAAATGGAATAAATTTAGGGTTAAGTCGTGCGAGTCATTTGCATAGATTTTCTCCCTCCATCCTCTCCATCCGCAATCATATTTTTCACAATCCCAGGTAGACTCATATCACCATTAATCATTATCATTCAAGGTTTCTTAGGTTTTCCTCTACCCCCTACAATCCCATCATATTGCCAATTTTGAAGCTTCCTGTCTCCTGACCAATGCATCACTTGGTCTTCGTCTTACATGCATGCCAAAACCATCTTAGACGATTCTCTCTTCTCATTCTCAAATCTCAATAGGTATAACCCCTACTTTATTCCTAATAATTATCTCACTCCTCAACCGATCATTTCTTGTATGTCCACACATTCAACATAACATATCATCTCCGCCACGTTAATCTTATATATGGATGCGACAATATTTCACGGTCCAACATTTCGTGTCATATAACAGTGCAAGTCTAATTGTCGTGCGATACAATTTTCCCTTCAATCTTGGGGTATGCTAGGATCACATAGAAATGATAGGTTGTCTTACACCTGTCAAAGATAAATCCTAGCAAACCTTCTAACAATATAGTAGAGTAAGTAGGGTCGAATCCACAGAGAGATGGTTATTTTAAATCGGCTTTCAAGTTTGGAAAAACTAAACAAAGTCACGGACGTGCGATTGAAGGAACTAAACTAATGGAAATAATGAAAATCAAATAAAAAGGATCTAGGGCAATGGTTCACCATGTTTATAGTTCAAAATCTATCAAAATACCATTAACAATTTGATTAGTCAAATATCTAGAGCAATGTTTAATCCAACGATCGGGTCTTAATGCTCTCAATTCAACATATACAGTATGATCGCTGACATAATCAGAATAGCTAATTGTAGGTAAGCCTCTAAAAGTCGATGTTTCAATTCTAACTCTTATTAGCAAGACTTAATCAAACAATTGATCAGGTTGTAAGATTAACAATAATAAAACTAATCAATTAGAGAAATTGATGACTAATCAAACCATAAAGAAGTATTAACAAAGATTCACAATATAAACATGGATTCCCAAAACCCTAGAAAATATACTACTCAAACATGTAATAGAAAATAAAAACTAAATCTAAGAAGGGAAACATAATTAAAAGCATTAGATAAATAAAAGATAATGATAGAAAATACCTTGAAAGACTACAATAATGGAGAATAACAAGAATTAGGGCTCATGAGAGGAGAATATAGAAAACTACGTAATATTAGAATTGTCAACGAAAATAGAGCATAAAAGAGAGAAAGAGAGGGAGAGATAAAATAAATCCCCTCTTGAGTATTTATATTATGCTATAATCTAACCTAAAAATAAGTAAAAGAAAACAAATAAGAAAATAAACTAATACAAGGAAGTTAGATGATTGGTCGATGATAAAAATTAATAATGCGTGACGACAACAATAAAACCCACGACCATTGGCCGACAAAACGAACCTTATTGCATGTACTAGGCTGGGCGGAATCCCCATTGGGCGCTGGTAGGCCAGCGGGTCAGGCAGCACTGATGTCGCAAGATCGAAGAGGCAAACCATTGGAAGCTGGGCGACGACAGCTTCGCTGGGTCATCTTCCGAAGGCTATATCTCGAGTTTTAGGCATCTTCTATGGGCGCGCCACCTCTCCTTGCGAAGCTCTTCAAGTCTAGTTTCCAATGCAACTTAAATCACTTCAATCCGATCTGTAGAACTCAAGTTATGATTAAGAGTGAACATGTGTGAGTTCTTATCACTTTGGAACTAATGTATTTCTTCGTTTTCAACTCAAATTCACCCTCAAAAGATATGTCGCGATCCTCATGGAAGCTACTTCACTTAATATGATTATAAGGATCAAGAAGAGCATCCACGAGCATAAATTTTATCAATCAAAAACCACCATTCATCAACTTCCATTGCAGGTATAATCCAATTCATCCAAAATTGCTTCGAAAACATCCAAATAACTATGAAACTACCTGAAACATTAAGAAAACCACAAACGAAGCGTAATAGAGCACAAAATAGATAATTCATGCTAATGACACCTAAAATGCAACTATATGAACTAATATGCTCTAATAATGCAATCTAAATGTGCCTAAAAACTCTATATAAAAATGATTTATCAAGAACTCACGCGACACTCTTCCATTTCAATCGACCTGCTGCTTTGGTTCTATAATCCACATCTCTATCAACAGCTCCTCGATAACAAAAGAAGTCAAAACCTTGGACAATCTTCTCATCTAAGGTAACATGTCTCCTCCTATTAACATCACTAAACTTACACTCCAAATAAGCAAATATTTTGTCTTAAATCTCGCTCAACTAAATCCATGAGATTCCAAAGTTGCACGGGTTAGAAACTTAGAATTGCTTGGAAAAATATCAAATATATAGGCTTGTATTTGTAATATACTTGCATCTTGTGAATTTGAGTATTTGTGCATTTTTTTCTAATATTGACTCTGTTTGCTCTTTGCCCTCAAGAACAATGATCATGCAATAGACATAGGAGAGCGGTTCTTTAAGGCAAAATGATTTTCCATGCTATCGCTTGTTTAGATTATTGCTTAGCTAGTTAGGCACACTTGTAATTGAACTTGATTTCAATAAGTTTCATTACAGTGTTTCTCTCGCCAAGGTACCCAAATTCGTTTTGCGACAGGAAATTCAGCACCAAATTCACCCGTCTTAAATGTAACCCACGATTATAAAGATAGACAAGCGATAGATCATAGATAGAGATTAGGAAAGATGTATCTCACTCCCTCCGTCACATAATACTAGCAATTTATGCACGCGATGCGTGCTTTAATTATTTTCTTTGTTGGTTATTCTTTCGTAGTAAACTCATTGAATTTTTTCTTTTCAAATCAATATTCGACGACATTTATATAACTTCGGTTCTTCTTGATTGTACAATTTTATGAGTAAATAAATTGAAATCAATGAAGCACGTATAATGCATAAAGCAATTAGAAATTATATATCACTAACCTTTTGTTTGTTTTAACATAAAGTTGGAGTTGAAACTATGTGATGGTTCGATAATGTTACTTTAGATAAAGAGCCTTATTTTATTGATAAAAAAATATAAGTTTCTAAATACATTATAAATCATCATCATGTTTTTACATACTACATTATTGTCGATAAAGTATTTCAATAACACACTTCTAATTTTTTGTTTATGGACTTTTTAATCAATATATAATCATATGTATGTGTCATTATAAATTTATGGTAAATTTCCTTATGTAAAATTATTTTGTCAATTTTATGTTGATTGTGATGACTTTGAATTGTTTGGGAATTTCCTTTTATAAAATAATTTTGTCAATTTTTTGTTGATATGCATTGATTGTGCTGACTTTGAATTGTTTAGGAGTGTTGTTTAAAGTTTTTTTCTTAAAATATAATTTATTTAACAGGGGTAAAAATGTGATTTCAGATGGGGACACCGTTGCTCCCCTCTTCCCTTATAGTATAGAGATAGTGCTTCATTTCCATTTTGGGTATCCCAAAATATAGTGCTTCTTTTCCATTTTGGTTGTCCCAAAATATAGTGCTTGGTTCTATATGTAATTCCATATTTTTTCGTGATTTGCCTAGAAAAACCGTGTCATCATCATTTATTTGCTTCTTGAAATTAGTTTTTTGCTTTGTTTATTCAACCCAAGGGCGAAGCCAGGAATCAAAAGTTAACGGGGCCAAGAATATTCAGTATTGGATCGATGGGTCCTACGGTCAATTTTTTGTTAAAAAGAATCCAAATTCTTATCTTCATGAGTAAACCGTAATATTATAATATATAACAAGTTACATATAAAAACCACATTAAGCAATTAACAATATCAAACTATCAAGTTTCAACAAAACAAAAGACTGAAAAAAAGTACTTGGTAGAAAAATTGCTAATATATCTAGCAAAAACAAATAAAAAGTGAGTCTAACTACATATTAGAAAATTAGATTTTAGAAAATAAAGAATTAGGTATCTAACTTAGGAGGGGAGGAGGTAGGAAAAAAATAAAAGGATAAAACACAAAAGAAAGCCAGAGGGAGGAAGGCTAACACTTAACAGTCAGCGTAGAAGATGAGAAAACCGTATGCGCGTACAACTTCTAAAGGAAGCTAGTAAAATTTTTAGAAATTTTGAATTAGATTAAAAATAATGGTTATTATGATTTGATCCTTTGACCTCTTGTTGAAAAAGTAAAGACTAACTATCCTACTTTACCACTCAAGCAAGATCATTTATGTGATACAAGACCCAATTTAATGAGATATAACTTAAAATCCTGCAGGGGCCACATTAAAAGTAAATGGGCCGCGAAGGTGGGATGCGGGGGTCGGGCCCCTGCTAGCCCCCTTGTGGCTTCGCTCCTGATTCAACCCAAGGGTTACATTTAATACTCTTTCACCAATTATTCTCCATTCTCTCTACTAAAATCACTTTTTTCCATACAACATATATTTAAATAAATAAAAAGTCATTACTTTCCTCTTAGATTTTATTTACCTTAATTCCTGTAAAAAAAAATGAAATCAAGCACTATATAATGGGACGGAGGGAGTATATAACTTATTTTCGGTCTCTTAATAGATGTTATATTGACCTTTTATACTATTTATTTTATGTAAGGATAATCCTTACTTATGTACTAGGAAAATTTGTCAGAAACAACCTTTTAAAATACAAGTTTTTGCGAGAAACAACCTTTTATAAAAATCTGGCATGACCTTAAAAAATATTTTTTTTAGGAACAACCTTGAACCATTTTCTAGGCATTGACCAAGTATATTGCAGCTTCGATTCACTAAGGCACGTAATCCACATTTTTTATGTTTCAACCCCAATTCCCTTCATATATTGATGAATTCAACGTCGAATGATATTTGGTCAATATCGAAAAATGGAGAAAAGCATAGTTGAAACATAAGAGATGCAGTTCACGTGCCTTCCACATGTTTGGTTTTAACGAGTCAACGCTGATAAAGGCTTGGTCAATGCCGGAAAATAGGTCGAGGATATTTCTCGCAAAATATTTTCTTCTTAAGGTCTTATTTTGCCAGATTGTTTATAAAAGGTTGTTTCTCGCAAAAACTTGTATTTAAAAGGTTGTTTTTGACAAATTTTCCTATGTACTAATACATTGTTAATGAGTTTATCTCTACATATATATCATCAAAATGTCAATTGTTTTTAGTATTATTATTGTTATTATTATTATTAGTATTACTACTACTACTACTACTACTATTATTATTATTATTATTATTATTATTATTATTATTATTATTATTTCTACCAATATATAGTTAAGATATTAATGTTTAAAGTTATACATTGATAAGTGTGTCTAGTTAATATAATGAATTTATTAAGAAATAAAGGAAGTAAGAAATCATAACTTCCTTTTATAAAATGATATAATAATCTCTTAATTGATTCCTTGATATCTTTTGTGAGAAGATCAGCTTCAAAAGTGTACTAACATCATCAAAGGAATGATTTACCTTGATGTAAGAAAACAACTTTATTGGTAACCAAACTTTCCTCTCTGTCTTCGTTCCCCCAAACACAAACCCTAGGCCAACCCTAACTTTACCCGCCGCCCTAGCAGGCTCGCTGGTGGCCGGTCTTCTTAGTTATTTCTTTCGTCTCCCCTTCCCCGGTTCCCCCTACGAGTCAAGTCTCCAAAGACCGTTCCTTTCGAGTTCGTCGCCGGCAAGGTCTTCCCCTCCCCTCCCCTGTAGCGGTAGTCAGGCTTCCCTCCCCCCCTCCCGTGTTTAGTTCATCGGTCGTCGGTTCTTTTTTCCCCCTCCCCTGTTTAGTTCGTCGGTTGTAGGTTGTTTTTCCCTCTTCCCTGTTTAGGTCATCGGTTGTTTTCCCCCCCTCCCCTGTTAAATTGGTCGGCCGTTTTTTCCCCCATCCCTTGTTAAATTTGTCGATCGGTTGTTTCCCCCTTCCTAGGTTAAATTTGTCGGTCGGTTTTCCCCTCCCCCTAGTTTACGGGCTCCCCCTTCCCCCAAGGTTTAGTGTCTTACGGTCTTAGTGAGTCTCCCCTTCCCCATCCCCCGTTCGTGTTTGTTGGTTTCCCCTTCCCCTTCCCCCGTTATCCTTGCTACAGCCTAAGTGTCGGCTTTAGTTGTTTATTTCCTCTCGTTAAGTTGTCGGTTCTTAGTTGGGTTAGTATGAGTCGGTTGTCCGCTTACTCAATCGCTTGATCGGTTGTTAATTGCTTGGAGGTAGTCCTTGTCTTCAAGGTATTGGGCCCGGTCCGTATGATTGGATAGGGTTTTTGTTTTTGTTTTATGGAATAGAGCGTGGAAGTGCGTGGCAAAAGGTTTCATGGCTGGAATTTATTTTATCCGATTTTGGTAATCGGATAATTGTTCGAGATCTAGCAATGGTTAGATTTCGTTTAGCTTGCTAATGATCTTATCAATCATTGCCTTGACAAAAAGATATTTGAAGGCGGCTCCCCAACTTGTTAATTGGGTTTATAGCTCGTCAACTACTTTGAGCTTCTCCTTTGAGAAGGAGAAGTCAAAAATACCCATTCAAAAGGGTATTGAGTCACCAAGGAATGTGACTCCTCCAAGAATCCCGATTCAAGAATCCCATGTGACAAAAGGTCACTGGGATTGGTTAAGGTGCGAATTCCAAATCTCGCTTGTTTTTCGTCCCTCCGATTGTTAAATCAGTCCACTCCTCCCCCAACTTCCATCATTGTTATGGCGTTTGTCAACCATCAACGTAAGAGCTTCAATACGGTTATCTTATAACACGGACCACCGATCGAGCAGCTTTTATCTAAGGTTAAATAATTTATGTTATTGTAATTGTTATGTAAGAGAAAGTAAAACTCAAGTTAGTTTATTTGTTTTTGTTTGGTTGTATTAGCGTTAGGCTGTACTTCCATTTTTAATTAATGCAAAATTTTCCCGTTGTCCAAAAAAAAAAAAACATCATCAAAGGAAACTAGTGAAAAAGTCTCAACCTTCGGTGCTACATATAAGTTTCAAGTCTTGAACGAAAAGGATAACTTGTAGTATTGAGTATTATAGCACCGAGCTCTAGAATTTGTCAAGAAAGTTAATTTAGTAAAAATTTATCGCCTCTGCAATCCACTTGTGTAATTAAGTGTTGATAGTAGGGGCTCTTGTATATTGATATGAGGTATATATTAGAGTAATATACTTTTTTTAAAAATAAAAATTTGGTAAGATAGATTACAGTAACGCCCTCTCACAGAGCACCTATATACAACCTACTCCAAAGCCCCCCAAACCCCCCTAATGAGAATCGAACCCACAACATATGGGTGGAATGAAAGGGCTTACCACCCTTCCACTCCCTCATTCTCTATTAAAGTGATATACTTTAATGGACGTAGTTCTCACAGAATTCAACCATGTAAAACTCTGGTGCCATTTACTTTTACTCGTTGATCAAATTATTATTTAGCAATAGTGTAATTCAACTTGATTGCAATAAGTCCCATTACACAGTTGAAACACAATACATGTTTCAGTATGAAGTATCAAAATTCGTTCCTAATTAACCCCCTCTTTAGATGTTAAGTTGCGATAGTGTGATTAACAATAATATAAAGATATACAACATAATTTATTAGCATACATCCCCAGCACGGGAGAATTATTACAACCTTGCTATTCATCAGATTCGCATAGCTATGACTAACCATGACATACAACACAGATGTCCTGTACGTAATTAGTAATTACAATACACACATACTTGTATGAATTAAATATGAAATATACATCCAAACCATGAAACCAAAGACTTCAAAATACTTCCTCCGTTTCAATTTAGTTGTGACACTTTTAAAATCACGGACTCCTAGGCAATTTTTGGAGAGGAGAGAGATAGAGAAAGAAAACAAAAGGGTACCATGTGATAGGAGAGAGAGATTAGAAGTTATTACCCAAAATGAAAGTGCAACAACTAATTTGAAACTTCATAAAATAAAAAATGTCACAACTAAATTGGAACGGGGGAAGTAAGTAAAAATAGCATAAGCATCAATATATCGGTAGACCGTGGAGCTCGCCACTTTTGTTGTCGGTTGGAAAGTGTTGTTACTTTTAGGGAGGTTTACACTCACCTCCAGATAAATATGTTGAGCAAACTGATTTTCCACAGCACGGGTAGCTGAGGAATCCACATTCCTGCCCTAATGCACTGCAAGATGAGTAAGGGTCTGCAAAAAATATTTATGGTTGATATATTGATCAGTATTGATATAATAACTCTCTTCTTTTTTTTAGATGCTGCATTTAATTATTTTAATTCATCCATAAAAAAAACAAATATTACAGGCTTGCAGCAAAAAAAAAAAAAAAAAAAAGGTTATAGTATAGCATATAAACACACATATGCATAAGACCTTTATTTTGAGACTTTGTATTGTTAATCGCAAAAAATAATTATATGGTCGTTCATGTCTCAAAGACCTGTTTGATACGAGACTTAACAGTTGTAATTAACAATACAATTATTAGAAATTGGTCTCAATTAAGCAAGATTCATAAACTGTATTTACTTAATTACCTTCCTCACATGTCCCCCCTCCCCATGAATTTGAGCACCAATAACCATTGCAACACCAGGTAACAAGATTACAGCTATCTCCGCGAATGCCACATCCTAAGGATTTTCCTCCCAACATCAAGTGCACTGCAAGGTTTGAAACGGGGCATTTCAAAGGGGTCGTATTAACAAGTTAGCTACTCGAAATCAAACCGTCTAATTTAACAATGAATTCATGTTGATTTTCTAAGATAATACTATAATGTAACCATATGGAAAACTAGTTATGTACTTACCTAAAGCAATTATCAGAATAATTGTTAATACGTTCCTTTTGCCCTCCATATAGTGGTAAGTGGTAACTATTAGTGTACTTACAATCTAAAAATCAAAGGTTTTGATCTGTAAAATAGTTGAGTAATACTTCAAATGGTTTTTGATGATGAACATCCCGTTATCGGAACCCTATTTATACATAATTTCCTCCACACCCAAGTACCCTACGCAAATGTAACAATCAAACTAGCCGGCAGCTTCTACTACTGACTAATTCCTATTATTTGGATATCAATCTTTTGAACGTATCATTATTTTTGATTCACATGCATTATCTTAATCATTCAACTAACACGTTTTTTAAGCATTACGCATTACTAAATTATTATATACTAATTCTCGCCATTCACAAAGTAGTTATTTAAATAGTTTAGAATGTTCAAAGTACTGTCATCTCTTTTGAATAGTGCCAATGCTTTTGCTGTTCAATATCTTTCAACATTATATTGCACCTTCTGTATGTGCAAAGATTTGACAGGGATGCATTGCTATCAGTTACGTGTGTACTAGGATTTCAATTAAGAAAATAATCGCAATAGAATTGATCCTAATCTCCATAGAAATCCTAATAATTTGGATTTTAATCTTGGTAACACCATGGCTCGAAGCATGATACTCCTTCCATTTCATAAAGATTTCCTTTCCTTTTCCTTTTCCTTTTCCTTTTCCTTTGTTTGGCTCTACCTCATTTGAATCAAAAAAAATAATTAAAGATTTCCTCAGTTTTGTATTTGGTACGTTTCCGAAAGATTTACTCACTTCATGTTTCTCGTGTTGACTTTTGAGACATGATGCCCATCATATTTACATGAGGCCCACAATCATTTAGGACAAACTATAAAGGAGAATAATCTTTTAGCAAACTTTTAAGGATGGAGGGAGCAATGTTTATTTTATTAAGAGTTTTAAGAAAGGTTAAATATAGTGGAAGAATTGTATATGGGTGTAACTGGTTGTACTTTTATTTTATTTATTTATTAATGAATTGATCATGAAAGTTACAAGTGGTTGTGTTTTTTCATTTGAGAGGTTATAGCTTAGACTTGTTTAAGTTTAGAAAACATGATGTGGAACATAAAACTACAAATGGTTGTAGCATATCATTGTGGCTGCTCGACTATCTTGAATAACCTTACACCAACTTCTATGACTAGCTTGAATAACATTACATTAGGTTGGTTCATAGTATTATTTACCGGATATAGTTTGTAAAAGTTTCTTTGGGAACCCATTCCCAGCTCCATTATTTTATCTATGGAAAACCAACCATACTCTATTCACTATTCTCATAAATTAGGTTATGTTGAAGGTAGGTGAGGACTGAGGATTGGTGTCTCCACGAAGATTGATACGGAGATTGATACATCATATTAGATGCAACTTTTGCCTTTTGGTGAGTAGATTAAAGAAAACAAATGTTGTTGCGTATATCTAAAAAGAACGGCGGTAAGTACTTATGTATTGGGTAATATACTCACTAGAACTTAGAAGACTATAAAGTAATAATTAAAATCAAAGAATTGAATTTCGTTTATTATTAATGGTTATCTCTAGTGAATAAGCTACCCACGGAATAGACAAAGTCTTTTTGCGTGTCTCATTGACAGTACGTGTCAGAGTATTCAATTGGTGTTATTTTATTCATAGACACTTGAAAGAAATTTGCATCTACGCATTCTTCAAAGAGCCTTTACCCTTGCCACGGAATGGACTCATAGCTCGAAAAGTCATAGTTCAAAACCCCAACCCTTGCAAAGGGGATTGATGGTACTGTTTTCCAGCCCAGCCCGGGCCATACTCTTATCCATGTTGATGCCTCCTTTTCTGATAACATGACTCCTATGGGCCTTGGGGGGGGGGTAGTCCGAAGTCCTAGTGGGAAGTGGGTTCTAGGTTATGAGAGGAAATGCTTTGCGATCAATATCCTCATGTCAGAAATCTTGGCTATTTATAATGGGTTATGTGTTGCGCTTAGTCACCAATGGACCTTGGCCACAATTTATTCTGATTGTCGCACTGCCATTGATATGCTTAGATTCACCGATGACATTGCTAACAAATATTCAAGCATTATCTATCACTGCAGAAAGTTATGGAAACAGGTGCCGGAAGTGAAGATTGATCACTGCGGTCGGGTGTACAACAAATTAAAGTGGCGGATGCCTTAGCTAAGCATGGAAGGATTACGGATTGTAATAGTAATATAACTAGGATGTTTCCCTATCCCCTAGTTATTCTAAGGTTATTTATGATGCGGATTGTAAGAATATTTTTAATATGGTAAAGTAAGTTCAGTTGTGTTGATCACCAAAAAAAAAAAGTACTTTTTTCCTGAAAAATCTCAGAAAATATAAATTTTGTCTTTTTTCGCTAAGAGACGACACTAATGAACTCAATGCTGTTCCAAGGCAGTGAGGCACCCATCTCCAATACTGCAAGACATACAGTATCAATTTTTAATTTTCAAAATAGTCCTAGAATGCCTTGGTTATTTCCTTTACAACTTGCAATTCAAACATATATAGAGGCCTAAAAAGTACTTGTACATTGCACAGACTAAAATCTACTTTTTTTTTTTGGGCGGCCACTGGGAACCCCAGGAACCCGACCTGGGTTTGCGGGCAGATACTTTGAGAGTGGAGGGATGGTAAGAGGAAACCCTCTCCCACAGTACCTTTAGTGGGATCAAACCCCCAACCTTGAGATTGGAAGGTTATTTCCTTACCACTAGGACAAGCGTAGCTTCATCGGACTAAAAGCTACATGAGCTTAATTATTATGACTAGCTTTATTGCCCCATACTTATGTAATAATTGTGGGAGTATTGTTATAGGTAGTTAGGAAAGTTCAAGTTTTGACTTAATATAGAAAGTGAGTTAAAATTTTGATACTCCACATACTAGGTAAAAAATATGGTCTGTTATGTTGAGAGGCATATGGTATTTCAGAGTTTCTTGATCATGTTTCCTCTTGCTAAGTGAGTTAAATTGACTTCATATAAGAGTATATGACTTCCTGTAAGTGAGTTAAATTGACTTCATATAAGAGTATATGACTTCCTGTAAGGAAAAATAAGTTTCCATATCAGCCGGTATTACCAAAGACCCTTGGGTCCAATGATATGCAATTACCAGAATAATTGTTAATACTTTCCTTTTGCCCTCCATAGTAATAACCATTACTCCATTAGTGTACTTACAATCTAAAATCAAAGGTTGTGATATGTAGAATACTTCAAGTGGTGATAATGATGAACATCCCATTATTTCCTTCACACCCAACGCAAATATACTAATCAAACTAGCCGGCAGCTGCTCTAATACGGAGTAATTCCTATTTGGATAACAATCTTTCAAACGTATCATTATTCTTGATTCACATGCATTATTTTACTCATTCAACTAAAAAGTTTCTTAAGCATTGTGGCATTACTAAATTATTATAGGTTAATTCTCGCCATTCACAAAGTAGTTATTTAAATAGGTTAGACTGTTAAGAGTATTGTCATATCTTCGAATAGAGTTGATGCTTTCCTGCTCAATATGATCTTTTAACATTATATCGCACCTTATTTTATTCATAGACACTTGAAAGAAATTTGTGGGACACCTTGATCGTATTTTATGTAGCTAGAATTTATATACGACAACAACAAAATTAAAACAATAACCCGTTAGTTCCGAATAATTTGGCATTAAGGTTGGCCTATTTGGTTGCAGGCCCTCCTTCCACCCTTGTGACAAGGGTTCAACTCTTAGTCCTTGTAAAGTGGGATCCCCAAATTCCCCCTACAAGGGATATTCATCTTACCTTTAACAAAATATGGGTTTGGCTCACATGCATGAACCGTTATAGAAAATCATTTTCCATAATAAATGAATCAACGTAAAGTAATAAGTTAAAGAGAGTAAACAAAGAAAGATAAGAAAGTAAATGTGAGGAAATTAAGGCAAGAAAAAATATAACGAAAAAGAAAGTATAAGGAGTAAAGAGTGAAGAATAATAAGGAGATTTAAAAATAAAATTTGAGAAAATTTATAGAAGAGGGTGTACATTGAAAACCAAAGATTTACAAAAGAGAGTAAAGAGATTAGAAAAACAAATGTGAAGAAATACAAATGGAAAAGTTTGAGATACCCTCAAATTTTTTTTTTGACAACGAGAAAACTTGCATTAAATTAAGAAAAGAAGTACATCCTAGTGCTAATACAACCACATATAAAACAAGAAAAAAAAACTAAAGGAGCTTCATTTGCTCTTACAGATTCTATGAACCAAAAACAAACTATTACAAGTCCAGTCCAACGTAAACTTGTCACGAGCGAATGTAGGTAAGGATGGGTTGAACGTCTTGAAGAAGACCCGATATGAGAGGTCATGTTGAAAGACAGAACCGAGACGATCTGCAGAAAAGGATTGACGTAACTCATCTAGTAGACGTCGATGTCTTCTAGACAATAAATCCCAAGTCCCTTGAACTAAAATAGCTTCATGGGATTCTACTGATTGACGTAACAATGAAGTCACGTCCTTTGGTAACTTCTGACCCTTCTGTGAGGGTTTCCAGAGTTTAGTCTCACGAGACTGAAACTCAAAATGCGCGGAGGTCAAAACTTGCCCCAAAATAAATTGGAGGGCCTCCCACAATATGCATCTTTGAACTCTGATGACTCCGAAAGTCATCACTTGAACTGGGGCGGCGAATTCCAATGAAGAAATTCACCCGAACTACGGTTCCTAAGATCCAACCTGGTAATCACTAAACCAAAAGATCGAACCACGACACTGTTAATATGACAATCTCCTCTCATCGAACCCAATACTTGAACCTTTACAGATGCATAACTGGAACTGCAGCAACCTAAACTACAGCTAAAACAAATAACATAAACGAAACAAACTAAAAAAAACAACCAACAGACTCATAAAACCACACTTGCAATACACCGTCCTACCTTCAAAACTACACGTAGCCTTCACGTACCTAACAAATGCTTCCTTGGCAAGCTAATCAAACTGACAACAATGAACACAAGCGGGGAACGAGGAAGAGGATACTAAGACTGAAATCGATCCTAAAACAGGGGGGACGGGGAAAGGGAATCTAAGAACTAACCAACTTGACACTAGAACAGGGGAACGGGGAAGGGGATACTAGGACCTAAAACTCGTCGAAACTCGAGAACCGGGGAACGAGGAGGGGGAAGCCTAAACCTAGAAACCACCTAAAACTAAACCAAGGGAAACGGGGAGGGGAAGACTTGACGCCGGGGGGGCGGGGGAGGGGGTGAAGAACCGACGTGCGTACCCGGGGAAGGCCGAGGAGGGAAGTGAAGAAAAAACTAGGGAAAGAGGACGACAAACCATGGAAGGAGGACGAACAGGGGTGGGTGTAGACACATAATCGGGTCTCTCCATTTAGTACCCTATGATGACTAATACTCCGCTCCAATTGGTCCGGATCGAAGAAAGAATAAAGAACAAGTCTACAATAAAACATTTTAAGCCCATCCATTTTCTAACTCTTTTCGTTGGCCTCATTCATCTATCTTCTAATCATCACAAAATTCCTCCTACCTGATTCATACCAAGCGCATGATCATCACCGTCACCTATTCTCCATCACCATCTAATTCTTTTGCCGCCTAATATACCAAGGCCTAATACTCCCTCATCCTAACAGATCACCTGCACTCACGACACATCATCCAACTTCGTCAATTCATCATCATCATTCAACAGCACCAACGCAGCAATCAGCATATAATAAATACCACAAGCCATATACTTGGTCTCACGCATAATACGACGCAAGACACTATCTTTAAAGACTCGTTCAATTCAATTTTCCAAGATCCGTACAAATCAACGACCCCAAACGGTGGTATAATTTCTGAGGGTCAACTAAATTAACTAACTTTATTTTTTCTCTATTTATTTATATTATTTTCTTGAAGTTACTAACATTTTATTCGTGATGTAGGTTATTAATATATTCCTGCGACTGTAAGTATTGTATGTATTATACTAACTCCCTGCAATATATTATTTTCTTATTTTTATTTCTTTTCATGAACATATTATTTTATATGCCTGATTGCAATATTTATCACCTTGTATTTATTGCTAAACAAGACCTAAATAAATGATCTTACTAATTCAGATAATTTGGACAACCTGCTAGGAACCTTGTAATTTGATTGCATAATAACTTGTCACTAAAAAATATAGTCTTTTTATGTGTTTTTTTTTTGGGCTAATTAAGTAAGAATTTTATTGATCATAAAGCGGATTACACCCTAAGCTAACCCAAAGTGGAACAAACCAACTAGGTTGGACCCTTCCTCAAAGGGAAAGCAAACAAAACACAAACAACTTCTTACGAAGTTCTAAACCAAGTAATTTCTCACACACTGACTTTTTGTGGCATAACAGTAAGAATTCTCCCTCTAGCTGCTTGTTCTTTTTATGTGTTTCCTGAACCCAACTTAGTCTAATTATTTTTAGGGTGTTTAAAATATTACTCCCTCTGTCCTAGAATACTCTTTACACTTTCCTTTTTCATCTGTCCCAGAATACTCTTTACACTTCTATTTTTGGATATGACCCACTATTATTTTAATCCTTCTACCTTTAACCATTGGCCCACACTCTCTCTCTCCTCCAAATAAAATAATACCACTCCTACTACCTACCAACTCTAACCATTGACCCACACTCTCTCTCCACCAAATAAAATAATATTACTTTTACTACCTACTAACTCCTATCACATCTACTTTTTCAATAAATAACAATTGATAATCAAACAACAACTTATCATCTAAAACTACGTGCTCTGATAAGTGTTAAGAGTATTCTGGGACGAGGGAGTATATGATTATTCATCTGCATAAAATTTGTAATGAATCGATATTTAGTAGAGGCCAACATTGAGCAACATAGTTCCTGACTATGTTGTACCCTCACCCCCGAACTCAATCTATGGTTCCTGACCATCTATGGAGTCAAGACGGTGAAATCTACATTGGATATGTTCCTAAGATGTCCCTACAGCTTCAATATCCAATTAGGTTTATGAGTCTTCCTTTAAAGACTTGTTGGCGACTTCAAAACATATTTTCAATAAAACCTTAACAATGGGGTAGTCAAATACGCGCTCACACCACGGTAGGCGAAAATAAAATAACGCCTACAATGGGGGATCAGGGACGACGAACACCGACGATGCTAGACTCACTTCGCCGCTGCTGGAGACACCATAGAGTACCTTTAGTCCATAGAGTGTTGAAATGGAAAAAACCATAAAGGGGAGGGTTGAGAGGGCCCGACTGCCGTTCGTGAGGAGCCCGAGGCGCCTCTCTCGACAGTCGAGCCCCTCTGGGTGCTGAGGGTTTACGGCGGGGAACTTTAGGGTTTGTTGCAGAGGAAAAGGTTTGTTGCAACTAGTGTTTATAGTTTTAGTGTTTACAAAGAAGCCCGATACCCTCAAAATTAAAGGAGAAAAAAATGTTTTGTTTGAGCAAAAAGTAAAGTAAATGGAATAAATTTAGGGTTAAGTCGTGCGAGTCATTTGCATAAATTTTCTCCCTCCATCCTCTCCATCCGCAATCATATTTTTCACAATCCCAGGTAGACTCATATCACCATTAATCACTATCATTCAAGGTTTCTTAGGTTTTCCTCTACCCCCTACAATCCCATCATATTGCCAATTTTGAAGCTTCCTGTCTCCTGACCAATGCATCACTTGTTCTTCGTCTTACATGCATGCCAAAACCATCTTAGACGATTCTCTCTTCTCATTCTCAAATCTCAATAGGTATAACCCCTACTTTATTCCTAATAATTATCTCACTCCTCAACCGATCATTTCTTGTATGTCCACACATTCAACATAACATATCATATCCGCCACGTTAATCTTATATATGGATGCGACAATATTTCACGGTCCAACATTTCGTGTCATATAACAGTGCAAGTCTAATTGTCGTGCGATACAATTTTCCCTTCAATCTTGGGGTATGCTAGAATCACATAGAAATGATAGGTTGTCTTACACCTGTCAAAGATGAATCCTAGCAAACCTTCCAACAATATAGTAGAGTAAGTAGGGTCGAATCCACAGAGAGATGGTTATTTTAAATCGGCTTTTAAGTTTGGAAAAACTAAACAAAGTCACGGACGTGCGATTGAAGGAACTAAACTAATGGAAATAATGAAAATCAAATAAAAAGGATCTAGGGCAATGGTTCACCATGTTTATAGTTCAAAATCTATCAAAATACCATTAACAATTTGATTAGTCAAATATCTAGAGCAATGGTTAATCCAACGATCGGGTCTTAATGCTCTCAATTCAACATATACAGTATGGTCGCTGACATAATCAGAATAGCTAATTGTAGGTAAGCCTCTAAAAGTCGATGTTTCAATTCTAACTCTTATTAGCAAGACTTAATCAAACAATTGATCAGGTTGTAAGATTAACAATAATAAAACTAATCAATTAGAGAAATTGATGACTAATCAAACCATAAAGAAGTATTAACAAAGATTCACAATATAAACATGGATTCCCAAAACCCTAGAAAATATACTACTCAAACATGTAATAGAAAATAAAAACTAAATCTAAGAAGGGAAACATAATTAAAAGCATTAGATAAATAAAAGATAATGATAGAAAATACCTTGAAAGACTACAATAATGGAGAATAACAAGAATTAGGGCTCATGAGAGGAGAAGATAGAAAACTACGTAATATTAGAATTGTCAACGAAAATAGAGCATAAAAGAGAGAAAGAGAGGGAGAGATAAAATAAATCCCCTCTTGAGTATTTATATTATGCTATAATCTAACCTAAAAATAAGTAAAAGAAAACTAATAAGAAAATAAACTAATACAAGGAAGTTAGATGATTGGTCGATGATAAAAATTAATGATGCGTGACGACAACAATAAAACCCACGACCATTGGCCGACAAAACGAACCTTATTGCATGTACTAGGCTGGGCGGAATCCCCATTGGGCGCTGGTAGGCCAGCGGGTCAGGCAGCACTGATGTCGCAAGATCGAAGAGGCAAACCATTGGAAGCTGGGCGACGACAGCTTCGCTGGGTCATCTTCCGAAGGCTATATCTCGAGTTTTAGGCATCTTCTATGGGCGCGCCACCTCTCCTTGCGAAGCTCTTCAAGTCTAGTTTCCAATGCAACTTAAATCACTTCAATCCGATCTGTAGAACTCAAGTTATGATTAAAAGAGTGAACATGTGTGAGTTCTTATCACTTTGGAACTAATGTATTTCTTCGTTTTCAACTCAAATTCACCCTCAAAAGATATGTCGCGATCCTAATGGAAGCTACTTCACTTAATATGATTATAAGGATCAAGAAGAGCATCCACGAGCATAAATTTTATCAATCAAAAACCACCATTCATCAACTTCCATTGCAAGTATAATCCAATTCATCCAAAATTGCTTCGAAAACATCCAAATAACTATGAAACTACCTGAAACATTAAGAAAACCACAAACGAAGCGTAATAGAGCACAAAATAGATAATTCATGCTAATGACACCTAAAATGCAACTATATGAACTAATATGCTCTAATAATGCAATCTAAATGTGCCTAAAAACTCTATATAAAAATGATTTATCAAGAAATCACGCGACACTCTTCCACTTCAATCGACCTGCTGCTTTGGTTCTATAATCCACATCTCTATCAACAGCTCCTCGATAACAAAAGAAGTCAAAACCTTGGACAATCTTCTCATCTAAGGTAACATGTCTCCTCCTATTAACATCACTAAACTTACACTCCAAATAAGCAAATATTTTGTCTTAAATCTGCTCAACTAAATCCATGAGATTCCAAAGTTGCACGGGTTAGAAACTTAGAATTGCTTGGAAAAATATCAAATATATAGGCTTGTATTTGTAATATACTTGCATCTTGTGAATTTGAGTATTTGTGCATTTTTTTTAATATTGACTCTGTTTGCTCTTTGCCCTCAAGAACAATGATCATGCAATAGACATAGGAGAGCGGTTCTTTAAGGCAAACTGATTTTCCATGCTATCGCTTGTTTAGATTATTGCTTAGCTAGTTAGCTGTACTGTAATTGAACTTGATTTCAATAAGTTTCATTACAGTGTTTCTCTGCCAAGGTACCCAAATTCGTTTTTGCGACAGGAAATTCAGCACCAAATTCACCCGTCTTAAATGTAACCCACGATTATAAAGATAGACAAGCGATAGATCATAGATAGAGATTAGGAAAGATGTATCTCACTCCCTCCGTCACATAATACTAGCAATTTATGCACGCGATGCGTGCTTTAATTATTTTCTTTGTTGGTTATTCTTTCGTAGTAAACTCATTGAATTTTTTCTTTTCAAATCAATATTCGACGACATTTATATAACTTCAGTTCTTCTTGATTGTACTATTTTATGAGTAAATAAATTGAAATCAATGAAGCACGTATAATGCATAAAGCAATTAGAAATTATATATCACTAACCTTTTGTTTGTTTTAACATAAAGTTGGAGTTGAAACTATGTGATGGTTCGATAATGTTACTTTAGATAAAGAGCCTTATTTTATTGATAAAAAAATATAAGTTTCTAAATACATTATAAATCATCATCATGTTTTTACATACTACATTATTGTCGATAAAGTATTTCAATAACACACTTCTAATTTTTTGTTTATGGACTTTTTAATCAATATATAATCATATGTATGTGTCATTTTAAATTTATGGTAAATTTCCTTATGTAAAATTATTTTGTCAATTTTATGTTGATTGTGATGACTTTGAATTGTTTGGGAATTTCCTTTTATAAAATAATTTTGTCAATTTTTTGTTGATATGCATTGATTGTGCTGACTTTGAATTGTTTAGGAGTGTTGTTTAAAGTTTTTTTCTTAAAATATAATTTATTTAACAGCGGTAAAAATGTGATTTCAGATGGGGACACCGTTGCTCCCCTCTTCCCTTATAGTATAGAGATAGTGCTTCATTTCCATTTTGGGTGTCCCAAAATATAGTGCTTCTTTTCCATTTTGGGTGTCCCAAAATTTAGTGCTTGGTTCTATATGTAATTCCATATTTTTTCGTGATTTGCCTAGAAAAACCGTGTCATCATCATTTATTTGCTTCTTGAAATTAGTTTTTTGCTTTGTTTATTCAACCCAAGGGCGAAGCCAGGAATCAAAAGTTAACGGGGCCAAGAATATTCAGTATTGGATCGATGGGTCCTACGGTCAATTTTTTGTTAAAAAGAATCCAAATTCTTATCTTCATGAGTAAACCGTAATATTATAATATATAACAAGTTACATATAAAAACCACATTAAGCAATTAACAATATCAAACTATCAAGTTTCAACAAAACAAAAGACTGAAAAAAAGTACTTGGTAGAAAAATTGCTAATATATCTAGCAAAAACAAATAAAAAGTGAGTCTAACTACATATTAGAAAATTAGATTTTAGAAAATAAAGAATTAGGTATCTAACTTAGGAGGGGAGGAGGTAGGAAAAAAATAAAAGGATAAAACACAAAAGAAAGCCAGAGGGAGGAAGGCTAACACTTAACAGTCAGCGTAGAAGATGAGAAAACCGTATGCGCGTACAACTTCTAAAGGAAGCTAGTAAAATTTTTAGAAATTTTGAATTAGATTAAAAATAATGGTTATTATGATTTGATCCTTTGACCTCTTGTTGAAAAAGTAAAGACTAACTATCCTACTTTACCACTCAAGCAAGATCATTTATGTGATACAAGACCCAATTTAATGAGATATAACTTAAAATCCTGCAGGGGCCACATTAAAAGTAAATGGGCCGCGAAGGTGGGATGCGGGGGTCGGGCCCCGCTAGCCCCCTTTGTGGCTTCGCTCCCGATTCAACCCAAGGGTTACATTTAATACTCTTTCACCAATTATTCTCCATTCTCTCTACTAAAATCACTTTTTTCCATACAACATATATTTAAATAAATAAAAAGTCATTACTTTCCTCTTAGATTTTATTTACCTTAATTCCTGTAAAAAAAAATGAAATCAAGCACTATATAATGGGACGGAGGGAGTATATAACTTATTTTCGGTCTCTTAATAGATGTTATATTGACCTTTTATACTATTTATTTTATGTAAGGATAATCCTTACTTATGTACTAGGAAAATTTGTCAGAAACAACCTTTTAAAATACAAGTTTTTGCGAGAAACAACCTTTTATAAAAATCCGGCATGACCTTAAAAATATTTTTTTTAGGAACAACCTTGAACCATTTTCTAGGCATTGACCAAGTATATTGCAGCTTCGATTCACTAAGGCACGTAATCCACATTTTTTATGTTTCAACCCCAATTCCCTTCATATATTGATGAATTCAACGTCGAATGATATTTGGTCAATATCGAAAAATGGAGAAAAGCATAGTTGAAACATAAGAGATGCGAGTTCACGTGCCTTCCACATGTTTGGTTTTAACGAGTCAACGCTGATAAAGGCTTGGTCAATGCCGGAAAATAGGTCGAGGATATTTCTCGCAAAATATTTTCTTCTTAAGGTCTTATTTTGCCAGATTGTTTATAAAAGGTTGTTTCTCGCAAAAACTTGTATTTAAAAGGTTGTTTTTGACAAATTTTCCTATGTACTAATACATTGTTAATGAGTTTATCTCTACATATATATCATCAAAATGTCAATTGTTTTTAGTATTATTATTGTTATTATTATTATTAGTATTACTACTACTACTACTACTACTATTATTATTATTATTATTATTATTATTATTATTATTATTATTATTTCTACCAATATATAGTTAAGATATTAATGTTTAAAGTTATACATTGATAAGTGTGTCTAGTTAATATAATGAATTTATTAAGAAATAAAGGAAGTAAGAAATCATAACTTCCTTTTATAAAATGATATAATAATCTCTTAATTGATTCCTTGATATCTTTTGTGAGAAGATCAGCTTCAAAAGTGTACTAACATCATCAAAGGAATGATTTACCTTGATGTAAGAAAACAACTTTATTGGTAACCAAACTTTCCTCTCTCGTCTTCGTTCCCCCAAACACAAACCCTAGGCCAACCCTAACTTTACCCGCCGCCCTAGCAGGCTCGCTGGTGGCCGGTCTTCTTAGTTATTTCTTTCGTCTCCCCTTCCCCGGTTCCCCCTACGAGTCAAGTCTCCAGCACCGTTCCTTTCGAGTTCGTCGCCGGCAAGGTCTTCCCCTCCCCTCCCCTGTAGCGGTAGTCAGGCTTCCCTCCCCCCCTCCCGTGTTTAGTTCATCGGTCGTCGGTTCTTTTTCCCCCTCCCCCGTTTAGTTCGTCGGTTGTAGGTTGTTTTTCCCTCTTCCCCTGTTTAGGTCATCGGTTGTTCCCCCCCCCTCCCCGTTAAATTGGTCGGCCGTTTTTTCCCCCATCCCTTGTTAAATTTGTCGATCGGTTGTTTCCCCCCTTCCCTAGTTAAATTTGTCGGTCGGTTTTCCCCCCTCCCCCTAGTTTACGGGCTCCCCCTTCCCCCAAGGTTTAGTGTCTTACGGTCTTAGTGAGTCTCCCCTTCCCCATCCCCCCGTTCGTGTTTGTTGGTTTCCCTTCCCCTTCCCCGTTATCCTTGCTACAGCCTAAGTGTCGGCTTTAGTTGTTTATTTCCTCTCGTTAAGTTGTCGGTTCTTAGTTGGGTTAGTATGAGTCGGTTGTCCGCTTACTCAATCGCTTGATCGGTTTGTTAATTGCTTGGAGGTAGTCCTTGTCTTCAAGGTATTGGGCCCGGTCCGTATGATTGGATAGGGTTTTTGTTTTTGTTTTATGGAATAGAGCGTGGAAGTGCGTGGCAAAAGGTTTCATGGCTGGAATTTATTTTATCCGATTTTGGTAATCGGATAATTGTTCGAGATCTAGCAATGGTTAGATTTCAGTTTAGCTTGCTAATGATCTTATCAATCATTGCCTTGACAAAAAGATATTTGAAGGCGGCTCCCCAACTTGTTAATTGGGTTTATAGCTCGTCAACTACTTTGAGCTTCTCCTTTGAGAAGGAGAAGTCAAAAATACCCATTCAAAAGGGTATTGAGTCACCAAGGAATGTGACTCCTCCAAGAATCCCGATTCAAGAATCCCATGTGACAGAAGGTCACTGGGATTGGTTAAGGTGCGAATTCCAAATCTCGCTTGTTTTTCGTCCCTCCGATTGTTAAATCAGTCCACTCCTCCCCCAACTTCCATCATTGTTATGGCGTTTGTCAACCATCAACAGAAGAGCTTCAATACAGTTATCTTATAACACGGACCACCAGATCGAGCAGCTTTATCTAAGGTTAAATAATTTATGTTATTGTAATTGTTATGTAAGAGAAAGTAAAACTCAAGTTAGTTTATTTGTTTTTGTTTGGTTGTATTAGCGTTAGGCTGTACTTCCATTTTTAATTAATGCAAAATTTTCCCGTTGTCCAAAAAAAAAAAAACATCATCAAAGGAAACTAGTGAAAAAGTCTCAACCTTCGGTGCTACATATAAGTTTCAAGTCTTGAACGAAAAGGATAACTTGTAGTATTGAGTATTATAGCACCGAGCTCTAGAATTTGTCAAGAAAGTTAATTTAGTAAAAATTTATCGCCTCTGCAATCCACTTGTGTAATTAAGTGTTGATAGTAGGGGCTCTTGTATATTGATATGAGGTATATATTAGAGTAATATACTTTTTTTAAAAATAAAAATTTGGTAAGATAGATTACAGTAACGCCCTCTCACAGAGCACCTATATACAACCTACTCCAAAGCCCCCCAAACCCCCCTAATGAGAATCGAACCCACAACATATGGGTGGAATGAAAGGGTTTACCACCCTTCCACTCCCTCATTCTCTATTAAAGTGATATACTTTAATGGACGTAGTTCTCACAGAATTCAACCATGTAAAACTCTGGTGCCATTTACTTTTACTCGTTGATCAAATTATTATTTAGCAATAGTGTAATTCAACTTGATTGCAATAAGTCCCATTACACAGTTGAAACACAATACATGTTTCAGTATGAAGTATCAAAATTCGTTCCTAATTAACCCCCTCTTTAGATGTTAAGTTGCGATAGTGTGATTAACAATAATATAAAGATATACAACATAATTTATTAGCATACATCCCCAGCACGGGAGAATTATTACAACCTTGCTATTCATCAGATTCGCATAGCTATGACTAACCATGACATACAACACAGATGTCCTGTACGTAATTAGTAATTACAATACACACATACTTGTATGAATTAAATATGAAATATACATCCAAACCATGAAACCAAAGACTTCAAAATACTTCCTCCGTTTCAATTTAGTTGTGACACTTTTAAAATCACGGACTCCTAGGCAATTTTTGGAGAGGAGAGAGATAGAGAAAGAAAACAAAAGGGTACCATGTGATAGGAGAGAGAGATTAGAAGTTATTACCCAAAATGAAAGTTTAACAACTAATTTGAAACTTCATAAAATTAAAAAATGTCACAACTAAATTGGAACGGGGAAGTAAGTAAAAATAGCATAAGCATCAATATATCGGTAGACCGTGGAGCTCACCACTTTTGTTGTCGGTTGGAAAGTGTTGTTACTTTTAGGGAGGTTTACACTCACCTCCAGATAAATATGTTGAGCAAACTGATTTTCCACAGCACGGGTAGCTGAGGAATCCACATTCCTGCCCTAATGCACTGCAAGATGAGTAAGGGTCTGCAAAAAATATTTATGGTTGATATATTGATCAGTATTGATATAATAACTCTCTTCTTTTTTTTAGATGCTGCATTTAATTATTTTAATTCATCCATAAAAAAAACAAATATTACAGGCTTGCAGCAAAAAAAAAAAAAAAAAAAAAAGAGTTATAGTATAGCATATAAACACACATATGCATAAGACCTTTATTTTGAGACTTTGTATTGTTAATCGCAAAAAATAATTATATGGTCGTTCATGTCTCAAAGACCTGTTTGATACGAGACTTAACAGTTGTAATTAACAATACAATTATTAGAGAATAAGAAATTGGTCTCAATTAAGCAAGATTCATAAACTGTATTTACTTAATTACCTTCCTCACATGTTCCCCCTCCCCATGAATTTGAGCACCAATAACCATTGCAACACCAGGTAACAAGATTACAGCTATCTCCGCGAATGCCACATCCTAAGGATTTTCCTCCCAACATCAAGTGCACTGCAAGGTTTGAAACGGGGCATTTCAAAGGGGTCGTATTAACAAGTTAGCTACTCGAAATCAAACCGTCTAATTTAACAATGAATTCATGTTGATTTTCTAAGATAATACTATAATGTAACCATATGGAAAACTAGTTATGTACTTACCTAAAGCAATTATCAGAATAATTGTTAATACGTTCCTTTTGCCCTCCATATAGTGGTAAGTGGTAACTATTAGTGTACTTACAATCTAAAAATCAAAGGTTTTGATCTGTAAAATAGTTGAGTAATACTTCAAATGGTTTTTGATGATGAACATCCCGTTATCGGAACCCTATTTATACATAATTTCCTATTATTTGGATATCAATCTTTTGAACGTATCATTATTTTTGATTCACATGCATTATCTTAATCATTCAACTAACACGTTTTTTAAGCATTACGCATTACTAAATTATTATATACTAATTCTCGCCATTCACAAAGTAGTTATTTAAATAGTTTAGAATGTTCAAAGTACTGTCATCTCTTTTGAATAGTGCCAATGCTTTTGCTGTTCAATATCTTTCAACATTATATTGCACCTTCTGTATGTGCAAAGATTTGACAGGGATGCATTGCTATCAGTTACGTGTGTACTAGGATTTCAATTAAGAAAATAATCGCAATAGAATTGATCCTAATCTCCATAGAAATCCTAATAATTTGGATTTTAATCTTGGTAACACCATGGCTCGAAGCATGATACTCCTTCCATTTCATAAAGATTTCCTTTCCTTTTCCTTTTCCTTTTCCTTTTCCTTTGTTTGGCTCTACCTCATTTGAATCAAAAAAAAATAATTAAAGATTTCCTCAGTTTTGTATTTGGTACGTTTCCGAAAGATTTACTCACTTCATGTTTCTCGTGTTGACTTTTGAGACATGATGCCCATCATATTTACATGAGGCCCACAATCATTTAGGACAAACTATAAAGGAGAATAATCTTTTAGCAAACTTTTAAGGATGGAGGGAGCAATGTTTATTTTATTAAGAGTTTTAAGAAAGGTTAAATATAGTGGAAGAATTGTATATGGGTGTAACTGGTTGTACTTTTATTTTATTTATTTATTAATGAATTGATCATGAAAGTTACAAGTGTTTGTGTTTTTTCATTTGAGAGGTTATAGCTTAGACTTGTTTAAGTTTAGAAAACATGATGTGGAACATAAAACTACAAATGGTTGTAGCATATCATTGTGGCTGTTCGACTAGCTTGAATAACCTTACACCAACTTCTATGACTAGCTTGAATAACATTACATCAGGTTGGTTCATAGTATTATTTACCGGATATAGTTTCTAAAAGTTTCTTTGGGAACCCATTCCCAGCTCCATTATTTTATCTATGGAAAACCAACCATACTCTATTCACTATTCTCATAAATTAGGTTATGTTGAGGTAGGTGAGGACTGAGGATTGGTGTCTCCACGAAGATTGATACGGAGATTGATACATCATATTAGATGCAACTTTTGCCTTTTGGTGAGTAAATTAAAGAAAACAAATGTTGTTGCGTGTATCTAAAAAGAACGGCGGTAAGTACTTATGTATTGGGTAATATACTCACTAGAACTTAGAAGACTATAAAGTAATAATTAAAATCAAAGAATTGAATTTTGTTTATTATTAATGGTTATCTCTAGTGAATAAGCTACCCACGGAATAAACAAAGTCTTTTTGCGTGTCCCATTGACAGTACGTGTCACAGTACTCAATTGGTGTTATTTTATTCATAAACACTTGAAATAAAGAAATTTGCATCTACGCATTCTTCAAAGAGCTTTTACCCTTGCCACAGAATGGACTCATAGCTCGAAAAGTCATAGTTCAAAACCCCAACCCTTGCAAAGGGGATTGATGGTACTGTTTTCCAGCCCAGCCCGGGCCATACTCTTATCCATGTTGATGCCTCCTTTTCTGATAACATGACTCCCATGGGCCTTTTTGGGGGGGGGGGTAGTCCGAAGTCCTAGTGGGAGGTGGGTTCTAGGTTATGAGAGGAAATGCTTTGCGATCAATATCCTCATGTCAGAAATCTTGGCTATAATGGGTTATGTGTTGCGCTTAGTCACCAGTGAACCTTGGCCACAATTTATTCTGATTGTCGTACTGCCATTGATATGCTTAGATCCACCGATGACATTGCTAACAAATATTCAAGCATTATCTGTCACTGCAGAAAGTTATGGAAACAGGTGCCGGAAGTGAAGATTGATCACTGCGGTCGGGTGTACAACAAATTAAAGTGGCGGATGCCTTAGCTAAGCATGGAAGGATTACGGATTGTAATAGTAATATAACTAGGATGTTTCCCTATCCCCTAGTTATTCTAAGGTTATTTATGATGCGGATTGTAAGGATATTTTTAATATGGTAAAGTAAGTTCAGTTGTGTTGATCACCGAAAAAAAAAAGTACTTTTTTCCTGAAAAATCTCAGAAAATATAAATTTTGTCTTTTTTCGCTAAGAGACGACACTAATAAACTCAATGCTGTTCCAAGGCAGTGAGGCACCCATCTCCAATACTGCAAGACATACAGTATCAATTTTTAATTTTCAAAATAGTCCTAGAATGCCTTGGTTATTTCCTTTACAACTTGCAATTCAAACATATATAGAGGCCTAAAAAGTACTTGTACATTGCACAGACTAAAATCTACTTTTTTTTCTTGGGCGGCCACTGGGAACCCCATGAACTCGACCTAGGTTTGCGGGCAGACACTTTGAAAGTGGGGGGATGGTAAGGAGAAACCCTCTCCCACAGTACCCCTAGTGGGATCGAACCCCCAACCTTGAGATTGGAAGGTTATTTCCTTACCACTAGGCCAAGCTTAGCTTCATTGGACTAAAAACTACTTGAGCTTAATTATTATGACTAGCTTTATTGCCCCATACTTATGTAATAATTATAGGAGTATTGTTATAGGTAGTTAGGAAAGTTCAAGTTTTGACTTAATATAGAAAGTGAGTTAAAATTTTGATACTCCACAAACTAAGTAAAAAATATGATCTGTTTTGTTGAGAGGCATATTTTCAGAGTTTCTTGATCATGTTTCCTCTCGCTAAGTGAGTTAAATTGACTTCATATACGAGTATATGACTTCCTGTAAGGAAAACAAAAAGGTTTTCATATCAGTCGGTATTACCAAAGACCCTTGGATCCAATGGTATAGTTTCCCATCTCCCACATGGGAGACCAAGGTTCAAATGTTGGTGGAAACAAAAATTCAATATTGTTGGGGGTTAGGGAAGAGGTTTGGGGCTTGTTGGGGCCTCTGGGTGAGTAGCCCTGTGCAAGGGCAGCCCAGAGGAAATTCATCTTACCACGGGTTCCCAAAAGGAGCCCCAAAAAAAAATCAACCGGTATGAAACTTATTAATTTTTCCTCTTGCTTTATCCTAATTATGCAACATGATTCTCCTATAGGGAACTGATATTTGAAGCACGAATAATTTGCTTGGTTTGACCGCAAGAAATGGAAGTATCATCAGGCACCATTCACCAATTACATGTATAATATCCCACTAAACACACTGGAACATAGATTAATTTAAGTATATATAGTTACAAAGTACAGATACATGGAACTTTCTTGTCTCATTTTTCATTTCATTGAAATTTTTCCCATCAAGATAATCCAACTAAATCACTCACTTCCCTGCAACACCTTACTATATATTACCAAGAACACTTTTTAGAAAGATTTATTTTTTACTCAAAACACATTCCCTACTACTTTTAGATAAATAAACCCAAGCCAGAACTCATCTTCCAAGCTTGCGCTTCACGGAAAATTTGGCCTCACCATATTACAGATACAAGGTCCAATCTACAATATGCTGGCGCAATCTACAAAACAACTGGGTTATGCAGAAAGCAGATTACATTCCAGCTTGTTCACAAAGGTCGAGCAGCTCCAGGGTCTGCATAACGATGTCAAAGTAATCAAGATTTAAGAAAGACCGTAAGGGTCAATTTTTATATTACCCAACCATAAGTTTTATGTGTACTCATTTTACCAATTACCACCTGTTTGATACAGTGACAGCCACAAGATCTAAAAAGATTACAGCATCTCACTTGGCTTTGTCAAACTACCTCAATCATATTATATTGACAATTACGCCCTTAACAAGTTGAGATTTAAGGAGTGCATACTCTTCACCTTTAAAAAATAAGTTCCAAGTTTAATAAGTTTAGATAAGTTCCACTAAGTTGGTACACCTCATAAACTAAGCTTCAATAAGTTCTGATAAGTTCCAATAAGTTCTCAACAAATTCCATTAAGTTCTAACACGACACGTGTTGCGTAAGAATCAAATAGAATCTTGTTTGTCCGTCGCCAAAAAAAAAAACTCACCATCTAGCCATCTATTTGGTTTCTATTCAATATTTTGTTTCATAGAATCTTACTGGAACAATAAAAAACTAGCCATCAAAGGCAGAGGATGGGTTTCTAACCCCTTTTCTTGTTTGTCCGTCGTCCAAAAAAGAAAAAAAGAAAAAATCATGTCTAATTGAAGTGATTACAACTTACCTCAGAGACTGAAAGTTCAAGGCGGAACTTGGGACCATCGTAGTGATGCAGAACAGGCCTAAAGGCATCTTCCTCCAGAGCTTTGCAAAGGGATCTAATGCGGATCCTCACCTTGAATTTGCAAAAAAAAAAAAGGTAATCATAGTGAAAACGTTAGGGAACATTATTTGATAAACAACATACATAGAAGGATATATCATTTAGTAGAGCATTAGAATCTTCATTTTACCTGTGCCGGAAATCTTGATTCACCTTTGCATTTCTTATCCTCCCATGCTGTTGGATCTATATTTGAACCACCGAAAGTAGATGCCTGCCATGTCCATTACATGGTCAAAGAAATGAGATCACAGTTTACACCAACACAAGATCTGCCCCTTCTTAAAATAAGTACTGTTACCATATTCCTTTTTCTCTTGCAGAATTTTTAAAACAATATACTCAGCCAAAACTAGTGCAACTACAATGAGCTTGCTTCACATACCTAATTGAGTTTATGCTTTTTTTTTTGGCAGGGGAAACAGGGCATTTCTTTCTGCCCATGAGCATACCATGGGGTTCACTTTCTCTGAAGGATATTATATATTGTCATCAACTTTTATACAGTACGAGGCATTTCTTTCTCCCCTTTCGGATTTTTTGAGTCAACATATTTGTATTATAACCTCCTCAAACTAACAGCATGAATCTCGTAAAAAATTAGGCTCTATAGTTTGTACAAACATATAAAATTTAAGATAGTGGCTGCTGACTGGTGTTGTTCATAAGACTAGCCAAAACAACGCAATATAACTCAAATTTATCATTTAGTAATTGATATAGATCAAGGAAATAAAAGATAGTGGAGGCTTCACAACAGACCTCAAATATTCCATGAAGCTGGTGAGTTGTATAGTTGTAAAGGAATAAAGGTAAACCGGGTGTTATTGCTCGAACAGAGTCCCTGTATCTTGGGGGCAAACCTAGGAGGAACAACAATTAGCAGTCATTCATCACCGTAAACTGAAAATAACAGGTCAGGATTATATTGTAATGTAAGCAGAGTATACTATTGCTAGCACTGTCTATTGCAAGTACACCAAAAGACTAGGTTCATTTTGGAATAAAATTGACCAAGAAAGAGTCTGCTTATGACAAACTTAGTCATTACTCATTACACTCATTGTCTAAAGTAGAATGCAAAAGGATCATGCTCTCAAAAGAATAACCAAGAAATACAACTTCAGAAGCATGAGACTTACCAAATAGTTGTCGCTTTAGGTTTTCCTGCATGGTATCATTGTTGCATACAAAGATGTATCCACCAAGCACCTCATTTCTAGGAAGTGTTTCTGCAGCAGGCAAGGTCTTGAACCTTTTGTCACTTGCGCTTTCATTGTTGTTGTTGTTGTTGTTGCTGTTGTTGTTGTTGTTGTTGATGAGCTCCCTGTTGCTGAGATGGTTGATGCTAGACTTGTTAATAGGCATGTTTTCAACAATGTTAGTGTTGCTCTTCTGATAGACAGCATTCATGTTGTAAACATTGTTCCTAAAGGAGCTTTTACTCAAATTTTCAGGCCCCTTAGTGTCCAGACTCAACATGTTAAAGTTGAGGCTTTCAAATTTGTTATCTTCTTGGAACCCGAATCTATCCCTTGGCCTGATATCAGCAGCTCCCTTAGAAATGTCAACATTATTCATGCGCTCCCCCTTTGATCGAGTCTGCTCAGCTAGCTTTGAAGCTACCATCAGCCACTTGTGATCCTCTGTCACTCTTGACTGTCCACGAAGTTCATCACCAAGTTGCCAAAAGCTGTTCATACCATCCATCCTACAACCCTAATAACAAATTAAACAGCTTCGTGTTATAATGGTTTTAAAATGTAACTCCTCACCAAAGAAGCTGATGATAAAGAATAAAAAACATGCAACAGAATGAAAAACCTAGATCAGAAGATCATTAGGCCACAGGGATACCAAAAGTCAAAGTATGGTCAAGAAAAAAACTAAAGAAGTGAAATTCTTGTACAAATAAGGCTGTGAACAATGTGATAAAAAGGTCGCACATCTTGCTCTAAGACCATGATACACATGCATCGCAAATACTGATAGTAATTAGTAGATGCCTACTGAAAGTCTGAAAGAATATATATAGCAAAGTAGTATTACTACTCCGTTTCCTAAGTCAACATAGATACATGACTAAAATTAACATTATAGATCGCAATCTTAGAGTCAAACAGTCATGGTTAGATAGAACAACCTGGAAAGGAGAGTTTTTTTGTCTAATACATTTCAAAACAAAATTCATAACTCTGTTAGAATTTAAGCAGGATTAATTTCTACCTATACCATTCATATGTAATAAATAATAATATGCTCTGAGGGAGACTTGACTAGATTTACTTAATTTTTTTTACAAGGTGTGGTTATTTCAAACCCGAAAAAGGAACATCAAAAAATCACATTCTATGTTTTCCACTTTTTTATCTCATACAAAAATGGCACTTTCTGCTTCTCCATAGATCCTTCTCTTCACCCGAAAAAAAAAACACCCATTACCAAGTCTAAATCCCTGGAATCATCTGATTTACACACATTTAGTAAACCCACTTAATAGAAAATAAATGAAAAATGTGAAAGAAGATAACCTCAAACACATTCTCATCACTAAATTAGCCAACTCTAATAACCAGCATTATAATCACAGTACAATCAACCACTCTTTCACACAAATTTCACCTCAAAAAAATCCCATTTACTAAAGATTGACAACCAGAATTAAGCAAAATCACAAACACAGTACATCAAAATCTCGCCAAAATCCAAAAAAATAAAAAACCCTAAAATAAATCAGTTAATCAAAGCAGAGCATGTAAACAAGCATTAAACTATAACTGAATCAGCTGAAGTAAAATCAATATATGAATTAAAGAACTAAAAAGAAGAACAATCAGAGAAATTGAAGTAAAAATTAAGGATTGATCTAGTAGATCGAAAGAAAAAAAACTTCAACTTACCCAGAAATTGGAAGTAGCCCTAGAATTTGGGGATCCTAAAATTGAGAATAAAGTGGGAAATGATGAATAAGAAGAGGAGAGAGAAAGAGAGAGTACCTGAGAAGCTTTATCCCTCTTTCTCCGCAGCTGATATCGGAAGACGTGACAGAGTGTTATTAGTAGTCCTTTTGAAAATTTTATTACTACTACTCCCCACTACTTTCACTTTTTTTTTTTCCTTGGGAGGAATATATTTGTAGTATTTTTTTTTTCTATTAACCTCTTTTTAAGGTAGTTAGGCTATGTTCTTTTGGACTAAATAAATGAAAATTCATTTCAATTCAGATTAGTTTAGACAAATTCATTTCAGTTCAGTTCAGACTTATTCATTTCAGTTCAGTTCAGTTCAGTTCAGACTACAACTTATTATTATTATTATTATTATTATTATTATTATTATTATTATCATCATCATCTTTATGGAGTATTATTATTATTATTATTATTATTATTATTATTATTATTATTATTGTTATTATGATTATTTATTATTATTATTATTATTATTATTATTATTATTAATAATAATAATGTTATTATTAAGATTTTTGACAATGTCACTTTTAAACTTTTTGGATGGTACTTTTTGACCTATTGAATATAAAATAAGGGAAAGTGATAAAAATAGTAATTTTTGGAGAAAGAAGCGAAGATATAAAAGTAATACTCCCTCCGATTTATTTTGTTGTTCCTATTTTGAATAGTTTTGTGAGAGAAAATTAGTTAAAGTAGGAAGTACTGTTTGGAAACGGAGGGAGTATTACTTTTTGGCGGGTGAAGAACTCCCAATAAATAAGTTTAAACAACGTAGCAATAAAAAAAATTAAGGAAAATGTAACAATTAAAAGAAATAAAAGGAGTATTCTAATATTACTCAATTCATAAAAAATTTTATTATTATGCATATTATTAGTATTAGTATTAGTATTAATATTATTATTATTATTATCATTATCATTAATATTATTAATTATTATCATTATCAATGATGATAAAAATATTACTTTACTTGTAATTTAATACTCAATTCAATTCAATTCAATTCGGTTCAGTTCAGACAAATTCTTTTCAGTTCAGACTTATTCATTTCCATTCAGTTCAGACTTATTCAATCCAAAAGAACAGAGCCTTAATGTAATACCCCGTATTTTTAATGAATTTTATAAATATATTTTAATATGTAGTTATTTATATTTTAATATATAGTAGCATTTTAATGATTTGATATTTCAAAGGTTGACCATTTTGAAAGTCAAAGAAATTATTTTAAGGAAGTTAAAATGTTTTGTTAGGCATGCTTTGAAAAATGTTTGAAATACTAATTGGATTTGGAAAAGAAGTTTAAATGGGCTTGAGGAACCCAAATTCTAAGTGGATTAGGAAAAAGGATTTATATTGATGTTAGGAGTTCTAATTCATCAATCCTATTCATCATCAAACTCTATTCAAACTCAATCTCCTTTTTCCTAAGCCCAAAAGAAAAACCTACTTATAAATACTTAAACCCAATTATTTTACCACACAAATTTTCTCTCTCCTCCCTCACCTACAAACCGGCGCCCCTTGTTTCTCTTCACGTTCTTTTTCTTCTTCTCCAATTTTCTTTCTTCTTCTTCAAGTAACACTTTCTTCTTCGCCAAGAAACGTCGCAGCACCACCGCCACCGTCGTCGAGTGCTGCCGCCGCTGCCTTGTTGCTGCCGGCCCCCCTTTACCTCCTTGTTCTCTTCTTTGTGTTGGTTTAGTTCTTTTCTTCCTCCTCAAGTTTCAATTAAAGATCATATTTTTATGCTTTATTTAAGTGCTAATTAATCATGGATATTATATATTGTGCATTAAAAGAATAAAATTTCAGATTTGGTTATTATGTTTAGATTGAGTTTTAAATCATCAAAGCATGAATTTTTAGGGCGTTAAATATTGGAAAATCATAGTAGCATGTTATAAATTATTAAATCGATTTAATTTATGATTTTAAGCATGTTTAAGTGTGCTGGAATTTTTAGAAAAGATTTATTAAGGGAGTTTGTTGGATTTTAATAACTAGAATAGTAATACTATGCTAGGGAGTATTAGTATTTGGAGTCTTGATGTTAAAAACAACTTTTAAATATTTTTAAAGAGGATTTAAAGTATTTTAAAGTTGCTGGAATTTAATTAGAGTATTGACTTTAAGTTATATTCATTGTTTTATGCGGAGAATTTTCAGTAGGCGATTTTTAACGTGATTAAAGATAGCCTATCAAGCAACAAAAAAAAGGCCCTTAATGTCAACTACTACTTTTGACCTATATTGACATATTAATGATCAAAGTTCATTTGAATATGGGTTTATTAACTCATGAAATCTGAATTTATTTTTACTTACATTTTATATAAGATACCCACTGGATTAATGGTTAATTGGTTATATTTGTATGACATGTCTTTCTAAATTAAGTCATATGTTGCTTCTTAGATTTATCACGTCTTTCTCTACATTATGTTGTCAGTTGGAGTCTGGGTTTTGGATTACGAAATTGTATAATCGCTTTGGCCTTTTAGATTAAATTTTTAATATTTTTCTAGGTTTGAATTATGAGAAAAGAAAAAAGGAAAAAATAGTACCCTTCACTTTTTTTAACAATTTCACTTTGACATTCGCCTTTTTTTATGAGCATCTAATATATTTGACTATCTTATTACTTTATAGATTCATACAATTTTTGTAAAATAGAATATTTTGAATGTAATATACATTGAGATAAATTTAATAACATTTCATATTAACATTTGTTCTTATATATTAGTAACTTTATAGTCGAACTAGAGTAAAAAAACAATGTAAACATAAAAAGTGACAATTATATATAATCGAAGGGGGTGTGAAATAGCAAAAGTGACACATTACTCTATATGAGAAGGGAAAAAACCACTCACTTCGTGTCAAAAAAAACCACTTACTAAAAAACCAAGTAGCTTTATAAAATCATTCGAAACAAGAGAAAATCAAAAAAAGAATAAAAAGGAAACTGAAGCTATATATTTTAAAATCATTGAAAATAAAAGAAAACCAAAATATAATAAATAGAAAGCATCTATATGCGGGATTCGAACCTGAGTGAATAATGCAACGGGAGCATTATGTCAATTAGTAACCAATGAGCTAACACGCTATATCTGATAAAATGCAATGCGTGCAGTTAATTTATCCATTAATAGCAGATTACAAAACAGCAACGTGGGCCTTTTCTCCCTGGGCCCTGGGCGAGCGCCCCTCCTGCCCAGGCTCAGGGACGGGCCTGCCTATCAGTTTGTTTATACAAGATACGTACATACCTATGTGTTATGTGATAGTATCATGATTTTAGGAAGGAAAAGTTGTAGTATCATGTAATAGGAACTTGCTTGTAAGTTCATATATGATTTTTATTATGATTGGATTTTACATGTTTTATGTCTGTGTGCAAACATGTTGTTTATAAGATTTGATTATGAGTTGAATATCATGTTTGTATGGAATATTGATGCAAGCATATTAATTGGATTGGGAACTTCATTTATTAATTCACATGGAGGAATTAATATATTTATGAATTGGATCATGTTTAAATCATGTGTTCCCTTATATTGTTATTTTCACTACTCTATGAGGACTGTGGGCCTTATTTGGTAAGTTGATAATTTATACCTTTGAAAGGTAAGATTGACTGTTGGCTAGGTTCAACAAAGTAAGAAAGGTTGGAATTAAAGAAAGTAATCTTAGATTGTAAGTTGTGTGATCACTTATTTTAATCCTAAGATAAATAGAAGTTCAGTTGTGAATGTTTGATTTGAGATTTCTGTATTACTTGTGTGTCATAATAAGTAATAAATTGTAAATCACGTAAAGTGTAACTTGGATAGTAATAAACTTTAGACTGGTGCACGTCTGAAGTTGGACAATCAAGAGTTGGGGTACATGGTGAGCGGGCCATGGTTTTTTCTGGGAATTGGATTGATCACCGTTCCTCTTTTTATTCAAAGGTTCCTCGATATCGCAAGTCATTATGGAATACGGAGTCGCGCCCGTATTTCGGCTTCCTAGGTGAAGGCTGGTTTTTAGTTAGACAACTCGGCCCAATAACTATTCCATTTAAAGTAATAAAAGATGATAAAAGTCTAGTTCAGTAGAAGTTATCTGCAGAATGTTACATTGTTGTATTATTATTTATCCCTGTTTATTATTTCTTAGTAACATGTTAGGAATGTTTATGTATTGTTATGTAGTACTCAGCTTTGCTGATTACGTGCTTTGTTTGTATGTGTTGATCATGGCTCTGCCTTATTGATCATGTGATGATCCATTTTGGTGAGCAGATTCTTTAGAGCATTGACATCTACAGGTGTGCAGATGTTGAATCATTGGGAATCTGGGATGTGGAGAGCTTGTATAATAAGTTGTTTTATCTATTGCTTTAGTAGGATTTTATTATGTTAAGTTTGGTTTTGAAGTAGACAGTTATAGTTTTTGGTTTTAAGTACTTTGTTGTTTATTATATTTGAAGTATGAAGTTTAGTTATTTTTTTATCTTCCGCTGCAAAATTCTGAATAAGCCGATACGTTATCACACGGGCAATAATGCTTTGATGATTCTCCATGTTTTATATTACAAAAAGGGTATTTTAGAAAAGAGAGAATTATCGGAGTGTTACACTTAATCCAAGTAGAAGAGCAGCAGGTGATAGCCTAGTGGTGTTGGCATCACTTCCGATCCCATAAATCCTGGGATCGAGTCCCACCCCTTGCAAGGAGAGATCCGCAATTTTCCCCCTACTTGCAAGGGATTTCATCTTACCTTATAAAAAAAAGTTAATCTAAGTAGAAAATGTATATGTAGGAATAGGTTATCAAGGTTTTGTTTGGTAAAGAGAGGTTTTGGGTCAAATTAGAGGGTTTGACTAGTTGATCATCTAATTTGAGTGTTTAGTAAAGGGAGGTTTTAATTAGCTGATTGGATCTAAAAAGCTCTTTTTGAAAAAGTTGGAGGGAATAACTTTTTGACAGTAGAGGTTTGGAAATGAGTGGGTCAATTACATTTATGTCTTTAAGTTGTTGAAAATTACATTAATAGACAATCTAAGGTACAACAATAGATTATGCACATGTCCTTATTAGTCTTTTTACAAAATTATGTTGCAAATAGCTATCAGTTACTTACCAAAACACCTATTATACAAAGAGATTATACAATTAGCTAATACAGTCAGCTAACAGCTATCCGTTAATTGTTAAACATGAGTCTTAATCACAAGGGAAATAGACTAAAGAGTAAGAGAACCATCCAAATTGAAGCTCTCCTATTGGCTTCATTAATGGGGATCTTGAGGGAGTTGCTATTACGAGGATGATTTAAAATTTGTTGGTTTTTACTTTTTATTGTAGTACTTTTGAAGTTGAAGTAGATGTTGAAGGAATTACTTTTTAAGATGGTACTAAATGAGTCATGTTTATTGGTATCAAACATTATTTTTTCACTGAAAGTGATGATCTAGGCTTTATCATTTTCATTTAAAGATGTTGAAAATTTATTGGATGAGCCATATGACATTAAGATGATTCTACCAATGGTCTTTTTTCAAATAAGACCATTGAGACAAATGAATGTGAACCACTCATTCTTGCTAGTGGAGCCCTCACTTCTTTTCTTTTCCCTTTTCTTTTAATTGTCAAAACTAATTTCTTTTCATTTTGTTTATTTACCAAAATATATGAAAATATTTTCTGAAAATCGAAAAAATAATTAAAAAAATTTTAAAAAACAATTTTTTTTCACCAGCCATCAGTAATTCATGTTGGGAAAAAAAATTTGGAGCCAAATTTTTTTTTACCCATTTTCTCTCCCCCCCTTGTTCTTCATGTTCCTGGTGTTCTTCACCAAAAACTCAAGAACACTTCATCTTCCACAATTCTCAACCGAATTTCTCCCAAATCCGACCTATTCTTCCACCTTCTCCCTCAATTTTCGACCCTATCTTCCATCTTCTCCCTCCATTTTGACTCATTCTTCACCTCTATTTCACCCAAAAACTTCACCTCCATTGTTGAACTTCACCTCCATGGAAATCGATCTAAACTCTTCACTCGTAGATGAAATGGATGTAACTTTACTTGAATATTTCGCATATAGTAACGAATAAATGATTTTCTATCTTCATTTGTGCATTTGAGTAAGATTAAACTTGCAATTTATGAAAATTTTCCCAAAAAAAAAACCTAGGGTTTTAGGGAAATAAAATGACGGTGTTGGTGATTAAATTGCTCTAAATTAATGCATTTCACACTTTTTATGCGACAATGTGTGGTTACATTTGAGTAGTTCATACTTTAATTTAGCTACTAGATGATGCAAAAAAAATTCAGATTTTTTGAAACCTCCATGGGAGGTTGAGCTGGTTTTTAGTTTAAGGTACTGCAGTGTTTTGGTAATTACTAAAGATATTTTGGACATGACCAAACATAAAGATATTTTGGTAATTACTAAATATATTTTGAACCTAACCAAAAATAAAATTAAGGTGTGTGTGAGATAATTGCAATAAATCAATGCACTTCACACTTTTATTGGGTCACATTTGCTGAGTAAATCATACTTTAGTTTAGCAATTAGATGAAAAAATTTTGCATCATTTTCGGAACCTCCATTGTAGTGGAGTGTCACTTGTTTTCTGTGCAAGTTACTGTAGGGTTTAGGTAATTACTAAGAACCTCCATTGTAGTGGAATGTCACTGGTTTTTTGTGCAAGTTACTGTAGGATTTAGGTAATTACTAAAGATATTTTGGTCATGACCTAACATAACCACTATATATGTTAGGTAATCACCTAATTAGATTAGGTATTACCAAAAATTTCAGGTCATTATCGAACCTATTTTATGGCATTACCTGAAATAATAATTGTCTTGGACAATGGCCTAAAATTATGTGACTATAACATATATGATGAGGGAATTGTATGGTTAAGATGTGGGTTATTGATAACCTAATACATAAGATTTTATGTAGTTTATATGATAAGATTGCATCGGGGTAAAACGTTGCATTTTTTCTTTTTCCTTTTGCTTTCAAATGATTGAATTGAATGACTTTGGTGGTATGAAAGGTTCATCGATAGAATGTTTATGTGAATAGCGGATTGGAATGGTCGAACAATTTCTCAAAAGAATCATCTCCATTGTAGTGGAATGTCACTGGTTTTTTGTGCAAGTTACTGCAGGATTTAGATAATTACTAAAGATATTTTGGTCATAACCTAACATAACCACTATATATGTTAAATAATCACCTAATTAGTTTAGGATATTACCAAAAAATTTAGGTCATTACCTAACCCATTTTAGGGCATTACCTAAAATAATAATTGTAACACCCCATAATTTTCACTCTTTATTTTTGGTGTTTGTTTACATTAAAATGATATTTTTCGTAAAAATAAAAAAATTTATTATTTAGATTATTTTGGAACGTGTTGTGAAAATGTGTATATATATTTATATGTTGTGATATATTTATATATATATTTATTTTAAGTTGTTATTTATTTTAAAGGTTATATTAATTTCGTTATTTGTTTAGGCGTTTAGGATGCTGTTTTATCGCGTAGCGTTTTTGTAACGTTGTTGGACCGACTTGGGTGATGAAATGTTGCATCGCATGTGGCGTGCTAATGTGTTTATTATATTTATATTTATATTATAATTTATTAGAATTATTTTCATTATTAAGTATTTTCAAAGTTTAGGCGCGATTTAGGAAGTTATCGATTTTTCGCGTGGCGAACTTTTGAAGCATGGATCATTGTTGACTTGGGCCGAAATTTTTGTTTGGTTGTGGGCTTGGACAGCCGGCCAATTGAAGGAGAAGGGAGCCTCCTCTTCTTTCTTTTCTTTTTATTTTTTTCCTTGTGACTCTTGGTAGTTTGTAACCCCCATAACCCCCCTAATCATTTCTCCTAAACCCTTCATTTTTCCTTGTCATAAAATTCTGATTTTTAATAAGAGAAGTTCAGCATCATTGTCATTTAACCCACGCCGTTTTCAAGAAAAGAAAGAGAGAAAAAGGAAGAGGAAAAGAATAGAAAGTTTCAACCCAGTTTTTCCTGTCACACCTTCACGAAAATAATTGTAACCGGAGATCTAACCGTTAGATCGTCTTCAAATTTGGACAGAACGTTTATAACAACTTGTTCTACACCCTGACTGGAGCGATTTAGAATTTGAGCTTTTGATCACCGGGAATCATGGTCGGAACAGAGCAGTGTGACATGAGATTTATCAACGTTGTTTAAGAAGAAAATGCCTAGTGACTGGTTGCTTCAATTCTCGTTCGTTGTGCCTTGGGGTTAGAAGAGGAATTGGATTGTATGCATAGCTCTTAACTATCTCTTTAGACTCAGCTCTCCTCCCGACGTTCCAGGTAACTAGTTGTTATCTTAGAACCGTAGTGATTAGAGTATTATTCGGTATTAGATTATTACGCTAGGAATTATTTAAAATACTTTTTGAATGAAATTATTGACGAAATTTGACATGAATATACTTGATGCATGCTGTGTGATTACTGTAAAGAGAAAAATAATTTTCGTATGATTTTTTTGGTATTTATTTGATTTAATTGGTGTTTTGTGCGTTTTTGGCTAAATTGCATAATAATTATTAAACGGATGTAAAAATTGCTGAAATTATTTTTCTTAGATCATGTTGTATTCGTAGTATGTATTCCATGCCTTAGAATAATTTTTTCCTACTGTGTACTGGTTTATTTAATTGATATATCTGTTTTTGCAATTTTGTTTCTGTCAGTATATAAATTATGAAAATTATTTCTGGAGGCCGAAAAATTCATTTCTTTGTATAATATGTATTTCCGTGAGTTTATGCATGTTGTGTAAATTTTTGGTAATTTTTGGGCGTTTATTTATATTTTTAGTTATTATACTGGCTTTATTGAGTAATCTGTATATTAACTTTTAAAATTACTTTTGGAGTCCGAAAATTATAAATAAAATTTTTACCATGTCAGTAGAGATATTAGGGTCATATGATAATTTTTGTGTGATTTTACTGCTCGAAATTATTAGTTTAATAATTATTATTGTGTTTTTGTTGTGAAATTGAGGATACTCTTTTAAATTATTTGAGAGCTTGTTAATCAGAAATAATTTGTGATCTTTTATGTTCTTGGATGCTGGTGTTTAGTAGGTTGCTGTAAGTATTATTGGTATCATTATGTTTATGTTTGATTTATGTAAAAATGATTAATTGTGTACTATTTATTTATTTAATAAGCCTTGGAGTTAATTGGTGATGCATTTTTGATTGATGTTGTTAGTGCTGTAAAAAAACTATTTCACTATCATTGTTGATGCTTAGTGATGTTTAAAGTATTGTGATTGGAGATATTTGTTGTAAATTTGTAAGTTACTACTTTGAAGATTTTTGAAAAATTACTTTTGATGAATTATGGGTATAAGGCCAGGTGACATCCCTTTTGACGAATATTTTTGAGATGAATGATACTTTGATGATATTTATGATTTTATTTTGAGATAAGAACATCCGGTGGGATAGATGTAGTCCCCGGTGAAGAACATGCCAACCACCTGGTTTGCGAACTAGGGGTACACCTGGGTTAATTGTTGTCGTCCGAGAGGTCAGGGAGTTCTGCGTGTTCTACCCTGCATCGGGAGTTTGGCCATTCTTAGACACAGGCAGTGGGGAACGTAAGCCCATAGACTGACCTGGAGATTGCGATCTGACAAACCTTAGGAAGTGAATTGCGATTCACTAGCGTTCAGTTTCTGACTCAATAACTTGTTTTACCTATATTTTATTTTTTTTATAAGTACTCTTGAGATGATTTATTTATTTTTATCCAACTCACTTGCTATTTATTATTCATTTGCATTATTTGTGAGTTATATGGAAGTGGATGCATATTGTAGTTGACTTGACTTTATGCTTCCTTTCTTATTAATCTATGTCTGAATCGTACTTTGATTGCTTTTGTTCTGGGAGAACTGCTAGTTACTCCCCACTGATTGTGGATATTTGTTGTATATTTTGCAGGTTTTGTTGATGGGGATTTTCTTTGATTTTAGGCTCGGGTTGAGTTGCAAGAAATAATCTATTAGGGGTTTAGTTCTAGACTTCTCTTTAGTTTGAGATAGTTTTCTCATTTCGATTTTAATCTAAGTAATTAATTTACTTATAGTACTTACTTATGTTTATTTTTATCACTTAGTTATTTAAACACTATTCTTGTAGTAGTGACATTCCCAGAAGACGATGTTTCCGCCATCGTCCTATTAAATATATTATTATTTCTTTCTTTTCCGCCTTTGAAATTCTGGGGTGTTACAATAATTGTCCTGGACAATGGCCTCAAATCATGTGACTATAACATATATAATGAGGAAATTATATGGTTAAGATGTGGGTTATTTATAACCTAATCCATTAGGTTTTATGTGGTTTATATGATAAGATTGAATCGGGGTAAAACGTTGCGTTTTTTTCCCTTTTCTTTTGCTTTCAAATGATTGAATTGAATGACTTTCGTGATATGAATAGTTCATCGATAGATTGTTTATGTGAACAACGGATTGAAATGGTCGAACAATTTTTCAAAAGATTCATCTCCATTGTAGTGGAATGTCACTGGTTTTTTTGTGCAATTTACTGCAGGATTTAGGTCATTACTAAAGATATTTTGTTCATGATCTAACATAACTACGATATACGTTAGGTAATCACCTAATTATATTCGGATATTACCAAAAAATTTAGGTTATTACCTAACTTATTTTAGGGCATTACCTAAAATAATAATTGTCTTGAGCAATGACCTCAAATCATGTGACTATAACAAATATGATAAGGAAATTGTATGGTTAAGATGTGAGTTATTGATAACCTAATCCATAAGGTTTTATGTGGTTTATATGATGAGGGAATTATGTGGTTATGATGTTCTCCCAATCATAATCCCTCATCATTACTCATTAAAGCAATCCTATGAGAATTAGACAATCATGCCATTGGGTCCATTAGGCCCAATATCTCACCACCCATTGAATTGAGTTTTGGGCCCCATTATCACTCCATGTACTAAAAAGTCCAAATTAACCTATATCATATGCTTTTAGATAATTACCAAACATGTTTTGGGCATTACCAAACCTACTAAGTGGAAGATGTTCTCCCAATCAGAATCCTTTCCCATTACTCATCAAAACAATCTATGGGGATTGGACAATCATGCCCCTGGGTCCATTAGGCCCAATACCTCACCAAACCCCATTGACTTGAGTTTTGGGCCCCCATTGTCCCTCCTTGTACTAAAAAACCCAAATTAACCCAAAATCATATGCTTTTAGGTAATTACCAAACATGTTTTGGGAATTACCAAACCTACTGAGTATAGGATGTTCTCTCAGTCATAATGTATTCTCATTACTCATCAAAGCAATCCTATGGGGATTGGACAATCATGTCATTGGTCTATAAGGCCCAATAACTCACCCAACCCCATTGACTTGAGTTTTGGGCCCCCATTTTCCCTTCTTGTACTCAACGCCCAAATTAACCCCAGATCATGGAGTATGTTTTAAGGTAATTGCCAAACATGTTTTGGGAATTACCAAACCTACTAAGTCGAGAATGTTCTCCCAATCATAATCCAGTCCTTTTACTCATCAAAGCAATCCTATACAGATTAGACAATCATGCTACTGGTTCCATTAGGCCTAATACCTTACCAAACCCAATGACTTGAGTTTTGGGCCCCCATTGTCCATCATTGTATTATAAAGCCTAAATTAACCCATATTATATGCTTTAAGGTAACTACGAAACATGTTATGGACATTACCAAACCTACTACGTGGAAGATGTTCTCCCAACTAGAATCATTTCTCATTACTCATCAAAGCAATCCTATGGGGATTGGACAATCATGCCACTTGGTCCATTAGGGCCGATACCTCACCAAACCCCATTGACTTGAGTTTTGGGCCCCCACCGTCCTTCCTTGTATTAAAAAGCCCAAATTAACCCCAAATTATATGCTTTTAGGTAATTACCAAACATGTTTTGGGTATTACCAAACATATTAAGTGGAGAATGTTCTCCTAATCACAATCTATTCTCATTACTCATCAAAGCAATCCTATGGGGGATTGGACAATCATTTCACTTGGTCATTAAGTCCAATACCTCACCAAACCCCATTGACTTGAGTTTGGGCCCCATTGTCCCTCCTTGTACTAAAAAGCCCAAATTAACCCCAGATCATATGCTTTGAGGTAATTACCAAACATGTTTTGGGCATTATTACACCTACTAAGTTGAGAATGTTCTTCCAATCACAATCCATTCTCATTACTCATCAAAGCAATCCTATGGGGATTGGACAATCATGCCACTTGGTCCATCAGGCCCAATAGCTCACCAAACTTCATTGACTTGAGTTCTAGGACCCCCACTAGTACAGAATCGACGATTTGCGTCGGATGCGAGGCGCCCATTTGCGTCGGACATGGGTCCGGCGGCACAGACCTCGTCGCAGATGAGAGAGACATGATCTGCGTCGGATTAGGACACGACGAAGATCCTAAGCTATTTGCGTCGGACTGTGCGCAGGTGCGACACACATGACTCCTCACCCTGCCCAATGACTGTCATCTGCATCGGACACATGGTAATGTGCGACGCACATAACAGTCATATGCGTCAGACATGTTGCAAGATGCGACGCACATAACAGTCATCTGCGTCGGACATGTTGCAACATGCGACGCACATGGTAAACATAAGTTGAATTGTGCTTTTCTTTCGGTGAATTGCTAGTTCAGATTTTCTTTAATTTTCGTCCATTAGAACATGACAAAAATTGATATGAAGAGAATAGGACTTAATAACTTAATTATTATAGAGTTCAAACCATTCCATTGAGATCAACAAGCAACAAAATTAACAATACAATCTGGGTAACTTAATTTCATGTCTCTGAAACGAAATTAAAAAATATAACCCAAAGAAACAAAATTAGATCTAATACAAAAAAAACCCTAAAATCTAAAGCAATCAACAATACGAAATCTTCAATCTTCACCGTCATCTTCTTTCTCTTCCTCCACCAGATCTGCAAACATAAGTTTGATTTTAAATGAGTTAAAAAACTGGAAAAAAATAGAGGGAAAATAATATATATCAAGCAATTTATACTGGGTCGTTTATATTACCAAATTTAAGCCAAGTTCAATTTTTTTCCTTTAAAAAATAAACATAAATATGGCAAAACAAAGAAATTCAGAATAAAAATGGTACCTGAATATCGAGAACTGAAAATAAAATGGTCCGAATCAAATTCTTTGAACTGAAAATAAACATAATTCGTCGAACTCGCAACTTCTTTGAACACTTGGGTTTTTTAGATCCGAATCGAATTCTTGAAGCTTTATCAGCATGAATCAAAATATTTGTTCGTTAATTCGTTCGTACCAAATTTGTCAACTTTTGTTGTTTGATTTTTTGAGAAGTAAGAAATTTATTTTGAGAAGAATAGATGAATTTAAAGGGGATTTTTTTTTGAGTGGAGGAGAGAGAAAGAAGATGAGAGTTTTGAGGAAGGAGAAGGGGGTTGAAAGATTGAAGATGGGGAGAAGCGGCGCGGTCGAGATTGAAGAACTGGAATTTAGGTCAGGCTTTTATTGGGCGGGAATATAGTGGGCTTGTCATCTGCGCCGGATGGGCTTAGAAGTCCGACGCAGATGTCTTGGAACAAGTTATTTTGGGCGGGATTATGTGCGTGAGGAAATAGTGGGGTAGAATTATCTGCGTTGGACGTGAGTAGGGATCCGACGCAGATAATTGTCTTGCGTCGCACCCCAGTTACATCCGACGCACATAGGTCATCTTTTGCGTCGATTGGTGTTGCATGCGACGCAAATGAATCTTGTGTGACGTTTGTCCTGTTGTGCGACGCAGATGGTGAGACGCAAATCGTCGTTTTTCTACTAGTGCCCATTGTCCTTTGTTGTACTAAAAAGCCCATATTAACCCCAGATCGTATGTTTTTTGGTACTTACCAAACATGATTTGGGCATTTCCAAACCTACTAAGTGGATGATGTTCTCCTAATAAGAATCTTTTCCCATTACTCATCAAAGCAATACTATGGGGATTGGACAATCATGCCACTGGGTCCATTAGACTCAATACCTCACTAAACCCGGTTGACTTGAGTTTTGGGCCCTATTGTCCCAACTTATACTAAAAAGCCCAAATTAACCCCAAATCATATGCTTTTAGGTACTTACTAAACACGTTTTGGAAATTACCAAACCTACAAAGTGGAAGATGTTCTCTCAGTCATAATCCATTCTCATTATTCATCAAACCAATCCTATGGGAATTGGACAATCATGTCATTAGTCCATTAGGCCCAATACCTCACCAAACCCCATTGAATTGAGTTTTCGGTCCCCATTGTCCCTTCTTGTACTAAAAGGCCCAAATTAACCCCAAATCATATGTTTTAAGGTAATTCTCAAACATGTTTTGGGCATTACCAAACCTATTAAGTCGAGAATGTTCTCCCAATCATAATTCATTCCCTTTACTTATCAAATCAATCCTATAGAGATTGGACAAGCATGCCACTGGTTCCATTACGCCCAATACCTTACCAAACCCATTGACTTGAGTTCTGGGCCCCCATTGTTCCTCATTGTATTAAAAAGCCTAAATTAACCCATATCATATGCTTTTAGGTACTTACCAAACATGTTTTGGACATTACCAAACCTACTACGTGGAAGATGTTCTCCCAATTAGAATCATTTCCCATTACTCATCAAAGCAATCCTATGGGGATTGAACAATCATGTCACTTGGTCCATTATGGCCAATACCTCACTAAACCCCATTGACTTGAGTTTTGAACCCCCACTGTCCTTCCTTTTATTAAAAAATCCAAACTAATCCAAATCATATGCTTTTAGGTAATTACCAAACATATTTTGGAATTACCAAATATACTAAGTGGGGAATTGATAAGTCATATTTATATATAGTGTTAAGGTGCATTTAGGTTGCATTTTAGAGCATTTAGATTCATATTTAGGTTCATCATTGCATCATATTCTTAAGTTATGTTATTCTACTCCTATTCGGTATGTTTTCTTGTTTTTGATGAATTTCAGATAATGAGGACGTATTTGGAGTATATTTAGCTGAGCTTGAGGATTAGGAGCACTTGGAAAGAAGCTACGATGCATAAGGATCATATGGATATGTCATAGTACGAGTTTGAGCCAAAACGAAGCGGAAAATCATTCGAAGAAATATGAAAAAGGAGTCATGTATACTATTATGATCATAACTTTTGATGTGCTTATTAGAATCAAGAAATTCCAGTTGGGTTGGAAACTAGACTTGAAGGGCTTTCCAACGATAGGTCACATGCCCCAAATGGACTTCTGGTTTAAGAGATACAGGCTTCGCAAGTTGACGCAAAAATCGTTGTTTACCCGCCCGGTCGACCGGGCGGTTTTGCCCGACCGGGCGAGACAAAATTTTCTTCAGACTCTAAGGGATGTTTGCCCGGTCAATCGGGCGAAAGTGGCTCCAAAAGTGCTTGCGCGCCCGACCGGGCGGATCTGCCCGGTTGACCGGGCGCTGTTTCCGGAAGGATAATTTTTGCCTTTTTTAGCCGGTTTTGTAAAAACTATAAATAGGGCTTTAGTAATTTCGATTAGGAGATATTATTTTTCTGCGTTTTTAGTTTAGTTTTCTTTTTTTTCTCTCTCTTTAGTTTAAACCCTAGTTTTTCATGTTCTTCTTCAATTCATTAGTTTTATTATTTCACTCTCTCTCTTTTCTGACGTTATATTTTGTATTCTTAGGTTTAGCTTTAGTTTCCTTCTTCCTTTTCTCTCTAGTTTTTCATGGCAAACCCTAGTTTATCTTTTCTTCATTAATTCATGAGTTTATAATTTTCATATCTTTTCTTTCATTGATTTCTTTGATCATGCTTTTCTTTGTAGATTTAAATTTCTTTATTTATTTTATGATTGAGTAGTTTATATTCTAGGGTTTGGGAATCCATGTTTATATGCTATGATTCTTGATTGATATTTATTAATGGTTTGATTAGTTATTGATATCTCTAATTGATTAGTGTTTTTATTGTTAATCTTGCAATCTGATCAATTGTCTGATTAAATATTGCTAATGAAAAGTCATAGATCGAGAGATAGTACTTTTTAGAGGCTTACCTACAATTAGCAAATCTGATTATGTAGAGCGACCGTACTAGCATATGTTGATTTGAGAGCGTTAAGGCCCGACCGTAGGATTAACATGTGCTCTAGATATCTGATTAATTGAACCATTGATGATATTTTCATAGATTATAGTTATAAACGTGGTAAACCATTGCCCTAGATCCATTTTAGTTTGATTTTCGTAGTTTGAGTTGTTTAGAACTTTAATTCAATATTCCTGATCTTGTTTAGTTTCTCCATACCTTAGAAGCTAGATTAGAACAACCATCTCTCTGTGGATTCGACCCTACTTACCCTACTACATTGTTAGAAGGTTCGTTAGGAATTATTTTTGACAGGTGTACGACACCCTATCAAATTTTGGCGCCGTTGCTGGGGAGACGGTATTGTTTTATTTTGTTTTTATTGTTGGTGATACTAAACTGTATATATTTTTTTCCTTTCATTCTTTTTGTGAATAGTTTTTTTTTTCTTTGTTTTCCTCTCTGTTTTAGTGTGTTATGGAGTCGTATAATTTTAGTTCAGAGGGGGGTGTTTTTTCGAATTATCAAGAGCAATATGATTATTTTGGGTATAATAATGCGAATGATTATGTTTATGATGCATCATGTGATTGTCAAAATTCACAAAATCTAAGCATGAATGCCTATGAATATTCCCATTACCCTAATGAGTCTTATGTGCCTGATTATACTCAATGTTATCAACCTGAAGTGAATAATTATTTTCAACCCGAAACATCAGAGCGTCAGGAACTATTTAACATGATGAAAGAGTATATGGTTAAACAACATGAAGATTTAAAAGAATTAGCTCATGATTATCAAAACATAGCGAAATCTATTGAATTATTTGTTGTGCAACAATCTACTAATCAACAGGTTATACTTGATGATGATGATTTTGGTGTTGAGAATTATACTCCGGAGGAGAAAGGCGTTGATATGACTCATGATAGTTTGGTAGAAGGTAAGGGTGTAATTGGTGAAGTTGGTAGTGAGTGTCACTATGTCGACGAATCCTTAGTTGAGAGTGAAGTGTCTCACACTTCTTCTATAAACTTTTCATCTGCATATGAGTCTAAAGTTGAGAGTGAGATAATACATGAGTCTTTGTCGGTTCCATCTGATACTGTTTTTGAGTCTCATATTCCCTTCTCTAAAAAACTTGATCTTATTCCTTCTTCCCCTTTATTATATCCTCCATCGTTCCTTCTTTCTCCCCTTTTGAATGACTCTCATGATAATGTAAATAATGTACAATTGGTTTCTTTTCCTTCTTTTGAGTCCTGTAAAATGACTAACGATTTTTCTTTTTCTTCTTCTTGTAAATATAATTTTTTCTTTGATTTTTCTTTTGGTAGTTTTAGTAATATTTTAGTACTAATTTTTTTCATTTTTCCTTTCCACTCTTATATAATATGCTCTGAGATGTTTGCAGGAACATATGATAAGCTTCTTAGAGCGTTGAACTATTATGAGTGATCTACTAATCTTAAACGGTCATGCAAGACCTTAAATCAGCGCTTATCGGGAGGCAACTCGACTTTGTTCATTTTTTATTTTTATTTTATTTTATTTTATTTTATTTTTTTTTTTTTTTTTTTTTGGTTTGACTAACTTTGCTAATGTGTGATGAAGTCTTTTGCTAGGTGCAAGCATAGCCAATTTTTTTGGCTAAGTTCATTGCCTCATTACAACTATCGATTGTGGTGGAGGTGTCGATGTTTTTTGACACTCCCTTTGATTACCCACCCCTTTTGTAAGTTGTACCTCTCCCTCATTTAATTCCTCTTTGTTCACATTGAGGACAATGTGTCATTCAGCTTGGGGGAGGATGTTTGTCATCATTACTTAGCGCATGTTAGTTGCATTTAGAGTAGTTTTTTTATTGCTTTCATAGGATGTTGCACGGTTTGTACCGCTCACTAGGAGTGAGAGTTTACGTGTGACCAAAAACATTGTACTGCTTTCTTAGTTGCATTAGCATATTTCATTTCATATTAGACTTCATCTCATTTTAGTTGCATCTATAGGACTATTGCTGGCACTCTTTGAGAACTTTGATGATATTTTACTACATTTCCTAAGCGTCATTCATCTTGAGCATGATACTTTATAGCACGATTGTTTCGCAATTGATTGTTTGTGGTAAGATTGATTGATCTCTCTCTCGGTTCGATTTAACTTTATTGTGCGAGACACCTTAAACTAAGTGAGCTTCAGTGCCTATAAACCGACGTATACGTGTCAGTTATGTTCTTTCATGTGTGATTAGTTCCTTAGTTGTCGCATTGATCTTGATTTTGACTTGGTACTCTTTGATATTTGATAGTGCATACATTTTGATATGATTGGGGCATTTTATTTCATGATCTTAGCTCCAGAGTTACTCTTGTTTTCATATTTTCCTTCCTCTAGCCCCGCTGAGCCTTTCTGACTATGTTTGATTGCTACCTACATTAGAAGCCATTGGCCTCATTTGATATTTGTCCTAAGCCTAGCTTGGGGGAGCACGTATTAGTTTTGGTTTGGTTTTTATTGAATTGAAATGCTCTATTTGTGGTTTAGAAGGATGGAAAAGTATGTTTAGTGAGCTTTGAAATTGAATTGTAAGTTCGAGAAAAAAAAAAAGTGAAAAATGAAATGAAAAAGAAATGAAAAAGAAAGTTGTGAATAAAGTGAAATAAAAAGGGTTATGATTGAATTTCTTGAGTGAATAAGGTTGTTGATTATATTTGGAGATTGTTGGTTGTTGCGTGGAGTTGTTGTGATCTTTCTTGGTCATGTTTTCAGTTATATGATGCTCCCCCTTCTTGGTTTTTCCACCACAATTCCCAAATTATTCCATACCTTTAACCTCTGCCCCATTACAACCCTTAAAAGTCCTCTTGATCATTGTGTATTGTATTGTATTGTTGAGTGTTAAGTGAGTCAAAAAGTCAAAGTTAAAGAGTATTTGCTTCATCTGAGTCGACTTGATTAGGTTGAGTGTCATCATTTATCCTTTAAACACATGAGAGATTTGAGCGCACATTACTATAGTGAGGTCTGTCAGGTTTGGTTAAATCCAGCTTGGGAGAGATGGTATGTGGTATGATTGGAGAGTTGATTGTGATACATGACATGCTATGAGGCTTTGTTCGAGATTGTTTCGATGCTTGGTTTGTGTAGTGATTATATCTCTTGTGTTTTCAGTTGAGTGTTTAGCCCTGTTTTAGTCCTATATTGTAGGTTGTCTTACTTTTCCAATGTTTATGTCTTATTGCTTGGGGACAAGCAATGGTTTAGCTTAGGGGAGTTTGATAAGTCATATTTATATATAGTGTTAAGGTGCATTTAGGTTGCATTTTAGAGCATTTAGATTCATATTTAGGTTCATCATTGCATCATATTCTTAAGTTATGTTATTCTACTCCTATTCGGTATGTTTTCTTGTTTTTGATGAATTTCAGATAATGAGGACGTATTTGGAGTATATTTAGCTGAGCTTGAGGATTAGGAGCACTTGGAAAGAAGCTACGATGCATAAGGATCATATGGATATGTCATAGTACGAGTTTGAGCCAAAACGAAGCGGAAAATCATTCGAAGAAATATGAAAAAGGAGTCATGTATACTATTATGATCATAACTTTTGATGTGCTTATTAGAATCAAGAAATTCCAGTTGGGTTGGAAACTAGACTTGAAGGGCTTTCCAACGATAGGTCACATGCCCCAAATGGACTTCTGGTTTAAGAGATACAGGCTTCGCAAGTTGACGCAAAAATCGTTGTTTACCCGCCCGGTCGACCGGGCGGTTTTGCCCGACCGGGCGAGACAAAATTTTCTTCAGACTCTAAGGGATGTTTGCCCGGTCAATCGGGCGAAAGTGGCTCCAAAAGTGCTTGCGCGCCCGACCGGGCGGATCTGCCCGGTTGACCGGGCGGAATTTCCTTTTTGTCGTAGTTTCAGAACAACGTCGCCCGACCAGGCGGTTTTGCCCGGTTGACTGGGCGCTGTTTCCGGAAGGATAATTTTTGCCTTTTTTAGCCGGTTTTGTAAAAACTATAAATAGGGCTTTAGTAATTTCGATTAGGAGATATTATTTTTCTGCGTTTTTAGTTTAGTTTTCTTTTTTTTCTCTCTCTTTAGTTTAAACCCTAGTTTTTCATGTTCTTCTTCAATTCATTAGTTTTATTATTTCACTCTCTCTCTTTTCTGACGTTATATTTTGTATTCTTAGGTTTAGCTTTAGTTTCCTTCTTCCTTTTCTCTCTAGTTTTTCATGGCAAACCCTAGTTTATCTTTTCTTCATTAATTCATGAGTTTATAATTTTCATATCTTTTCTTTCATTGATTTCTTTGATCATGCTTTTCTTTTTAGATTTAAATTTCTTTATTTATTTTATGATTGAGTAGTTTATATTCTAGGGTTTGGGAATCCATGTTTATATGCTATGATTCTTGATTGATATTTATTAATGGTTTGATTAGTTATTGATATCTCTAATTGATTAGTGTTTTTATTGTTAATCTTGCAATCTGATCAATTGTCTGATTAAATATTGCTAATGAAAAGTCATAGATCGAGAGATAGTACTTTTTAGAGGCTTACCTACAATTAGCAAATCTGATTATGTAGAGCGACCGTACTAGCATATGTTGATTTGAGAGCGTTAAGGCCCGACCGTAGGATTAACATGTGCTCTAGATATCTGATTAATTGAACCATTGATGATAATTTCATAGATTATAGTTATAAACGTGGTAAACCATTGCCCTAGATCCATTTTAGTTTGATTTTCGTAGTTTGAGTTGTTTAGAACTTTAATTCAATATTCCTGATCTTGTTTAGTTTCTCCATACCTTAGAAGCTAGATTAGAACAACCATCTCTCTGTGGATTCGACCCTACTTACCCTACTACATTGTTAGAAGGTTCGTTAGGAATTATTTTTGACAGGTGTACGACACCCTATCAGGAATGTTCTCCCAATCACAATCCATTCCCATTACTCATCAAAGCAATTCTATGGGGATTGGGCAATCATGCCATTAGGTCCATTAGGCCCAATACATCACCAAATCTCATTGACTTAAGTTTTGTCCCCCATTGTCCATCCTTTTACTAAAAAACCCAAATTAACCACATATCATATGCTTTTAGATAATTACTACACATGCTTTGTGCATTACCACACCTATTAAGTGGATAATGTTCTCCCAATCACAATCTATTCCTATTACTCATCAAAGCAATCCTATAGGAATTGGATAATCATGCCACCTGGTCCATTAGGCCCAACATCTCACCAAGCCCCATTGAATTGAGTTTGGATTCCCATTGTCCCTCCTTGTACTAAAAAGCCCAAATTAACCCCAAATCATATGCTTTTAGGTAATTACCAAACATGTTTTGGGCATTACCACACAACTAAGTGAGAGTGTTCTCCCAATCACAATCCATTCCCATTGGCATTACTCATTAAAGCAATCCTATGGGGATTGGACAATCATGCCACTTGGTCCATTAGGCCCAACACCTCACCAAACCCCATTGAATTGAGTTTTGGGCCCCTATTGTCCCTCATTGTTTTAAAAAGCTCAAATTAACCCCAAATCATATGTTTTTAGGTAATTACCAAACATGTTTTGGGCATTACCAAACCTATTAAGTGGAGGATGTTATCTCAATCACAATCCATTCCCATTACTCATCAAAGCAATCCTTTGGGGGATTGGACAATCATGCCACTTGGTCCATTAGGCCCAATAACTTACCAAACCCCCCATTGACTTAAGTTCTGGTCCCCAATTGTCCCTCCTTGCACTAAAAAGCCCAAACTAACCGAAATCATATGATTTTAGGTAATTACCAAACATGTTTTAGACATTATCACACGTCCACACCTACTAAGTGGAGAGTGTTCTCCCAATCACAATCCATTCCCATTACTCATCAAAACAATCCTATGGGGATTGGACAATCGTGCCACTTGGTCCATTAGGCCCAATACCTCACCAAACCCCATTGACTTGAGTTTTGGACCCCCATTGTACCTCATTGTACTAAAAAGCCCAAATTAACCCAGATCATATGATTTTAGGTGATATACCAAACATGTTTTGAACATTAACACACCTAGTACGTGGAGGATTTTTCCCGAATCAGAATCTTTTCCCATTACTTATCAAAGCAATCTTATGGGGATTGGACAATCATGCCACTGGATCCATGAGGCCCAATACCTCACTAAACCACATTGGCATGAGTTTTGGGCCCACTTGTCTCTCCTTGTACTAAAAAAGCTCATATTAACACCAAATCATATGCTTTTAGGTAATTACGAAACATGTTTTGGGCATTACCACACCTATTAAGTGGAGAATGTTCACCCAATCACACTCCACTCCCATTACTCATCAAAGCAATCCTATGGGGATTGGACAATCACACCACTTGGTCCATTAGGCCAAATACCTCATCAAACGCCATTCACTTGAGTTTTGGGCCCCCATTGTCCCTCCTTGCATTACAAAGCCCAAATTAACCCCAAATTATATGCTTTTAGTTAATTACCAAACATGTTTTGGGGATTACCACACCTACTAAGTTGAGAATGTTCTCCCAATCACAATACATTCCCATTACTCATTAAAGCAAACCTATGGGGATTGAACAATCATGCCACTTGGTCCATTAGGCCCAATAACTTACCAAATCCCATTGACTTGAGTTTTGGGCCCCATTGTCCCTCCTTGTACTAAAAAGCTCAAATTAACCCGGATCATATGCTTTCAGGTAATTACCAAACATGTTTTGGGCATTACCACACCTACTAAGTGGAGAATGTCCTCCCAATCACAACCTATTCCCATTACTCATCAAAGCAATCCTATGGGGATTGAACAATCATTTCACTTGGTCCATTAGGTCCAATACCTCATCAAACCCCATTGACTTGAGTTTTGGGCCCCCATTGTCCCTACTTGTACTAAAAAGCCCAAATTAACCCCAGATCATATGCTTTTAGGTACTTACCAAACATGGTTTGGGCATCACCAAACCTACTAAGTGGAGGATGTTCCCCCAATCAGATTTTTTTTCCATTACTTATCAAAGCAATCCTATGGGGATTGGACAATCATGCCACGGGGTCCATTAGACCCAATATCTCACTAAACCCTATTGACTTGAGTGTTGGGCCCTATTGTCCTTCCTTGTACTAAAAAAATTAACCCCATATCATATGCTTTTAGGTAATTACCAAACATGTTTTGGGCATTACCAAATCTATTAAAGAATTCTTATCTCTTACATGTTGTGACTTTATAACCCTATTTGGCTTATTTGGATTAACACATTTAAATATCATATTGATGATTGGTTTATATGCTTGATTTATGATTAGCTTTTAATAGTTTTTGTGATAGCTTTTAGGCTAATTTAGGCTAAATTTATTCCTTTTCTTTCTTTTTGTGCATTTCCCCTCATTTGCGCTCTTTCTTTGGGTGTTTTTTTTTTTATTTCAGGATTTGGGAGTGCGCTTGGAGGATTTATGCACAAGCCCGAGGCTAAGCATTGAAGAATTGGAGCACCAAAGGGCTCGAAAGATAAGAAGAAAGAGAGGAGGGCGTGGGTCATCCCAGCCTGCCATCGCAGCTCATCACCATCAGTTGACCCGAGGGCTCGGGTTCACAGACCCGCCCTGGTCGTTTGTTTTGGGAACCCTCCCAGATTCCTGATCAGTTGACCCTCCCGGGTCAGGTGACCCGAGGGCTCGGATAAGACCACCCGAGTGTTTGGGTCTTATCACCCCGCCCGGGTCGGGTTGTTAAAACGTTTTTGCGACTTGTTTGTTTTAATGCGGGGGCTGTTTTGTAATTTTCTGTTTTATTTCTTATGACTATATAAGAGGAACTCCTCTTATTTTAATTAGATATTAGAGAGAAATTAAATCTTGTTTTAGCATTCAAGTTTAGAACAAAAACCCTAGGAGAGAGAAAAGTGGAAGTTTGAAGCTTTTGGATCTCCATTCCTCATTTGTGAAAGCTTAAAATTGGTAATCTTTGTTTATTGTCTTCTTTTCTTCCATTATTTATGTTTGTTTAGATCTTGCTTTATTAGTTGATCATTTGCATTTTTTTCTCTTTTTCCTCCATGTTATGGTGATGAAGTTATTTCAAGCTTTGCTTTGTTTTATTTCCATAATGTGTGAGTAGTTTCTTACTAGGGGGAAGGGATGTAACCTTCATTTACTCTTTGGATCTTAGATCTAAGTTAGGGGGTTAACTTTTGGGGTTGAACTTGTTGATCAAACTTGTTTTACTTGGTTTGTTGGGTGCTTGATCACCACTTAACTTTCATATTTGGAATTTCTAGTGAAGGATTGAGAAATAAAGCTAGGAATAAACTAAGTTTGGTTGCTAGACTAGGATCTCCATGAAAATAGGCATTTTCTAGTTTAGGGAAGCTTGATTAATCATGTTGTGCTTGATTTGGCTAGATTGGTTGCTCGTGCCATGAGAATAGGTCATGAGTGACTAATCAAGCTCCTCTAATTAGCTCGAGAGAGTAATTAGAGTTCCTATGTGCGTGATTTTCCTCTTGTGATCCCCCATTTGTTTCCCCTTGGTTTTGATGGTTGGATTCTTGGATTGAATGTTGGTGAATCCCCTAATCCCCTAGTTCTTTTACCCTTGTTTTACCTCCTTTACTTGCTTGTTGATTTACTTCACAAACTTCCTAGTTCATTTAGACTTTAGAATCATTGTTAAAGTTCCAAAAAACCCAAAAATTGATTTAGATCATTGTAGTTAGCTAATTAACTCTTGATTTAACCCTACTTCCTTGTGGATTCGACCCTATACTTACCCTATATTGGGTGATTTAGGTTATATTTGGCGAGTATACAACGACCCGTCAAATTTTGGCGCCGTTGCCGGGGAGGTAGCGGTTAACATTAGCTAATTGGTTAATTTTGAGTCTAAATTGTCTTTTTCTTTATTTTGGTGTGTTTACCTCTTAGTTTTTTTTTCTAATATTCTCCTTAGCTTTGTTGGTTGCATGTCACGGAGATTGAGGGGATATCCAACCATCCCCATCGATCATAACCTTGAAAATACATTGAGGTAACTAAGGAGAATCTTTAGGGAACCTACGGTCCAACCATCGATAGTTGAACAACCGGGTTTTGAACAAGAGTCGTCTATCTCCACTACTTCTAGCACTATGGGGGATGAGGCTCCTAGAGCATTACGGGATTTTGGGCATCCCGATGCATTTGAACTCAAAAGTGGTATTCGCCGCCCAACTAATACCGCCAACTTCGAATTTTCTCCGCATGATCAAACAAGAGCCATATGTGGGTATGACTCATGACTGCCCTCTTGAGCATTTGGCTAACTTCTTGGAGCTATGTGCCACGGTGAAGCAAAACAATGTGAGTCAAGAATTTGTGAGGCTCAACCTATTTTACTTCTCTCTTGTGGGCAAGGCTAAGAAATGGTTGCAATCCGTTCCGGAAGACTCTTTGACAACTTGGGCACAAGTTACCACGACTTTTGCGGATGAATTATATTCTCAAGAGAAGACCTTCGAAGCTAGGAGTGTAGACACATAACCGTGTTTTCCCATTTAAGGATCCGATGATGAAACATACAGCGGTCTTAGTTGGCGCGACCTAATGGAAGAGCAATTTAAAGAACCAATCCAAAATGTGTTTCGAAATGTGCCTAAACCTAGTTGGGCTGGCTGCGTCAGGTACACCAATGTGCGCATGACGCGTGGCACTGCGACTGCCACGTAGGTCTGCGCCTGGTGCAGGGCTTATGTGGAGCGCAAGTTTTCTTTTTCCTATAAATACCTGCAATTTCCCGAATTACGAACGGCTTTTCATATTATTATTTTATGCACACAAATTCTCTCGAATACTCCGAAATATACTTCGAATACTTCAAACACTCAAATAATTTCAATACTCTCAATCAATTCTTAATCACAAGGTGTTCCTGGTTCCACGATTGCTCCGCCTAAAGATCGTTGCGCTCTTCAAACTAAGCCGCATAGGTATAATATATGAGGATACTTGAATAAATTCTCTATTTTTATTGCTTTGAAGTTACTAACAATTTATTTTCATGATGTAGATCTTTAAGTAATAATAGCTCTACTGTATATTCTAAACCTTTCTCTTTCTTTTTATTTATTTTTCTTTACATGCTGCCTGATCATTATATGCATATTATATGATTGTCCTGCTTTACTGCTTTTATCACCCACATGTTATTTTTGTAAATCAAAGACCTAAAGAACTATTCTAACATTAATCAGATTAATTTGGACAACTTGCTAGGTTCCCTGTAACATTGATTGCCTAATAACTTGTCACTAAAAATTAGTCTTTTTATGTGTTTCTTGAACCAACTTAGACTTAATATTTTTAAGGTGTTTAAAACGTTATATGATTATTCTTTGGCATAAAATCTGTAATGAATTGATATTTAGTAGAGGCCAACTTTGTGCGAATATGGTTCATTATGACTATATTCGTACCATCACCCCCGAACTCAATCTTTGGTTCATTTTGACCATTTATGGAGTCAAGACGGGGAAATCTACATTGGATAATTTGTCCCTACGGTTTTCCCATATCCAATTAGGTTTACTTCTTAAAAAGAATTGTTGGCGACTTCTTTCAATACAAAACAATTTTCAATGAAACCTTTAGGCGAAATAAAAACACGCCTACAATTTGGCGACTTCACTGGGGATGCATTTTAAAAAACATTAATTTTTTTAAATGAGTGGGTGAAACTTGAAAAACACAATTCATTCTTATTTTTATGCCTAGAATAATATACATTTTTGCATATGCATGGCTATTGTTCAGCCACCATAAGGACAATCTACCTTGCCTCATTAGCACATGTTCTATGTGTGAGGTCACCCCCGGGGGGTTTGCGCTTTGTCCTTACAAAAATCTTCCTGAGCGATAGTGTTAGATCTTAGTCATAAGCAAACCTACCCAACCATGGCATTGTTCTCTTAAACCTGACTTGAGACTGGAGCGCGTCTTACACGTGGCCACCTCTTTAAGCAGGGGTACGAAGCGTGGGATCAATCTCTTAATCATGGACCCTTTCAGACTGAACCTAAACCTGACCAATAGTTTCAAACATAGAACTGGACTTTAGGTTGGAACTTTTGCATCCATGTTATATGACATTTGCCTGCGATTACAATTATTGCCTGTTATTATCCTATCAATTCGTCATTATTATGCGTCGTTCCTAAAAACCGCGTCTAAAAACAAGCAAAAATTCGTCAATCGGCCGATTCGTCGCCTAAATCCCCGAAACACATGTCGATGGGGTAGCGCGCCAAGCGCATTAAGTTGCTCCTGGAGCACCACTCCCGCGCCGCGCGCAGCAATGCTGCGCGGCACGCAGCAATGCTGCGCGGCACGCAGTCTGTGCATCGCATGCTTTTCTTCTATTTATTCATCGTGGTGGTCGATCCTATGTTCGGCCCTATATTTGTCTGTCCGCATTCGCGTAAAAAAATGGTCATTTTAGGAGTCTCACCTAATTAAAAAAAGGGGTCTTTTCATGCAAGGTCGAGTCTGTCCTAAAGAGTGCATCTAGAAAATTGGTCATAGTAAAGTTAGAGTCATCATGCATGTCTACTTCTTCCCATTTCCTCTCTATTGTTCAACAATTTTTTCCCTATCAATCTTACCTTGCCATATTCAATCAATTTCGATAAACTTACATTTTTCAAAATCAATCCTACACCCTATTCTATTCTATCTTTTTAAAAAAGCATTTACTAATCATCATCGTACCACGACATTTAAAAAAAAAAAAAATTTTCAAAATTAATCCATCATATTTTCCTAATAAAAGATAAAAATAAGGGGTTCCTTTCGAAAATTAATTTCAAAAAATTCTAAGCCCATTTAAAAACCTTCAATTCAATCCAATCAACCAAATCCAATTCACTTGCATTCATTCTAGGCCCATATGCATTAGAGTCCATTTTGCATTCATATTAGGTCCTTCTAAATTTGAGTCCATGCATTCATGTTAGGCCCGCTAGCGTTAGAGTCCATGCATTCATCTTAGGCTCATATAAGTCTAGCTCATGTCAAAATCCAGACCCGTTTGCATCTTTATGTGATCCTTAGTCTATGTCATGCCCAGCCCAAGTCCATTCCAAGTCTATTCCAATCCTAGTCCATTTCCAATGTCAATCCCATGTGCATCTCTCAGTCCAAGTCATACCTATATGTCAATTCATATCCTAGGTTTAGTTTGCATCTCCATGTAAGCCCTAGTCAGTCTTCGGACTATAAAAATCGAGTCTTAGGACTATAAAGTTCATCCCTTAAAGTCTAGCCTGCTTGCTCACCCCTAAGTTCAAGGTCTAGTATTCCTTAAGTCTATAGGCAATTCTTGTGTCTAGCCTGCTTGCTCACCCATAAGTTCAAGGTCTAGCATTCCTTAAGTCTATAGGCAATTTTTGTGTCTAGCCTTCTTGCTTACCCGTAAGTTCAAGGTCTAGCATTCCTTAAGTCTATTGGCAAATTTTGTGTCTAGCCTGCTTACTCACCCGTAAGTTCAAAGTCTAGCATTTCATAAGCCCATAGGCAATTTTTGAGTCTAGCCTGCTTAGTCTATTGCAAGTTCCTAAGTCTAGTTGTCTAGCCTGCTTGCCTTAAATTGAGAGTCTAGTCTCCCTTATTGTCCAACCTTCCTTAAAGTCTAGCCTGCTTGCTCACCCGTAAGTTCAAAGTCTAGTCTCTCCTAAACCCAATCGTAGAGTCCAGTCTGCTTGCATAATCCAGCCCAGTTCATGTCTGCATTTGCATATAGTTAGGCCCATGTCTCCATCATGGTCAATTCTATACTAGTCCAAAACTATAACCATTTCCATTTCCATTTCAAAATCATTTTCCATTTTCATTTCCCATTTTCAAATTCCGTTTCCATTTCCACTTCTCATTTCCAACTTCCCATTTCTCATCTCCATTTCTCATTTCGAAAACATTATTTCTTAAAATTTACGAGGTCCATTCGATTCCTGTTCAGGATGGATCGTGAGATTATAACTTGGGAACGTCCGAAAGAGAGGCAACAAGGTCGACCTACTCCCAGACTCGTCAAGCGCATCCTCACTTTTTCAGACGAATCCTCTGACTCCTCTGAAGCATCATCTGAAATGGGGGACACTAATGAACAACTCAGTGCCATTATGGCTCAACTCACACTGATGAACTCTCGTCTTGAGGAACAAGACAAAGAGATTAAGGCATTGAGGGAGAAGCTAACTAAAGAAGACGAGCAAGGCGACACTCCACCACCGATCAAAACCAACACAGAACTGAGGTCTGAAAAGCTCGAGCAATTGATCCAGTCAATTCCTGCACTCGAGAGTCAGACTCATGGCCATGACATCATTGATCCTGAACTTAGGGACAAACTCCCTAAAAAAAGGTAACATTGGGTGACCTCCCAAAATTCAAGGGGTCGAAGACCCAGATGATCACTTGAGAGCATTTTCCATCTATATGGCTCTCAAGGGCATGAGCAAGGACCTGTTTGCTTATGTCTTTCCCTTGACCTTGGATGCACATCCATCCAAGTGGTTCAGGTCACTGAATAAGGCCAAGCTGAATGACTGGGACTACATCAGAGAAGAGTTCCATAAACAATACATCTACAATACTCAGCTTCCCATTGGCCTTCGTGAGTTGGAGTTAACTAAACAAAACTCCAACGAAGACTTTGTCACCTTCCTTAACAGATGAATGGATAAAGCTGCATATATAACTAACAGGTCATCTCAGAAGGTTCAAGTCCGACTGGTGATCCATAACCTGCAGTCGAAGTATGGGGATCATATCAAGTTCCAACCTATAGAGTCTTTCACGAGGCTCTATAAGGTAGGACTGCTGATTGAGGAAGAGGTACAAGCCAACAAGAACAAGGTTAACAACAACAACTCTTTCAAGAAGAGTAACAATAGCCCTTCTAGCTCCAAAAACAATGAGGTCAATGCCATAGCTACTGAAAAGAGAGGTTATCAAAAATCCTCAAAGAACATCCGCACCTTTAGGCATGTCCTTAGAAGAAGCCTTCACTAGACTTCATGCAAAGGGAGCACTTCAGCCTATTGGCCCTACTTCGGATCCTGCTTCCGGAAATAGATCCAAGAGGTAGGATCCTAATGCCTACTGCAAGTACCGCCAAGGGAATGGACACCCAACATCTGTGTGTTGGACCTTGAAGAATCACCTGCAGGATATGGTTGAAGACGGTAGATTGCCAATTCCACCTGCAGCAAAAGTCAGCAATAACAACAACCCCTTGGGCAGCACCTAAATAACGCCGGGGCTTAGTCATTTAACGCTAGTTTCTAGGTTGAGTCGGAGAGTCCCTCCCCTAGCTCCTTCATTTCCTTTCTTGTCGAGTCTATGGCATTTAGGTTTTTATTTCTAATAAGCCTTGTTTTATTTATTTTTGATTAATAAAAGAATTTCATTTTCATTTTCATTGGCCTTCCATCATTTTATTTATGCTTTTAATTCAATGATGAAACTTAAATCACCTAACGAACTTGACTAACGATAATAAAAAAAATATGAAAAAAAAATAAATGAAAAATGACATACTTTGGATCAGGAGTTATTCCCTCTTACTCCATCACCTTCCATAAGCCATCATCCTTAAACCATCATCTCCATGATCATAAACCAAACAATCCCTTCAACATCAAAGATCCACAAATATCCTTCAAACCTCCCAATACCCATAACCATAAACTTGTGTGCAAGCTCTACTACATAAAAAGAAATCAATGCTAGGCAAATATTAAAAAAAAAAAGTGAAAAAATCAAAAAAAAAAAAAAAAAAAAAGAAAAGCCAAAGGCAAAGAATATAAAAAGTCAAGCTAGGGGGGCTTGCACACAAGTTCTACCCCTCATTCAAATCCTTCAACCCCATCAAACTTTAACCCATATAACCAAAATTCATGATCCTTACCTTATTCCAATCAATTAAACATTCATCTTAACCTCAAGCCTTAAGCCCTTAAACCTTTCATCAACCCTAACTCCTTTTTCAAGGTATGTCCAAGCCCGCTAGGTTGAAAATCCGAAAAGGCGGCCTAGGCAAAAGTTAGGGCACAAAAAAAAAGATATATAATAAAAAAAAAATCAGATCCAGAACTACGAATGGTCTGATTCCGCAAGGATACGTAGGAATTCTCATTTTGAGGTCCGACTGCTTCAATAAAATAAAAATTAGTCATGGTCTAATGATTTGACTTTCTAGAATTGAGGAGCATATACTTTCTCTAGATCCCGACATAGACTCGAGTCTGCACCTAGCCTTGTTAAAGCCTTTTCCCACCTACACTTATTTAAGTCACAAATTCAAACCTTTTATTTTTCAATCCAAGCTCTCCTTTTCCCCGAAGGACTCTCCAATGATTCCATGATTTCCGGCGATACTTGGCTTTGCCTATATCAACTTCCCAAAGAAGAATCCCCAGTACAATCCCCAGTGAAAACTTTCAATGTTCAAGACATAGCAACTACATTTCAATATCAGATCAAGTACATTTCAATTATAGCTCAAGCCTAATTCAAGGCAAGCTCACCCAAAGTGGAGGCTTCCTATGTGTGGTGGTTCCTCCGATTCAAAGCAAACTCTCGAAAAGTTGTAACCCGTGGACCTCATTTACAGACCCTGATTATTTATCAAAAATCATTTTCGAAAATCATTCTATTTCTAATCATGCTATCATTCTACGCATATTCTAGCCTTGCAAAATCCTGACCTTGCATTGCAGCTTTGCAAAACCCTGACCTTGCATTGCATTTCACACATTCTAGTCTTGCATAACCCTGACCTTGCATGACGTGTTATCCGTTAGCTCTGCATAACCTTAATCCTTGCATTGCGTCTCATGCATCCTTAGAGAGTCTAAGTTTGCATTATTGCATCATTATGTGCTTATCTGAGTTGTTTGCACCTATCTGCTAACATGTTCTTCTGCAAGTAATCAGATTGCTTGTGGTTATTGTCCTACATACTAACTTTGTTTTGCAGAGACCGGCGTATACAGATCAGTTCTAAACTGCAGAGCGTTTAGAATTGTTCTCCGTCCCGACACCATATACTTTGACTTTCGGTTTCTTAAACCTCAGTCAAAGTGGGGGCTTTATGTAGACACATAATCGTGTCTCCCCATTTAAGGATCCGATGATGAACATACCGCGGTCCTAGTTGGCGCGACCCAATGGAAGAGCAATTTAAAGAACCAATCCAAAATGTGTTTCGAAATGATATTCTAAAGCCCAATAAATTGTTCAAGATGATTAATTGTATTTTAAGCCCATGAAATGTTTTAAGTCCATTTTAAAAGCCCAATAAAATATTATTATTTTAATAGATATTTTTCATAAATATTTTTATTATCTTTAAAAAATCAGATTTTTAATCCGTAAAATTCCATCTCCGGAATTTTAGGGATAAAAAAGGTATATTCGAAAGACGCGCAAGCGAATATGCTCGAATATTCCAGAATATACGCCGGACGCGGGGGCTGCGCTCAGCGCGCCACGTGCGTCCAGCACATAGGCCAGAACGCGTCAGGCAATGAGCGCCTGACACGTAGATTTTGTGACTCACACAGAGTCCTGCGTCTGACACAAGTCTTGTGTGAGACGCAACTTTTGTTTCTATCTTTTCAAAACGCGTTTACACGTGCCTAAACCTGGTTGGGCTGGCTGCGTCAGGCACACCAATGTGCACCTGACGCGTGGCACTGCGCCTGCCACGTAGGTCTGCGCCTGGCGCAGGGCTTGCGTGGAGTGCAAGTTTTCTTTTTCCTATAAATACCAGCAATTTCCCGAATTACGGACGGCTTTTCATATTATTATTTTATGCACACAAATTCTCTCGAATACTCCAAAATATACTTCGAATACTTCAAATACTTTCAATACTCTCAATTAATTCTTAATCACACGGTGTTCCTGGTTCCACGATTGTTCCGCCTAAAGATCGTTACGCTTTTCAATCTAAGCCGCATAGGTATAATACCTGAGGATCCTTGAATAAATTCTCTATTTTTATTGCTCTAAAGTTACTAAGAATTTATTTCATGATGTAGATCTTTAAGTAATAATCGCTCTACTATATATTCTAAACCTTTCTCTTTCTTTTTATTTATTTTTCTTTACATGCTGCCTGATCATTATATGCATATTATATGATTGTCTTGCTTTACTGCTTTTATCACCCACATGTTATTTTTGTTAATCAAAGACCTAAAGAATTGTTCTAACATTAATCAGATTAATTTGGACAACTTGTTAGGTTCCCTGTAACATTGATTGTCTAATAACTTGTCACTAAAAATTAGTCTTTTTATGTGTTTCCTGAACCAACTTAGACTAAATATTTTTAGGGTGTTTAAAACGTTATATGATTATTCTTTGGCATAAAATCTGTAATGAATTCATATTTAGTAGAGACCAACTTTGGGCGAATGTGGTTCATTATGACTATATTCGTACCCTCACCCCCGAACTCAATCTTTGGTTCATTTTGACCATTTATGGAGTCAGGACGGAAAACTCTACATTGGATAATTTGTCCCTACGGTTTTCCCATATCCAATTAGGTTTATGATTCTTCCTAAAAAGAATTGTTGGCGACTTCTTTCAATACAAAACAATTTTCAATGAAACCTTTACAGTGGGGTAGTCAAATCTAATACGCGCTCACACTGCGTAGGTGAAATAAAAACATGCCTACAAGGAGGAATATAGCTAATTTCTTTCAAGAGGAGGATGAGACATTATATGGAGCTTGGGATAGGTTCAAGGACCTTCGAAGATCTTGTCCTCACCATGGGTATAGTCAATGGATGTTTATGCGAAGCTTGTATGATGGTCTTCTTCCTATGACCAGTGTAAGCCTTGATTCGGGTGCGGGAGAACTAACAATGCTTTAGGTTGACAATATTGAGCCTGCAATTAAAGAGGTAGTACGACACTACTCTTGGGGGAATTCTACTAGAACCGCAAGCAAGAAGAGTGCTAGCAAAGGCAAGTATGATCTTGATGCCATTGACCACATCAATGCAAAACTTGATACCCTTGCAAAGAAATTGGAAAAGGTAAGTTTGGCATCTCCTAGCCAAGGCACTTCCCAAGCTTTTTCTTGTGACATTTGCGGTGGGTCGGACCACGCTAGCTCTTATTGCGGTGGGTCTATGGACCATGTTGCTTGGGTGAATACTAGGGGTGAGGGAAATCCTAACTTCAACAACCAAGGGAGATGGAATAACAATGCGAGTGGAGGATGGAAGAACCCTCAACCACCCCAACATTACCAATCTAGACCATCTGGATTCCATAACCCCCAACAAACATTCACAACACCACCCCTAGAGCTCCCTTTGAACCAAATCAACCAAAACAATCCTCCCTTGAATCCACTCTCCAACTCATCCTAGCTCAACAAACAAAAATCAATGCCGATAACGATATGAAGTTTGAAGACATACACACTTCCCTCCAACAAGTGAATGCCCACAATAATATCATTGAAACCCAACTTGCCCAAGTCGCTCAACAAGTGAGAAACAACTCCTCAAATTCTTCCACCCAACTTCCTAGCCAACCCATTATCCGAGAGCAAGCTAAATCCATCACTTTAAGATCCGGGGATCACTATGAGGGTCCTAAGATGCCTACACTTGATGATATTAACCCCTCCAATGAGAGTGAGAATTTGGATAGTGAAGTTGATAAGGAGATTGAAAATGTCGTTGTGGAAGACATTCATGAGGATGGCACTCCTATAGTTGTTGAACCCGAAAAGTCAAGTAAAGAGCCTCCTCCAATGAAGAGCTACACTCCTCCGGTTCCATATCCTCAAAGGTTAGCAAAAGAAGCACTTCAATGACAAATTTATCAAGTTTCTTGAGATAATGAAAGGTTTACAAGTTCATATTCCATTTCTCCAAGCTATGGCTCAAAGCCCACATGTGCCAAGTTTCTAAAGGAATTTCTTTCCAACAAGTCTAAACTTGAAGAAAGTTCCACCATTGCTCTCACAGCCGAAGTTAGTGCGGTCCTCCAAAACAAGTTCCCCAAAAAGCTTTAAGATCCGGGGGTCCTTCTCCATACCCTTGAGAATTGGAGATTTGGAGCCAAAGAGAGCATTGGCCGATCTTGGAGCTAGTGTAAGCCTAATGCCTCTTTCCATTGCAAAGAAGCTCAACTTTGAGCTTAAGCCAACAAGAAGGGTGATACAACTAGCGGATCGCTCGGTTAAGGTGCCCATTGGAGAATTGGAGGATGTTCCGGTGCAAGTTGGGAGAGTCTTCGTTCCTTGTGACTTTGTAGTAATGGAAATGGAAGAAGACTCCCAAGTACCTCTTATTTTGGGAAGGCCTTTCTTGAAAACGGCCGGAGTGCTAGTTGACATGAAGATAGATGTAATGACATTGAGAGTTGGAGATGAGAAGATGGAATTTGCTTTCAACAAGAGCATGAAAGCTCCTATTATGGAAGAAGTGCATCGGATCGACACCCTTGAGCAAGAAGTGCTAAGCCTAAGGGCTTTGGTTGAAGCAATGGATCCTCTTGAAGATGTACTCCTAGGGGAAGAACAAGAAAATGAGGATGAAGCTTGGCCCCTCAAGCAAGCCATGGACAAGGCACCAATCTACCAACCTACTCATGCAAGCTTCGAGGTTTTGGAGGCTTCATTAGAAAAAGAGGAGAAGACTACGCCTCCTCCTACATGTGAGTTAAAACCCCTCCCCCCTTCTTTGAAGTATGTTTTTCTTGGAGATAACAAGACTTACCCCGTGATTGTCAATTCTACACTCAATGGACATTCTCTTGACAAACTTCTTTGTGTTCTAAAACAACATCGAAGTTCCATTGGGTATACAATTGATGATCTCAAGGGTCTAAGCCTCCTCTACTGAGCCTCAAAGAAGGCTAAATCCTAACATGAAAGAGGTGGTAAAAAAGGATGTTTTGAAACTCCTTGAGGTGGGGCTAATCTACCCTATCTCGGATAGTAGGTGGATTAGCCCCGTTTAAATTGTCCTAAAAAAGGGAGGAATGACCGTCATAAAAAATGACAAAGGTGAACTTATCTCCACAAGATCGGTTAGCGGGTGGCGCATGTGCTTTAATTATCGTAAGTTGAATAAGGCCACCCGGAAAGACCATTTCCCCCTCCCTTTTATTGACCAAATGCTTGAAAGATTGGCGGGTCATACCCATTTTTGCTTTTTGGATGGTTATTCGGGGTTCTTTCAAATTCTCATTCACCCCGATGACCAAGAGAAGACTACATTCACGTATCCATTTGGCACCTTCGCCTATAGAAGGATGCCATTTGGATTGTGTAATGCTTCTTCCACATTCCAAAGGTGTATGACTGTCATTTTTTCGGACATGCTTGATCAACCATAGAAGTCTTCATGAATAATGACTTCTCCGTGGTAGGTTCTTCTTTTGACGTTTGTCTCTCTAACCTTCAAAAAGTTTTAGAGAGATGTCAAAAGATGAATCTTGTTCTTAATTGGGAAAAATGTCATTTTATAGTTGAAGATGACATAGTCCTTGGTCATAAAATATCTCAAAAAGGGATTGAGGTGGATAGGGCTAAAATTGAGGTTATTGAGAAATTGCATCCCCCAACTTCGGTGAAGGGAGTGAGATATTTTTGCTTGGGCATGCAGGTTTTTATCGCCGTTCTATCAAAGATTTCTCAAAAATCTCAATGCCCCTATCCAATTTGCTTCAAAAAGACATTGAATTCAAATTTGACAAAGATTGCATGCATGCTTTTGAAACTCTAAAAAAGGCCCTAATTTCCGCCCCCCATAGTGCAAGCTCGAAATTGGAGCTTGCCTTTTGAACTAATGTGTGATGCTAGTGATAGCGCAGTGGGAGCCGTTTTAGGGCAAAGAAAAGAAGGAAAGCTCCATGTGATCTATTATGCAAGCAAGACGCTTGATTCCGCTCAAAGGAACTATGCCACTACGGAGAAGGAACTCCTAGCAATCGTGTTTGCTTTTGACAAGTTCCAATCATATCTTGTGTGCTCCAAGGTGGTTATATACACGGATCATGCGGCTACCAAGTACCTCATGACCAAGAAGGATGCCAAGCCTTATTTTATTAGGTGGATACTTCTCCTACAAGAGTTTGATATTGAAATCAAAGACAAGAAGGGCAATGAAAACTCGGTTGCCGACCACCTTTCTCGCCTTCCTATGGATGATTCACATGACTTGGACCCTCCCATCAATGATTCTCTCCAAGGTGATTTCTTATATGCGGTGAAGGCTATGTATGCTCCTTGGTTCGCGGATTTTGCTAATTTTCTTGCTAGTGGAGTCATACCGCATGATCTTAACTACCAACAAAAGCGGAGGTTCATGCATGAGGCCAAGCACTATGTATGGGAGGACCCATACTTGTTCAAGAGGGGGATGGATGGTATTTACCGGAGGTGTCTCCCGGATGATGAAATTGAGGATGTAATAGGGATGTGCCATTCATCCCCAAGTGGTGGCCATATGGGAGCCGACAAGACCGTGGCAATGATTTTGCAATGTGGATTATTTTGGCCAAGCATGTTCAAGGATGTTTGGGGCTTTGTTAAGGCTTGTGATCGGTGCCAAAGAGTTGGCAATATCTCAAAGAGGCATGAACTACCCCTTACAAGCATCTTGAAGTTGGAAGTTTTTTATGTTTGGGGGATTGATTTCATGGGTCCCTTTCCCTCCTCCCTTGGTAATCGTTACATCTTGGTAGCGGTTGATTACGTTTCTAAATGGGTTGAAGCAATCGCCTCCCCTACAAATGATGCCAAGGTAGTGGTCAAGCTATTTAAGAAGGTGATCTTCCCCCGTTTCGGAGTTCCAAGAGCCATCATTAGTGATAGGGGATCACACTTCACTAAGAAATCATTCAAAACTCTTCTTGCTAAATATGGGGTGCATCACAAAATGGGTCTCTCTTACCACCCTCAATCTAGTGGCCAAGCGGAGATATCTAATAGAGAGGTCAAGCTCATTTTGGAGAAGACGGTAAATCGATCTAGAAAGGATTGGTCTTCCAAGTTGGACGATGCATTGTGGGCCTACCGCGCGGCCTACAAAACCCCTATTGGCATGACACCTTGCAAGCTTGTTTATGGAAAATCGTGTCATTTGCCCGTGGAATTGGAGCACAAGGCTTATTGGGCCATCAAGGCTTTGAATTTTGACCTTCAAGCTTCGAGTGAAAGAAGGATGCTTGATGTCCATGAGCTTGAGGAGCTTAGGAAGGATGCCTATGAGAGCACCCGGGTGTATAAAGAGAGAACAAAGGCTTGGCATGATCAACGAATCATAAAAGGGGAATTCAAAGTTGGTGACAAAGTCCTTTTGTTCAATTTGAGGTTGAGGTTATTTCCGAGTAAGCTCAAATCAAGGTGGAGTGGTCCATTCACCGTGCATCAAATATTCCCACATGGTGTGGTTGAGATTTGCAATGATGCAAAAGGGTGTTTCAAGGTGAACGGCAAAGACTCAAGCTATATTATGATGGTGCGCCCATTCAAGAAGCATACTCTATTGCACTTGAGGACTACTCCCCTCCCAATAATTGAAGATTTATGTTAGTCAAGCTAATGACTTAAAACAAGCGCTTAGAGAGAGGCAACCCGTTTTTCTCACTTAATTCTATTTCTTTCTTTTCTTTTTAGCTTTGATTTACTTGGAATGATGGTTTTCCACATATTATTATGATTTTTGAAATGCTTGTTCTGGTGATTTGGGTATGTTTAGGATTGATTTGGAGAACGTTGGAGCAAAGAGAGAAGAAAAAGAAAGAAAAAACGAGTCAAACAAGGTGACTCGAGGGCCCGGGTCCATGCACCCGCCCGAGTCGCTGGTGGCTAAGCGAAGAAAAAAAGTCCTGACAGTGTGACCCGCCCGGGTCAGCTCGACCCGAGGGCTCAGGTGTCCTGACCCGCCCAGGTCGGGTGAATTGTGGAGAAGCAACTGCCATGATCTGACCCACCCGGGTCGCTCAACTCGAGGGCTCGGGTGAGGCGACCCGCCCGGGTCAGGCCATCAGTTGGCAAGGTAAAGGGGGCCGAAAATTCTGATTTTTTTTTTCTATCTTCCCTCATTTTCTCTTCACTCTTCCTTCATCTTCAACCTCTCAACTCTCTATAACCCTCTTCAAACTCCAAACCCTAACTTCTTAAAACTCACTCAAACCACTCATCTCACCACTCAAAAACTTAGAATCCCTCACAAATCTTCATCCTCATCAACTTTCCTCCACAAATTTCAACTTTTTCTCATTCAAAAACCCCATCTCCACCATTTTTCACCATTTTCTCCCTCCTCAAACATTTTACCATAACTCTCATATTCATCATCTTACTCAAATCTCTTCACAAATTCTTCCTAAACATCATTCCTTTTCCATTTCTCTCATAAAAAACTCAAAAACAAACAAAAAAAAATATCACTTTTTTTCCACCCTCACCACTTAGTTACGGGATTTTAAAACTTTGAGCAACATCCCCTCTAAAAAAACTTTGAGCAACAAGCAATTCAAAGCATGGAGGAGGCAAGCGGGGCAAGCTACCTCAAACCAACAATCACAAGGGGAAAACGTCTCGGGGCTTAATGCCCCTGGTGAGTTTCATGATCCCGAATTCCCTTTCATTGTTTTTGATGGTTTAGAGCATTTTAATAGATTCCAAACCCTTAAGGCTAGGAAATTCGCCCCTATTCATTTTTTTGATGAGACCTTGTTGTCATTATGGGGGATACTGGGGGATGTTAATAATATAGCCGATGGTTTGAATATGAAAAAGTGTTGATGATGAAGAAAAAAAACTTTTAAATGCATAACACTTGAATTTCTGAGCTCCTTGGAAGTGACCGAGGAGCAACGGCTTGCGTGCTCAACTGGAGCCGAAGCCGTTCTCCATTTTAGGTTGGGGAATGTTGCTCGTTCTATGGCTATTGTCGATTTTGATGAAATTTTTGACTTAAAAATTGAATCGAGCACCACTCCCTCACCTTATTTCAATCATTATGATTGTTGGTCTAAGATAAGTGACAGAAAAAGTTATGAAGCCAAAAATGCAAACGATTCACTTATCCACCAACCGGCTATCCGGTACTTCCGCAAGTTTTTGGGGAACACTATCTTTGGGAGAAAGGATAACTCAAAGGTAAGTCAGCTTATGATCATAGGCTCTTACCTATGGGATAAGAAGAAGCTGAACATACATTTGATGTTCGCCAGCCATCTCCAAAGGGTAGGCACCCCCAAAGACTCTCGGACGTGGGTCGATTGTTGTGAGCGGTTTGATTACCGCCAATGTTGAGCACTTTAGGGTTCGCCCTAGGACCCCTGAGATCCCAGGGCCGACCCTCATAAACCAACAACACCTACAAGATGCGCGTTGGTTTACAGTGTGGAAGACATTTGAAATCCATTTTACTTGGAAGATTGGTAAAATGTCTTCCATTCAACTTCCAAACCGCCGCATCACCGAGATTAAAACTGGGCAAGTCAACTATCTCATCCTGGAAGCCGCGGAGGAAGTCACGGAGATCCGCGCCTACCATAGTCGGGATCCCCATGAGCTTGCCTCCTCCTCTTCCGCCTCTCCCCCTCCTCCTTCCCAACCCCATCCCACCTATGTTCCCGACTATGCCCCTATTTATGCCCATATAGATAGCCGGTTTGATAGTTTTGAACAAAGACTAACCACCTTCCAACACGAGATGCGAGAGAGTTTATCCCCCATCTTGCAATATTTTCATGATCACAACATGGTCCCTCCCGGCACCCCCTACCCCTCCTATAAGCAATCAACCCACTCCTCCCCCCGAGGGGGAAGAGGACCTAGACCCTTGAGTTGGTCTCTCCACCCCCCTTCCCTGATTGTTCTTCTTTTCACAACGAGGACGGTGTTTGGTTTGGCTTGGGGGTATTTTCATTGTTTGGGTAGTTTTTACTTTACGGGGTAGGCGTTAGGAGATCCTTGTTGCTATTTTGATTGAATTGTTGTTTGTGATTGTGGTTAAGCTTAGTGAATGGGCCAATGCTTGTTAATATGTGGTGTGCCATGATTCCATTTTTCTTATTTGTTTATTTTCTTAGTTTTTAAGAAAAAGAAAAAAAAATCGTATATTTTTAAAAACCCAAAAATAATTTTCTTTGTTTTAGTTTTATTTCTTTACCTTTTCTTTCCCTTCTTTTTCAATCTTTGTTTTTAGTTCAAAAAAAAATTAATTAAAAAAATATTGAAAAAGAGCAAAAATAGCAAAAAAAAAAATCTGAAAAACAAAAAGAAGTTTTTAGCTTTGAATAAAGTTTTGGTTTCCTTGCCCAAGGAAGATGCTAGTTGATGATATATGTGGATTCCTTGTTTTGATTTTGAATATATGTTTAGAGGCTCCTTTTGGAAGAGTGTGAGCTTGGGTTGTGGTGCTTTAGGAAGTGATTAATCTTGATTGCATTAGAATCGACCAAAATGAAACCAATGAATGCTCAATTGGATGTCTAGTCTTGAATCTTAACTACGTTGCTCATGCTTGAATAAATTTAGCTTCAAATTTGCGGTCCCTAGTGTCCTTAGATATGCTCATCATGTCCCCAAACAAAACTCTACAAAAACCTTAGTTTTTACTTCTTTTCGTTTGTAATAAGTGGTACAAAAAGCCACAAGTTCTCATGTTTCTCTTTAGTGAGTAGTCACTCCTCTTTTGTATAGCAAGAATTCCCATAATAAGGGAAAAAGAAAAAGCCAGAAACAGTAAAAAAAGGCGTGAAAAATGAAAAAAAAATGAAGAAAAACGACAAGCAAAAAGAATAGAAGAATTCCAATAAAAGAGGTCAATTTGTGGATGCCTCCCACACTTAGTACTATTTTTCTAAAGTTTTGAGTAGAGTGGAGTCTAAGGCATATTTGTGTATCTAGGGATGGTGGACTAGTGGTTTGAGCTTCTATAACACTTGAAGGGTCCTAAATCTTTTGGATAGCTAGGTGCTCTCTAATGAGTGAGTAAAAAGTCTAATTAGGTATCCTTTTGCAATCTTGATTAGCTTCTTTCTCTACCCATAACCTATGAGTACACTTGGAAATTAGTTGTTTTAAAAGTTGCTCTCTATCTTTGCTTGTAAACCATTTCATTGATAGTTGACTTGGGCATTACTCTTGAATTGAATTGAATAAATTGTTGATGAAAACTAGAGTTGTGGGTTTGAAAACTCTTTGGAAACCCTCGCGAGATCCCATTCACCCTCTAGAGCGATCTAGGGGTTTAAAGAGCTTGTTGCATGTGCTAAATGCAACCGTGATTCCTACGAAAATGAGTTATTGTAAATTCTTTATCCCTCATTCCTTTTTCATTTTTTCTTCCCTCTTTCTTCTTCATTTTGCTTTCAAATAAGTTTTCATTCTCCTACTTGTGTTTTAATCTATTTTGCTTGAGGACAAGCAAAGATTTAGCTTGGGGAGTTTGATGATTGGTTTATATGCTTGATTTATGATTAGCTTTTAATAGTTTTTATGATAGCTTTTAGGCTAATTTAGGCTAATTTAGGCTAAATTTATTCCTTTTCTTTCTTTTTGTGCATTTCCCCTCCTTTGCACTCTTTCTTTGGGTGTTTGTTTTTATTTCAGGATTTTGGAGCGCGCTTGGAGGATTTATGCACAAGCCCGAGGCTAAGCATTGAAGAATTGGAGCATCAAAGGGCTCGAAAGACAAGAAGAAAGAGAGGAGGGCGCTGACCCAAGGGTCCGGGTCAGCCCAGCCAGCCATCGCAACTCATCACCATCAGTCTACCCGCCCGAGTCTGTTGACCCGAAGGCTCGGGTTCACAGACCAGCCCGAGTCGTTATTTTGGGCACCCTCCCAGATTCCTGATCAGTTGACTCGCCCAGGTCAGGTGACCCGAGGGCTCGGGTCAAGCCACCCGAGTGTTCGAGTCATCTCACCCGCCCGGGTCGGGTTATTTTTCCGAAACGTTTTTGCGACTTTGTTTGTTTTAATGCGAGGGCTGTTTTGTTATTTTCTAGTTTTATTTCTTATGACTATATAAGAGGGACTCCTCTTATTTTAGCTTCTGCAATTTTAATTAGAGATTAGAGAGAAATTAAATCTTGTTTTAGCATTCAAGTTTAGAACAAAAACCCTAGGAGAGAGAAAAGTGGAAGTTTGAAGCTTTTGGATCTCCATTCCTCATTTATGAAAGCTTAAAGTTGGTAATCTTTGTTTATTTTCTTCTTTTCTTCCATTATTCTTGTTTATTTCATGCTTGTTTGTTTAGGTCTTACTTTATTAGTTGATCATTTGCATTTTTTCTCTTTTTCCTCCATGGTTATAGTGATGAAGTTATTTCAAGCTTTGCTTTGTTTTATTTCCATAATGTGTGAGTAGTTTCTTACTAGGGGGAAGGGATGTAACCTTCATTTACTCTTTGGATCTTAGATCTAAGTTAGGGGGTTAACTTTTGGGGTTGAACTTGTTGATCAAACTTGTTTTACTTGGTTTGTTGGGTGCTTGATCACCACTTAACTTGCATATTTGGAATTTCTAGTGAAGGATTGAGAAATGAAGCTAGGAATAAACTAAGTTTGGTTGCTAGACTAGGATCTCCATGAAAATAGGCATTTTCTAGTTTAGGGAAGCTTGATTAATCATGTTGTGCTTGATTTGGCTAGATTGGTTGCTCGTGCCATGAGAATAGGTCATGAGTGACTAATCAAGCTCCTCTAATTAGCTCAAGAGAGTAATTAGAGTTTCTATGTGCGTGATTTTCCTCTTGTGATCCCCCATTTGTTTTCCCTTGGTTTTGATTGTTGGATTCTTGGATTGAATGTTGGTGAATCCCCTAATCCCCTAGTTCTTTTACCCTTGTTTTACCTCCTTTACTTGCTTGTTGATTTACTTCACAAACTTCCTAGTTCATTTAGATTTTAGAATCATTGTTGAAGTTTCAAAAAACCCAAAAATTGATTTAGATCATTGTAGTTAGCTAATTAACTCTTGATTTAACCCTACTTCCTTGTGGATTCGACCCTATATTTACCCTATATTGGGTGATTTAGGTTATATTTGGAGAGTATACAACGACCCGTCACATATTGATTAATTTGTACTTAGGATTGTTTACTTTCAATACACTTTGGAATTGGAGGTTATGAGACTTCTCTTAGTTTATGTTACGTTTTGGTAATTACCGAAACCCATTTTAGTAATTACCTAAAGTGTCCGTTCAGTCATCTTCTTCCAACTTCATCTTCAACATTTCGATTTTTCTCTCTCCTTTGTAATTCTTAATCTAGTGTGACAATGGTCATCAATACTAAAAAAACGCACAAATTGGTCCCAAATTGACGGTTTCCCAACATCTTACAACAATCCAAACTATATTTTTGTCAAATTCATAATGACCTAGAATTTTGATTTTGAGTTTCTTCATTTTGAAACTCATACCTTAATTTCCATGGAAATTCGGGCGTTCATGGTGTACATACGATCATCAATTTTATGTTTGTTCATCTATTTCATAAATTTAGAAAGATGAGAGAGAGGAAAGTGAAAAAAAAAAATCCCCAAAATTTTCCCCCAAAATTTTCCCAAAATTTGCAAATTATAATTTTAATTTCACAACTTCTCCATCACAAATTCGGGATTTCTTCATGAATTCTTACCATTTCATGGAAAGAGAAGGGTCCAAGGAGGCAAGGAAGAGATCTACTAAAAATTCGAGAAGAATTGAAGATCTATGGAAGATTTGAGGGAGGAAGGGGTAGAGGAGAGGAGAGAGAAAATCTGGGTAAAAAAAAATTCCTCAATTTTTTTTTTACCGAAATTATTTTTCGGATTTTTCAGAATTTTTTCAATTTTTTTTATTTTGTATTTTTCGAAATTATTTAAAACATTTTCAGAAATTAGAATAAATGATTTTGGTATTTTCTAAAATCATTTCAAAGTAAAAAAGAAAAGGGAAAAGAAAGTTGAGGTGTGTGGCTCACATTGATTGTGGCCCCACATTTTAGAATTTTCAATGACATTATTGTGAATATGGAACAAGACTTTTTGGGAGGGCTTTCTCCTATTGAACGTAAATCTACCTTGGGTCAAATCCCAAGGTGGAGCTAAGGCGGGCCTTGGCCAGCCATAAGTGTAGAAACCAATAAGTGTTCACTCTGTCTGGATATAGTAAATAACTTAGTGGAGAATATGAAGGTTGTGCTTGGATGTGGCTCTGGTGAAACCAAATACCGCAGTAGTAAAGCTGATCAAATTTGTCTTAGTTGTTTTCAATTGAAAATCTCTTAAGTTTTTCTTTAATTGTTTCTTCTCTTTTTTAAACATGTTTTTATGTATAGAAAACTTAACCTTCTTTGTTGTTTGTTTAGTGAGTTTCATTGTTTCTCTTGTTATTCTTTAATTGTTTCTTCTCCTTTTTAAACATGTTTTTATGTATAGGAAACTTAACCTTCTTTGTTGTTTGTTTAGTGAGTTTCATTGTTTCTCTTGCTATTCTTTAATTTGGCCAAATCCACATTTCCTTAAGTATTAGCAATCCATCAAAAGGATGCACTAATAGCCACGGGAGTCATTTCTAAATTGTATGAGGTAAATGAACCTATTTACAAAATATTGCACTTACTTCTAATTAAACTACTTTACACAATGCCTCTTCTTATGTGAATTTAGTATTAAGTTTAGGAACATTGTACTTTTAAAATTTTATGTGTTTGTATCCAAACGAAAAAAATTAAATATCGTACACATTTTTTTCCATCGATCAACCACGATTGATTTATGATATTGTATGCTATTATACCACTAAATTAAGATAAACTATTTAGGCAGTATAATACTACTAGAAAAATAATTTTACAGAGTGCTTCTTCCATTATATTCAATTTTATCACATGGTGGAGGTGCATATAATTTTAAGGTGAAACGTGTATAGATAAATCACATGTAAAATGGGTTGTGTTGCAATTATTTCGAAACTTAAAAAATAAAGCATATTAAAAAGAACGAATGAAGTATTTACTAAAATTCATGTATATTGTACAAAAACGAAAAGATAAAGGAAACAAATATTCATTTTAGCATGGCAACTAAATGTACGAATGATATCTCTTACATTCATCATATAAGTTCACAATTTTAGATTATGCTTAAATGACTATCAATGTAGTGACATGTGTTCCATTCTGTGTAATGCTTTCAACATTCATTTGACCTAGAACGCATATATATATTTGAGTTTGTTGACTCCTTCCCTAAAGCACGTTCGGAGTTTAGGATGAAAAACTTATCGAATGATGGTGTGCTATTACTTCGTTTGCTGCACAATTGCTACCATGTAATTTATTTTTGATGTTCTACTTAGACCACCTTGTTCACCTCTCCTGTAACACCCCGACTCTTTCGGAGTCGAGTCTATCGTCACCAACGCGCATCCAAGGCCAACAACTGTCCTCAATAACCAACACAAGTTCTTCCGGCGCATTTTGTCTTCACTCATGCGCACCCTGATAAACTTCCCAGGAGGTCACCCATCCCTGGACTACTCCCAGCCAAGCACGCTTAACTGTGGATAAACTAAGGAATTAAGCTTCCTAAAATAAAGATACATCTTGTTGGAATGAGTAGCTTGCTAACTCCCTTTAAAGCAATCATGAGTGGTATTACATACACCCCCACTTGAGCACATCGTTACGCATAAGGACTCCACATATTCGGCCACAACGACCTATGGGTCGCCCCAGCCTGGAAACTAATCACATATTCGACACGCAGCTGGTGATATAGCCCCAAAATCCTCCCCTACTAGGTGACTAACCTTGAATTAATTATCCACACGATTAGCACGCGGTCGCAGGGTTGCTATGATACCATTTGTAACACCCGACCCATACAGAGTCGAGTCTGTTGCCACCAATGCGCATCCAGGGCCAACAACTGTCCTCAATAGCCAACACAAGTTATTCCGGCGCATTTTGTCATCACTCATGCTCACCTTGAGAAACATCCTAGGAGGTCACCCATCCCAAGACTACTCACAGCCAAGCACGCTTAACTGTAGAGTAACTAAGGAATTAAGCTCCCTAAAAGAAAGACGCATCTTGTTGGAATGAGTAGCTTGCTAACTCTCTTTAAAGCAATCATGAGTGGTATTACATACACCCCCACTTGAGAACAACGCCCTCGTTGCGCCTGAGGACTCCACTTATTCGGCCACAACGACATGTGGGTCGCCCCAGCCTGGAAACTAATCACATATTCGACAGCAACCGGTGATATAGCCCCAGAATCCTCCCCACTAGGCGACTAACCTTGGATTAATTATCCACGCGGTCACAGGGTTGATTTGATACCATTTGTAACACCCAGACTCTTCGGAGTCGAGTCTATCTTTGTCCTCACTTAGCGCACCCTGAGAAACTTATGTAATACCCCTCATGATTGCTTTAAAGGGAGTTAGCAGGCTACCCATTCCAACAAGGTGCATCTTTCTTTTAGGAAGCTTAATTCCTTAGTTACTCCACAGTTAAGCGTGCTTGGCTGGGAGTAGTCCAGGGATGGGTGACCTCCTGAGAAGTTTCTCAGGGTGCGCATGAGTGAGGACAAAATACACCGGAAGAACTTGTGTTGGTTATTGAGGACAGTTGTTGGCCCTGGATACGCATTGGTGACGATAAACTCGACTCCGGAAGAGTCGGGGTGGGTGTCCTGTAGTTCCTACAGAGACGCATGCTCTTTTGAAAAGAGGGGAGAATGTGCCTAAGATTTTGGCTACTCCACATCGGAAGTTGAGGAGAACGAAGCCTTCTTTATATAGAGGTGGACATTTCAACCTAGTAGAGGCCCTTTGGGTAGGACTTCGGTTTTGCGCCAAAGCAAATCCTTGCGGGTTAAGGCCCAAAGAGCACAATATCTACTAGTGGGCTCCTGCACACCTAGGGGCGTTACATCTCCCACCCAATGATATCACCACTTCTAACGCGATTTTACTAAAGATTAGCACTCAAAACTAGACAAAACCCATTAGCAAAGGAATAAAAGTTATCTCCTATCTCTTTCTCAACCCTCAACTAATCATTCTAAATTCCTTATTCTCTATGTCTCTTTGTTCTACCATCCCCACCCCCAAGATTCATAACAAACACTCATGCTCAACAACATACATGATCGCACCACCACTACTCCCTTAACCAACAATACCACCAATTCAATCATCACATCAGTGAGATGCCATCGACATAACAACTCTTGTGTAAAATGACCATCACTTCAATATCACCAAGTCACAAACAATTGCCCCCAAGACACCATGTTAATGTAATTAAAACATCATCTCAAATTCTCAATACTAGGTCAACTCATATCCCGCCACCTTTTTTTACATCACAATTACTTGTCGAACAAATGACTTATTATTCTAGGTAGAGAATCCTAATAGCACGGACAAGATTTCGCCCCCTTTTAATATATACATATTATTTTTTAAATTCCTTTGCAATAATTGATACAACAATTAGGACCTCTCATCCAATAATTCTTACACACTTAGCCCTCCTCTCAAAACCATTACATGTAGTAAAAAAGAAGTGTCTTTTTGTGGGTTCATATTCCAAATCTTAAGCCTCCAAAAATTGGTCTATCAAACTCATCACCATCTATAATAGCTCTAGTGTTAATAAGACTGATTCAGTCAAACAAATTTTGACCCCTCTGCTTCTTTCACAAGCGAGCAACTCATCGCTCATTACACAATTCTCTCTTATCGGATTTTGAGGTTTTACATTCTTTCTCCTCGTTATCTAAACTGTACAAAATTCTTGGTTGTTCTTACATTCTTCAAATTTTCTCGGGTTTTATATGATTTATCCGTGTTTTTTGGATTGCTGGTTTCTGGGTTTTTTTTGTGTGCAATTTTTTGATTTTTACCTTCTCTTGAACTTTTGAGTCACTCGCACTTAACTGGGTACTTATATTTAGTTCTATATCCACATGGTTATTTGCTTAAGAATATCGCTTTTTTCCCCTAATTAATGTTGCACTATCTTTTTTCAGAATTATGTGATATGGAAATTGGTGGGTTTATTGAATTCCGACACAAAATGGTAGTGTCTTGATCATAAATCACTTTTTTTTTTTGTTCTCATAGTTTATGCATAAGTTGTTAGTATAGTTGAGCTAGAAATGTTCTTTGCAAGTTGTTGTACTCTTAGAGTGTTGAATGATGTAGTTTGTCAATATTGTAGATGTTATTGTTCGTTGCGGAGACCAATGTAACTTCAATGATCTTTGTCTTGTTGGTATACATATTGAACACTGGAGACCCTGCGCGCTACTGATTCGTACTGCGTTGCTGTGATCGTAGCTGTCTTTGTCGCCTGTCGTATGATTTGTTGAATTTCAAGTTGTTTAGGGGTTTAGTTGTGGACATGTTTAACTCGTGAGACGGTCTTGTTTGCAAAGGGATTCTTGATGGGTTCTTGTGATTGTGGGTGTTCGTGTTAGGAGTCTAGGTGGTTTGCCTTTGAAAACATATGCCATATATTGATATAAATATCTCAGCTATGGTCTATTATTTACATCTCAGTTCCTTTCTTCTATTTGTTATAGATCATATCGTGCGAGAAAGGCATCCAGTCACCAGGTTTTTCTTGCTGAACAATACGCTGTACGAGGAGGATTTATTGCTCCTAGGCAGGGAATGATTCGTTAAGGACCTAATATAATTTTGCAATGTCGGGTTTACTAAATGTATGTGCTGCTCTTCTTATCAGTATTGTTGTGCCCTTTCTCTATTTAAATTTAGTAATGCTTACATACCTCTCAAAATGCAAGTAGATATCTTCTTTTTTCTTGCAGCTCACCTTGTCTGATTGTTGGCCTTTGGGTAATTGGTGCCATGCTATAAGTTGTTTATTAAATTCGGTTTAGAGGAATTCTGGTTATTGTTCGTCTTTTTGTCTTAACTATTGATAGTTGTTGCTAAGAGGCACTGATGAGAAGAGGGCAAGAGGCTCTGTTTTGTTGTTCTTTTTCTATAAAAAACTAAGGGATTCTCTTGATATCATGTCAGTGACATTGATCATAACATAGGGTATACTCGACCTTAGAAGTCTGGTGTTAAAACGTCTACATGTAGGATGAATCTCACACTTGTGAGATGTGACTAGTTGAGGTTTTTACCTTAAATGCCATAAGATGGTGATAAGTCCATGTATACGATGCTCACTGCCACTAAGTTTGTCAAGTCATTGTTTGTTTGTTATTTGGTTGACTGGTAGCATTCTTCTCTTTGCAGTCATCTATGAACGGATCAGCTTCAAACATTACAGATAACACGGGAAGGTCATATCCTTCTCCTTTTTCTGTTCAGTCTGGTGCTGGCGCTCCTGGTTTTCATACTGGTGAGTTAAGTTTTCTGGTTTCATGGTTTTGAGAGTCTCCCCTAGTCCTGCATACTATTGGATCGGTTCTCTATGCAGGAACTCTTCAGGGGCTTCACAACATGCATGGTAGCTTCAATGTTCCCAGCATGACCGGCACACTTTCGTCAAGAAATTCATCATTAAATGCTGTACCTTCAGGGGGGATGCAACAATCGGCTGGAAACCTCCTTGCTGGACGATTTGGATCAAATAATCTACCTGTTGTTCTTTCTCAGGTATTCTAGTATTGCCTTATAAGCTGTAGTATCTGCCATCAGAATCTTTGTGACGACTACTTAAACTTAAATTACTTGAAAACTTATGAGCACTGCAGATTTCTCATGGTAGCTCACATGGGCATTCTGGAGTTACCAATAGAGGAGGTATGAACGCTATAGGAAGCGCTCTGTATAATAGTAGCACAAATGCTGTCAGTGGTTCAATTCCTGGGGTTCTTCCAACATCTACAGCCATGGGTAACCGTGGTAATGCTCCAGGAATTGGGGTATCGCCTCTTTTGGGTAATGCAGGTTCTCAAATCACAAGTTCTATGGGAAATGTGGTTGGATCTGGCTCTGGCTACATTGGTAGAAATTCTGGTGGGACATTATCCGTGCCTGGTCTTGCTTCTCGTCTAAATTTGGGTTCTAATAGCGGCTCTGGAAGTTTAGGTTTGCACGGACCGAACAGATTAATGAGTGGTGGGCTTCAACAAGGTATATTCCCCTGAAATAGTCATATTCTCAATCATTTCTGGTTTGAATAGGGATATAACTTCTGGTTGGTGAAAGAAGCATTTACACAACCAGTTGATATCTTGTCAAGCTCACTTTTCTACAACTATCCACTATATCATTTATTCATTATTTGTACTTTTGGGTCCTGGGATAATGTTAAAGTGCAGGTACTAATAGCATTTATATATCTTTACTAGGTCTAGGGGTCTCGATTTATATAGTTCAAGAGTTGTGAAAGTCCAGTATCATGTATAAAGTCATATTTGTTACCCCTACTTAGGGTGCGTTCTCATCACCTTAGAAAAAAAAATTTAGGTTAATGTCTAATGAGTTGAGATTAGTTTAAAGTAGTTCTAAGGATTTCTATGTTCCAGTAAGCTCTATCACCTTATACAATAAGATTCAATGAGTTCTAACGAGTTCACATGAGTTAAGGAGTAATAAGGTGAAGAGAATGTCAAAGGCACAACTGCACAAGGGTAAAGTTTTGTTATGGTATGGACGTATGGTGCTATATATACAACTCAGCAGGGAAAAAAAATGCGTTCGCAGGAACGGTCGCGTTGTAGCGGGAACGACTTGTAACGGGGAAATAGAACGTTTCGCGGCCGACGCGGCGTGAATTTTTTTTTAAAAAAATCACATTAATATGTTCTAACCTTATTTGCATTGTTTTAGTTTATGAAGCATTATCACAACATAATATAACTAAATTTATCAGAATATCATGTATATAATTAAATCGTAAAATATTTTTGGCCAATGTTTGAAAAGAACGGATGTAACGGGGATAAAAGTGTTCTAACGCGGCGAGTTCGCGTTACGGAACGCACAGCGCGGCGAGAAGTATGTGATTATTATTATGGTGTTCCGTAACGATATTTCGCGAAACGGCAAATCCAAAATCCGTTACAGAACGGCCGTTCTATAACAGAACGGGAGAGTTTTAATTCCATGCAACTGAGTCTGCAATCTTTTTGTGTCTCCAAATAGGTGCAACGATTCATATCTCAAGATCAACTTTTCACAAACTTTGATAGTGTATTCTCACCTATATATATGAAAACTCATAGTTATGGGTGATCTTGTTATATTATTGTATATTTTCGAAATTATAGCTTTTCCAAATCTTTATTAATGCAAATTTAAATATTTTAATGGTAAAATATGTGCACCATTGTTGTTATTGTAGTGGTGAAGCGTGTGCATTGGAGTCTGTTTATAAGCAAGTGTTCCACTTATTTGCAAATAGATGTAGCATATTATATTATTATAAATAATGTGCTGATTAACGTACCAAAATTTTGGAGTTAATTGTGCTTTATTAAAAGTTGAGTTTTTATCTTCTATCCCAATCTATGAGCTGCCCCACCGTTGTTCCTTCCTTTCATGGTGATTATTAGCCCTTTTACTTTATTGAACCATTAAGTGAATTCAACCACCATCTGAACTGACGACAAAATGAGGGCAAATAGTGGCAATGTATGAAGGCATGTGCCCACCGTTGGTCTTTAGCACATAGACGCTATTGACCACTGTATATATTTACAATTGGTTTTGTGGTGGAATCTTATCTGAGCCTAAGTTATTTTGGGTTCAGTTTGTGTGTAATTACTACTTGTATAAGATTAAGACTAACTCAGTTACGTTCATTTATATTTTCTGTGGGAATGCTTAGTTAATGGCACTACATCTAGTGCTGCCTATCTTAGGGATTGCTAATAAATTAATCGTGTCTGCTTTTCAGCTTCGCCACATGTAATGTCCATGCTTGGAAACTCCTATGCTACTGGTGGAGGCCCAATATCCCAAAGCCATGTCCAAGCTGTTAATAATCTGAACTCAATGGCGATGCTGAATGATTTAAACTCCAATGAGAACTCACCATTTGGTGTGGATGATTTTCCTTTGCTAAACAATCAACCTAATTCCGCTGGAGGGGCTCATGGACAAATAGGTAATGTGAGGACTTTGTTTTTTTTCATCTCTTGAAAGTTATTATCTGACTCTTGCTAGGTATCTTGGCTTGATATGCATTAATGAATGGCAGGTTCAATGAGAAAACAAGGTATTGGTGGTCCTGCTAATCAACAGAACCAAGAATTTAGCATCCAGAATGAAGATTTTCCGGCTTTACCTGGACAAAAAGGTATTTATATATATAGTTTTGACAGGGCTGAAAATGTTTGCATCTTATGTCTGTTTTTGATACATATCTGTTTTTTGAAATTATTATCCATTTATCCAATCTTAATCTTCATTTATTAAAGAGTTATAGCTTAAAGCGGAAAAATGAGTCAATGCTTGGACTCCCTTTTTTGAATGTTAACTTCGATCAAAGATTCCTATCCATGGAGATGACTTCGAAGCAAACAATATAGACAACTTGAACATTGTCTTCTGTTGTACAGTTTAGACCCTTGTGGCCTTGTTATATAATATTATAATGATTTTCATTTCTTATTTACTTGGCCATATTTTCAGTGCGCTGTATGATTCAGCATTATAGCTGTCTCTTCCTGTGCAACTGTCCTTTATCCTCACAAAAACAGGGCTTAATTCAACTTGATGCAAGATTTAGGAGTTCTTGGGTAAAATCACATTTCAGCTTCATTTCTGCAAGCTACATCTTCTTTTTTTTTTTTTTCTGGAAGTGAATGTTTTTGTGCATTATAAAACTGTTTCTGGAGCTCACACAGCCAGTATTAGGATACACACAGGGTTCTGTGGTTGCTGCAGTTTTGCTGGAGAAGGGTTTTCTAGTCTGAGGAGGCCAACTTGGTTATCCTTCTTTTTTGTCTCTCTTTTTTATATCTCCTGTGCATGGGTTTTGTTTGTGTTAGGGACTAGGGGTGCTATGTATTCACATGAAAGTTGATGCTATGGAGTCCTTGGAAGCTTCTGAATGATACTATCAGAACATGTTCTCTGTGTTTGTGCTGGCAACTGCTGCCTGTAATTCAATAATGTTTTCTCATCTTATTGAACATGAATCTCTTCGCAGGTGGAAATGCTGATTACGGGATGGACTTCCATCAAAAAGATCAATTTCGTGATAGTAGTATGTCGATGATGCAAAATCAGCATTTCACAGTATGTAATTTGTAAAAGATGGGACGACTCTCGTTTTGTCTAATAATTTGGTTGTCTTACACTCATAAGGTGTAATGTGCAGATGGGAAGATCCGCTGGGTTCACTCTAGGTGGTGCATACCCATCGCCTCGCCCACAGCAGCATCAGCAACATATGCCATCAGTCAGTGGTGGCAGTGACTCTTTTGTGCCTGTAAATAGCCAGGGTCGTCATCATTTGCATGGATCAGATATGTTTCCATCTTCCAATTCGACGTATCACATTCAGGTGTGTTCGTAGGGAGAATTAGAGGATCACTGTGGGCTGTACTTTCCCTATTCCTGACCCTAAAATTTATGAGATGCACTTAGTCTTCCTCACAAAGTAGTCGGATGCTTGACCACGTTTTCAGTATTCTCAGCATTTCATGTTCTACTCCAAAATGTAGGGGTCTTTAAAGAAACTTGAAAGTTCAAGCTTAGATGTTAGATCTATTGTTGTTGAGAGGTTAAACTGCAGGCGATTAGCTTTCTTTCTTTGGGTTAGAAGGAGAGTATGAGGAACATTTTTAGCTAAGCTGGTTGAGATATGAACATTTGAAAGACCTTAGTTGGCTTGTTGCTGTTTGCTTTGTCCCGACACGTCTCTGGAAATGTGCTTGGGTCATTTTAATTAGGTTTCTAATTGATGCACGCGTATGTGAAAGTTTACCTGTGACGCTGCACCTGTATGTTATCTGAAATAAACTTCATAGTTTTCGAGGCCAGGTGGAAATTTGTAATGTGGTAATATCAATATAGTGGTACAATGAATTTATGTAGCTACTAGCTAATATATGGTGATTTATGAAGGCTGTATCTTGTAGCTAATTCTATGTTTCATCGAATAACGTATACTGTGAATAGCACCTTGACATAAATAGTGAAATACTAATTTCTCATCTCTATACAAATGAAAAGAGTGACTGGTTATATAAAGTCACATCTTGACATTCTCTAACATAGGATTATGTGATAAGCTCCTTTCTGATCACTAAGCCATTGACATTGATGTTTCCGACCACATTGCTTTTCACATCTTAGGGTTTCAGTTCATATTTAAAGCTGTAAGCATTCTAGAAAATTTAAAATATGATACTTGTGGCCTGTGGGAAACAAATCTTGCCATCAGTTATATTGCAGACGATCGCAAGTTCATAATTGTATATAATTTCTATTTTTTCCTTCTTTTTTCTTGGGGAGGGAGGAGTGGAGATTTTGTCCTGTATCTTACAAGTGTGTTTTGTCTCAAAATATCTACTAGGGCAACGGGCCTCCTGATAATGGCATGAGATCTATAAACAACTTAAGTGCAATGTCTGGCGTGGCTTCATATGACCAACAAATGCAGCAATATCAACAGCAAAACCCATCCCAGTTTCATCTACGGCAGATGTCAGCCGTAGATCCATCATTTCGGGATCACGGTGTCAATTCTGTTCTGGCTACACAAGCTGCGCCTGACCGATTTTGTTTGTTGGGTTTGTTGAGTGTCATAAGGATGAGCGATCCTGATCTGACGTCCCTGGCTCTCGGGATTGATTTGACAACTCTGGGTTTGAATTTGAACTCTTCTGAAGATCTTCACAAAACGTTTTCTTCCCCATGGTCTGACAAAACTACCAAGGGAGATCCTGAGTTTGTTGTACCTCAATGTTACTATGAGGAACCAGCTCCATCCCTGAACGTGAGCTGCTCTTCAAGATAGGCTGTTCTGGTTTACAGTAAATTACCACTATTTCTCGTTTACAGATGTTAATATATGACCTTTTTTTTTCACGGGAAATATATGACCTTTTTTGGTTGCATAATAATCTTACAAAATAAATTAGCAAAATTAGAATTTTTATATATAGTATAGCATTTAAGATTTTTACGAATGAAACATGTTTTTGCTCTTATGTCACTTACATTGTGTTTCTGAAATGGCCGCAGCAAGTATTCTTCATGAAGTTTCAGATGGAAACTTTGTTCTACATCTTCTACAGGTGGGTTTTATTTCCCTTGGCTTTGTTTCGTTTTTTACATCTTGAGCTCATTACTTTCTGATGCCTTGTTTCTCCTTTTTCTTTTATCTTATATAATGCAGCATGCCAAAGGATGAAGCCCAGTTGTATGCAGCAAATGAACTGTATGCTTTTTAACCAGTTAAATGACCTTGTGTCATGATTATCACTCAAGCAGTCACTTCATGCTTTTACTTCATCCGTTTCTTTTTAATGCAACACTTTGATTTTCGTGCTCTCCAACACAACCTTGATCATTGATATTTTTTATTATCTATTAGTAAAAAGTTAATAACAAAAAGAATGATCTTTTGAAAATATATACGTTGAGAGGACTCCAACATCTTATATACCAACATTTGTGTCTATATATAAAAAAAAAAAAAAAAGCGTACGGTCAAATTGAGTATATAAGTGATGCAAACGTCAAAGTGTTGCAATAAAAAGAAACATAGCAAGTATGTCTTCCTTTGAAATTTTGAGCCCCGAGTGCCTACCAGTAATTGCTGTTTTTGTTGGCTATAATAGATGGTGATACTGGTTATGAATTTATAGGCAATTTTGTGAAAGATTTTTTATGCCAAGGTCCATGGTAACGCTTGGATTCCTAAATACCCTTTTTTCTGCTTAAGTTTTTATTACCATCGATGGTATTGGTATTGAGTGGTAATAACATGCCATGAAGAATACATGTTTGAGGATTAAATACCATTACTATGGGAATTGATGTGGTACTTTATATATTTACATGTTAATTCATCAAAATTACTACCACTTATTTCATGTTACCAAACATGCCGTCAATGTTTCTCAATATCTGATTTGCTAAAAGGTATTGATTTGATATTTTTGTCTACAGTAGCAGAAGAGGATGGTTCTATCATAAAGAGCTTCGGATGTGGTTCTCGAAGTTTCCCAATATGGAGCCACTTGTAACGGCTCCCACGTATGAGAGAGGGTCTTACCTTACGTTTGATCCAAAAACATGGGAAACGAAAAGAAAGGTATGTTCTCTCGATCACAACCTGGTTTCTCTTCCAATTATGAATAGTATTAATATGTGCTTGCATTTACAGGATAACTTTGTTCTCCAGTACGACTTAATAGAGAAAAGACCTACCCTTCATCAACATTAGGTATACTAGTTTAATGTAAATTCTCAGGAGTATTAGCACAGTTAGTAGAGGATGAGATAGTTTACTATTGCAAAGAATTTTTTTCAGCAATTGAGAGTAATTTTTTTAGATTGATAATGTTTCAACTATAGTTCAGTTTGGCCTCGAATATTAGTGTATTTTTCTTTGTTCAGATTGTAATGGAATCCAAGAGTTGCTATAAAGAACTGACTTATAATTCTCAGTTATTGACATTAGCTCTTGGTTGGAGCCATTTCTAAGTTTTTGGGATATACATGAAGCTGGCAGTGTTCCTCTGCAGTTGATTGTAGATTAGAGTTTTATGCATGTAATTGCAAGTTTGCCTATTGCAGGAACTGCCATTATAGTGGTTATCCAACCATAACAGCCAATAGGTCCCTTTGTGCTTTGGTTGATCAGACTTCACTGTTATTGGTTTCATGGTGTATACTCTTATCTATATATTGTCCTGATATCTTTTTTTTTTTTGACAACGTATTGTCCTGATATCATCATCCTATATAAAGACAACTTGAGAAAAAATGTTAACAAATTGATATCACCTTCCCAAGCTTAATTCTTTGGAAGCAATCAATCGTGACAAGTCACCAATTCACGGTTGATCATCATGTTAACTAATCGATTTTATAATAAATTAGATTGGACTTTTGATAAATTGGGTTTAATTTTCAGTCACACTTCTCATTCATCAATTAAGTATATTTATATACATCCTAAGTAGAATCCTACTTCATCCCAAACTAGGATAATAAACCTATTATTAAAATATAACATCTCTATTATATATGGGAACTCCTGACCTTTTGGTGTCCACCCTCTTTACCTAAAATACCCCTAATAACCAAACAAAATTACTAATTGCATTCTCTCATTTTTTTTTAAGAAAAGGAAAAAAAAGGATCCCTACAATTACAAAGCAGTTACATCTGCACCAGTAAAAACAAAAAATATATCACTTACACACATTATCATGCACGCATCGCGTGCAAAAGATACTAGTAAATAGAGTCGTAACACCCTTCCTCAAGTTGGAGCATGCAAATCACGCACGTCCAACTTGGACAACAGAAATTCAAATTGAGTCATACCAAGTGCTTTTGTATAAATATCTACTAACTGAAACTTAGTATGAACATATGAAGGAGTCACAAGACCATCAGTCACAGCATCTCGAACAAAATGACAATCTTCCTCAATATGCTTAGTACGTTCATGAAAGACAGGATTCCTGGCAATATATAATGCAGATTGACTATCACAATATAATCTCATCCCTGCAGGATACTGAACACCAGGATCACCTAGAAGCTGCTTTAACTACTTTAATTCACACACAATAGCCGCCATAGAACGATATTCTACCTCTGCAGACGATCGAGACACTGTAGGCTGCTTCTTGGTCTTCCAGGAGATAGAAGAATAGCCCAATAATACAAATCATCCACTCAAAGACCTCCGAGTAATAGGACAAGTAGCCCAATCGGAATCACACCACCCTTCGAGGTGGAGATCACTATCAGAACGAAACAATATTCCCTGTCTCGAGTTTTTCTTCAAATAACGAACCACTCACAGAGCGGCCTCCCAATGCACAACCTTAGGTGCCTGCATAAACTGTGACAAAATATGTACAGAATATATTAAATCAGGTCTAGTAACAGCAAGATAAATCAATCTGCCCATCAATCTGCGATATTTCTCAACATCATCAAACAAAGGACCATCAGCCAAAGCAAGCTGATGGTGCTGCTCCATAGGAAACTCGGCAGGCCTGGAACCCAATAATCAAGCCTCAGATATGATATCCAGGGCATATTTACGTTGACTCGTAAAAATTCCCTGTGGCCCCTTGGCAATCTCAAGGCCTAGGAAATATTTCAAAGTACCTAAATCCTTCATTGTAAAACATTTGCCAAGATAAGATTTGAAGTTCAGTAAAGCATTCTGATCATTCTCTGCAATAATCATGTCATCAACATAGATAAGAACGTTCACCTGAATATGTTGCCTAGTGAACAAGGAATAATCATAATAGGACTGCTTAAACCTTTAAGCTTTCAAAGCCGTGGCCAATTTTGCAAACCAACACCTAGGCGCCTGCTTCAAACCATATAACGACTTTTTCATCCTGCATACCATATTGGTCTTTCCTTCCTGGAACCCATGAGGAATTTTCATATATACTTCTTCCTCCAAATCACCATGTAAGAAGGCATTGTGGACATCCATCTGATGAATGTCCCACTTTTTCACAGCTGCAATAGCTAGGAAAGTGCGAAATGTTGTCATTTCTGCTGCAGGGGCAAAAGTCTCATTATAATCAATTCCTTCTACCTGATGATGACCAAATATAACCAATCTGGCCTTCAGGCGCTGCAACTTGCCATGCTCATCGTATATCTCTGTATACACCCACTTACTCCCCAAGGCCTTCTTGCCGGGAGGAAGAGGTTGCAATTCCCAAGTGCCTTGATCCTCCAAAGCTTTTATCTCAGCACCCATGGCTTCACGCCACCCTTCATGCTTTATAGCCTCTTTAAAGGACTTTGGAGGATTCCCTGCAGTTATAGCGGCTAGAAATCTGCGATGTTTATCATAAAACTTTTCACAAGACACATAATGTGTCAAGGGATAGGGAGTACCTGAGGACGTTGACGAAGAAGGTGTCTGAGTATATATACTTTTCTTTTTCACTACAGTATGAGTCACATAATCCTGCAACTTTTTATTTGGAACGAATCTTGTTGCGTCTGCCCCTTCCCAACACCTCAACACCATCCCCCTGTCTCCCTCCCTGCATCTGCGCCCCACGAGGCTTATCACGTGCCTCGCAAGACGCACCACAACCACTTGGCGCCCCAACATCCGGGGTCACGCCAAGCAGGCCATGAGGCGCGCATGCCTCGCCATCCGCACGACCCTCATCTGCATCTAGCACCGGTCGATGGGAAGGACCCCCATACGCCCTATCCCCTGTTGCACCAAGTCCCCCTTCAGCCATCACGGGAACCTCAACAAGGGGCATAGGGAGTTCGTCCTCACAAAATTCCATGTCCACACTAATAGGTGCTGCATTAGACACTTCAAACACACTAAAGGAAAACTTATGTTCAATAAACTTCACATCCCGGGAAACAAAATATTTCTTATTTTCTAAGTCATATAATTTCCATCTCTTTTGAGTGTTGGAGTAACCCACAAATACACATCGCCGACTCCTACTAGTAAATTTATCACCCCCATGATATAAGTTATAGGTATAACACAAGCACCCAAAAATTCTGATATCTGTCATCTTAGGTGGTTTGCTAAACAAACATTCATAGGGAGTTTTATAATTCAAAACAACTAAGGGAGTTCTATTAATGAGATGACAAGCTGTCTGAACACAATCCCCCCAAAATCTCAAAGGGAGGTTAGCCTGAAATCTTAAAGCACGGGCAACATTCAAAATATGTCTATGTTTTCGTTCAACCCGACCATTCGGTTGTGGAGTTTTAGTACATGAAGTTTCAAATATGATTCCTTGTTGCACAAAATACTTTTTAAGACAATTAAATTCAGTTCCATTATCACTGCGCACACATTTAATTTTCTGATTAAACTGTCTCTCAATCAAAGCCACAAAGTGCAGAAACATAATCTCAATCTCCAATTTATTACATAATAAATACGTCCAAACAGTGCGAGAAAAATCATCTACTATTGTTAATATATATGAGGCACCACAAGCAGACTTACTTCGATATGGTCCCCATAAATCAGAATGAACGAACTCAAAAATCCTACTAGCACTACTATTACTTTGAGGAAAACTAGTTCTAGGTTGATGAGCTCGAAAACAAACATCACACCCATCTTTATTGCAACTACTAATACTAGATGGACTCACACACGGTAAATGACGCAATACTTTCTCCGAAGGGTGTCCCAAACGCTGATGCCAAATATCTATAGATGCCAGTCCATCCACAGCCATGGTCTTCACCTCAGGAACGCCCCGGAAAAAGAAAAGTCCATCTGCACATTCACCCGCTCGAATCAGCATCCTCGTCCTGCGGTCCTGTAATACACATAACGTTTTAGTGAACTTAGCGATGCAATTCGCAGAATCTAATAACTGCGGTATGGAAATCAAATTACAATCAAGATTAGGCACATATAAGACATTAGTAAGTTTAAGATTTCCAGGAAGAATGACATCTCCCTCATGAGTAGCTTCAGCAGAACTACCATCCGGCAACCCCACCGGACAACCATTTATTTTCCGAGTTGTAGTCAAACTAGGAAACGTGCCTGTCACATGGTGAGTTGCACCAGTATCCAAAATCCATAAAGACTCACCAGTCAAGCGTTCCTTAGTTTTAGGCAAATTCAGCATGTCCAAAAGTTGTTGCCACTATTCAGTGGTGATGTCGGCCAAACCGGCGCTTACCGGATCCTGAGGCTGCAACGATGATGCGCCGTGGCTTCCACCGGCTTTGTCAACTGGTCCTCCGGCCACCGCCTTATTGGCGCGAGGAGATGGACCTGTGTCCCGTCCGCCGCGAGCACGAGCAGTTCTGCCGCCGCGTGTGGTTGAGCCTCCGTGCGTATTCCGAGGTCGGTCTCCCCACCAATCAGGGTAGCCGATAAGTTAAAAGCAGCCCGAGTCATCGTGACCGGGGGATTGCAGTGGGAACAGAGGGCGTCGTTCAAAGTTCGGGTTTTAGGTCGTGAGTCGCCAACGAAGGCGAGGGCGTCCCCTGGCGCTGGCAGCGTCGACGCATTCGGACCCCGCAGGCGTTCTTCTTGAGCAATAATTTGGTATGCTCGAGTCACTGTTGGCTGCAGGTCCTAGGCTAGCAGATGGGACCGTAGTGTTCCATACGCGTCGTCAAGACCGATTAGAAATCGGTGAAGACGATCTTGAGTCCGTTGTTGGTCGAGAAAGACAAGAACTTGGCACTTCGAACCGCCAGTTGAGCAAACAGGGGCAACTTCTTGGGTTGACAATTCGGCCCAAAGGCGAGTCAATCGGCCAGGGACTCGTGCTTCTGTTGCTTGCATTCACTAATTTCAGATTTCAATTGACAAATCCGTGTCCCATTGGAGACACTAAATCGATCTTTAAGATGAGTCCAAAGTTCATGTGCGTTCTTAAAAAAAGAGACAGAGGAACGGAGTGATGGTGAGATGGTGTTCCACAACCACAAAATGAGCATCGAATGAATCGTGCTCCAATCCGCCAACTTTTCGACAGTCGTAGGTTTAGCAATTGTGCCATCCAGGAATCCAAGTTCGCGTTTAGCATTCAAAGACATACGAATTGCGCGTGCCCAATCATCAAAGTTGTCTTCTTTCAACTGAATTTGAGTGATTATGTTTCCCGGATTGTCATTAGAGCCTAAAAAATAGACCGGGTCAGGTTTGGTGTTGTTCGTTTCATTGTTTTCAGGCATGATTACTCGTCTTGGACCACGAGAATAAGTTTGAATCGAAGGATCTATGATGAACACTCATGGAGAGGTTCGAAAAAAATCGAATCTTTAGATGTAAGAAGGTGTCGGCTAATTGTAGCTTAAGTTTCGATTTTTCTGTGTTTTGGGAAGAGAGGATTTTTAAGCTTTGGCTCTCGATACCATGATAAATTGGGTTTAATTTTCAGTCACACTTCTCATTCATCAATCAAGTATTTTTATATACATCCTGATAATAAACCTATTCCTAAAATATAACATAAATAGAGTCCTAACAATTTTCCATCACCTTCAAATATTTTATTTTAATATCGCCAAACTAAACAAGACACTGGGAGTATTAACTTAATAAATAGTCAAAAAGTTATCTTACTTGATAAAATATTAATATACTAAGAAAGATACATGGTTAATGTTGATGAACATCAAATTTGGAGTCAAAGTTTATATTATACAATTTTGCGACGAAAGAGTAATTACTAGTTTAACACCAATGAATCATATGTGTATATTTCTTGCATTCCAAAGATATTATTCTCAAAGAGAAAGACAAAAGTCAAGGTTTGCATCAAATGTACTTATCAACATTCATGCAACAACACAAGGTCTACATTCAACAAATTACTAATGTTAGACTGCCGCTCCTACCACTACTGTCTGATTGTAGTATGATGCTAATTTTCAAATACTTTCTCCATAACAAAATAGATGTTACACTTTGATTTTTACGCTTATCGATGCAGTATTTTGACCATTAATAATTTTAACTGTGTGCTAATAAAAATTATAAGAAGTAAATATTATGAAAGTATACCTTGAGGTGAATCCAACAACATATCATATCGTAACTGTTAATTTTATCTAAAACTAAAAAAATGCATTTTTCATTTTCCAAGGTTTTCTTTGAATTATAAATTACCTCCATGGGGTAGTATTTTCATATATAGTTCATCACTTATTCACTTGTGAAACAAGTCAAGTCAAAAATAAAATAAATAAATTAAAAACCTCAACCCAAAAATGGAAAACCCCTGAAAAAACCCTTATTAACGCTAGACGGTGTAAAAATCTAGTACTTCCTCCGTATCAAATTAAATGCAACAGTTCAAAGGACCCGGACTCCTAGGCAAAATTTCTTAGGGAGAGATTAATAGAAAGTGTTAGCATGTGGGTATGTTAATAAGGAGAGAGAAAGTGGGGCCAACAAAATTAAAAAGGAGGGAAAAGGGGCGGCAGTTTTGGGGGGGAGTGTGGGGACCATCAAAAAATGTGGGATTTTCAGTTTTTTGGCTCCAAACAAATCTGCTCCATAATTTAGTTTTTTGGAGCCAAAACCAGCCAATTGTTCACACAAAAAAGGGGACTCATTTACAACCAGAGAAGATCTTTCTCTTTCCTCTTCTTCTCCTACCTTAAACTATTCCACTGTTTAACAAAAAAAAAAACCACCATTTACACAAGGCACTTGCACACACAGCACCAAATTAGTTTAACATTTCCACATCAGTTTTGTTCAGCAAAAAATAACCCAAAAAAATCAGATTAGTGCATCTTCAAGTCAGCATGGAGGATGGAGAAGTTGATGATCCAAATTTCTTCTCTATTGAGCAGCTACTGTGGGAAGATTTTCAGCTACAAGAAGACATAGAAGATGAGGAAGAAGAAATAGCACATGAAGAAGCACAAGTTGAAGCAATAATCACAAGGCACAAAACAAATCTCACTCTAGCACAAAGAAGACTAATTGTAGATAATCTACTTCTAAATGAGAATGATGGGGATTTGAAATGGGGGTTTCAAAGCAAACTTGCAAGGGAAGTAGGTGTCCATAAGAGTACTATAAATAGAATCTACAAAGATGCAATGAAACAAAGATCAGAAGGTCATGCAGTAGATGTTATACACAAGAGATATGGTAGATGTGGGAGGAAACCTAAGCACTACAGTGATGACTTTTTACAATTTGTGCCCCTGCATCTTAGAACCACAATTAGGAGTTTTGCAGGTGCACTGAAAATCCCTCACTGCACTGTTTACAGGTTGTTGAAAAAGGGTAAATTAAGGTCTCACACATCAAGTACCCACCCAAGAGTCACAGAAGCACACAAGTTGACAAGAATGAAGTGGGTTTTAGGCCATATTTATCCTCCTACACCAACAACAAATCCAATCTTCATGGACATGCAAAATGTGATACATATTGATGAGAAATGGTTCTACTTAAACCCTGAAATGAGGAGATTTTATCTTTTACCTTTTGAGGATGACCCATATAGGTGTTGTCAATCAAAGAGGTTTAGGATTAAAATCATGTTCATGGGTGTTATTGGGAGGCCAATTTATGACTCACATGGAATTCAAATTCATGATGGCAAGTATGGAATCTACCCTTTTGTTCATTATGTCAAAGCAAAGAAAAGAAGTTGCAACAGAGAAGCAGGGACTATTGAAACAAAGCCAGTTGAGTCAGCCACAAAAGAAGTCATCAGAAGAATGCTTATTGACAATGTCATACCAAGCATAATGCAAAACTGGCCTACCTATTTACCAAGAAACATTCAATTGCAGCAAGATAATGCTAGACCACACATATCAGATGATGATATGGATTTCAAAGCAGCTGCAACACAGAATGGGTTCAACATACAACTGGTAAATCAACCACCCCAATCCCCTGATCTCAACTTGTTAGATTTATGTTTATTTAGGGCTCTTCAATCACTTCAAAATCAATCATTTCCACAAAATGTAGATGAGCTTATAACAAGAGTTCAAGATGCTTATGACTTCTATGACACACAAAAGATTAAGTTTGCATGGTTACAGTTACAATATGTTATGACTGAGATTTTGAAAGACAAAGGGGGTAACAATTACAAGAATCCTCATCATGGAAAAGCACATTTACAGAGAATTGGGAAATTGCCAGAGAATGTTGAGGTGGAACAATCACTACTTGATGAGGCAGTTAACTACCTTAATGAAAGGGAGGTTCCTATATTTTCTAATGTGCACTACTTCAATGAGGGGGAGGAAGTGGATGCAGATTAGGTAGCTTGAACATTGGTGCAAGTAATGATGACTGCTACACCTAACCAGAGACTAAGTATAAGGAGGAACATGATGATATTTTTTGGGTATTGATAATTTTTTGTGTATAAGGGACATGAACAACTTCTGGTTATGTGTCTTTTGTCTAAATATGTAAGTGATGAGGCAGTCATGTAATGTTATGCATCTTTTGAAGTTAATGGTAATTAACTTTCCCTGTTATGTGTAGTTAAATTTTATGTTCCACTGAGATCAGGGTAATGGAAACTCTCCATACCAGTTGTATATGGCAGACAAAACATTTAACTGGTGTCTGAACATCATTTGACTTCTTTAATGCATCAGGGATTAACATAATCATCATGACATGACCCATGCTTGATACCTCAACAAGTTGAAGCACAAAGTGTATTCAAACTTGGAGCCCAGAGCATGAGTAATGTGCTATGTTGAGTCCCTTCATCATTTGCATTAGTTTGTGACAATTATCTCTCACATATGTTCATTGAGATGTTAAGGGGACTCATTTCAATCAACGAAGCAACCAAGCAATAAAGGGACAGTTTTGGCCAAGCAATCATTGAGATGTTAAGGGGACTCATTTCAATCAGGCAAGCAACCAACCAACCAACCAACCCACATTCCAAGTACACAAAGGGATAGTTAATGCCAAGCAATCAATTAACCAACCAATCCACATTCCAAGTACACAAAGCCTCACAGTTAATCAAGAGTCCAAATTCCAATTAAGAGGCATCAACACAATTTCTTTATGCAAAGATCGTAGGGGACTAATTTGAACATCTTAATCACTTCAAAAAAATTTCACTAAGCATCATAACAAGGGACTAATACCAGAGATTGCTACATCATAATCAGAAGTCAAGGGGACATATTGCTACATCATAATCACAATTCATGACAAGGCACCCAAAATGCAAAATCACAGAGTAAATTGAAAGCGAATAGAGAAGATAACAAAACCTCAGGAACTCTTTTGAGTTCCTTTGTGAATCAATAGGAATGCATGCTCTGATGGATCCATATCCTCCCCTTCATGATAGGGACTCATGGAGATTTCAGGACCTTCATCATCGAGGAGCTCATCATAGTGCTCATAAACCTTGAACAGACGCATGGTCCCATCATCATCCTCCATGAACATATCATGGTAAGTCCACCCCTCTGCATCTTCACTTTCCCAGCCACACATCACCTCCTCATAAGGACTCCCCTATTTTTCTTCCTCTTCACTGTCAACCTCCATCTTCACCTCATGCATCTTCTTTTTCCCCTTTCTTTGGGTTGCTAAATTTTCCTTACAACCCACCGCCTTTAATGCGCACACTATCGGAGGTCTGTTAATGGGGTTTGCCCTAATTTTTTCTCTCTCCTCCTCAGAATTTGGTTCACAGATTTTCACCCCCTTTCCCTGAGATCTTCTTGTAGAAACCCTAGATCTAGGTTTAGGGATATGGGACTTACCAGTGGGGGTCTCAAATAACAACTTCTTCTGCGCCAATTTGGTTTCCTCCTCTTTCTCTGCAATTTTCATGACTTTCTCTAATGCTTTTAGTGATTTTTTGCTTAGACAAGTCGAAGCTTCGCCGGAATAAAAAAGTTTTCATACATAAGGAGATCCGTCGGAAATTGAATTTGCAAGATCTCTGTAAATTATCATTTCCTCTTGCGTTTTCGCAGCAAAAGCTGCATCATTTAGTGGTTGCGTGTTCACCATTGACGAATTTTGGTGAGAAGATGATCAGAGAGAATAACTGTAAGAGAGAGAGAAGAACTGTAGGAGACAGAGAGAAGAGGAGGAGTGAGAAGATGAAGAGGTAGAATCGGTTGAGGAGAGAGAGTCAATTAGGGTTCTAGGTTGGGGGGGTTTTTGATGAACATTTATGATCAGTTTCAATTTGATCATAAATGTTGTTGGTAGTTGAATATTGAGGAGTGAGAAAGGAAATTTGGTGGGAATCATTAATCAAGGAAAACTTATGTAATCTGATTTTCAGTCCATATTAGCTTAACATAAGAATGGTTTAATAATTTTAGTAAGGGCATTTCAGTCATTTAACACTCATAATCTTTACCAAAAATGGAAAGAAGGATATTGTTGCATTTAATTTAAAACTGCCATATTTAGAAACTGTTGCATTTAATTTGATACGGAGGAAATAGTTCCTTGGAGTATTTCACTTCTTCTTCTTCTCTTTTCCTCCATTCCAATTTCTGCAGTCAATCAGTAAACCCTAAAAACTGGAGAGAGAAAGATCAACCAAAACTCCATTAATTCAAAAATGGATATGGGAAGTGATTTCGACCGTCTTCTCTTCTTCGAGCACGCTCGCAAATCCGCTGAAACCGCCTACACTAAAAATCCTCTCGATGCTGAGGTCATTCACTATCTTTTTTCTTTGTTCTTTATTCTTTTTACTTTTTTTTTGTTTCTTGTTTCTTCATTTGATTTCGAGATCTTGATTTTCGACTCACTTTTTTTTTTTAATTTGTGGCAGAATTTGACTAGATGGGGAGGTGCTTTGATTGAGTTATCTCAATTTCAGAGCGCAGAAGAGTCTAGGCAGATGCTTTCAGGTTTGAATTCCTTATTTTTTAGATATTTGGTCATTTTATTGTTTGTTTGAATGATTTTAATGATGATTTTTGGGTTGCAATGTATTCAATTTATGTTTGTAGTATTGATTTTTGGTTTGTTGTATCGAATAAAATGATGATTTTTGGGTGGGGTAAAGATGCAATATTCTAATTTGCTCTTGAAATGTATTCGGTTTAAGTTTGTTGTATCGTTTTTGGTTTATTGTATTGAATAATGTGATGATATTTTGGATGAAATTAACTTTAGATGCGGTATCGAAGCTTGAGGAAGCTTTGACGATTAATCCCAAAAAACATGACGCAATGTGGTGTTTGGCGAATGCTTTTACCACAAAAGCTTTTATGATTGCTGATATGGAAGAAGCTAAGCCTTTCTTTCATCAGGCTGCTGAGTACTTCCAACAAGCAGTTGAAGAGGTATTAATCATAATAATAAGCCTTTTCTAATGATTTGCGTTTGTTTTGATGATTTTTGAATATGGGTGTGATATGTTTTCTTTGTTTACTAAATGAGTTTTTTTTTTTTTTTTTTTTGTCTTTTGATTTGGTAGGATCCTGCTAATGATTTGTATAAGAAGTCCTTGGAGGTTTCTGCAAAGGTACATATTCTTTTCTTGCTCGATGGGAGTGCTATTTGTATTGAATTTGAATGTTTATATTTATATATTGCTGGATGGTGAGACCCCAAGATATGTCTTCGGTCACTTGTTTATGAGGTTACATAAAAGCAGGAGATGATTTTTTGAGAGAGGGGAAAACAAAATTTCCTTTTAAACTTTATTTAACTTGCGCCAATGAGAAGTTCTGTCTCTGTCTATCATTTGTGGTGTTCTGGGTTCTTTTTCTTGTCGAACTGCAATTGCAAAAGCAGATTGTGAATAGGCAATAACAAGATTGAAGACAATTAAATGTCTTAAGTAGTGTAGTTGGTAGAGTTAAAGATGTTTGGAAGGCTCTATATTAAATATATATTCCAGATTAAACTACAGTAGTGTTTGTTCAACATATTTAGACTCTTCATGAAAAATAAGTTCTCATTAGTTCTAGTATGTTAAGGTAAATTTAGATGAGCCAAAAGTTGAATAGAACACACCCTCACAGTTATTTTGGCTCACATACGATTGTGTTTTTCATTGCATTACAATTGCAACATACATGGATGACACACTTTTTAAAAAGGTCATATGAAGAGAGGAGACATTAAGATAGACAAAAAGATGGACCCATGCGATCAGAGAAATAAAGAGAAGCCATAACCAAATGAAGTAATGTGCAATCAATGTGAAACTTCCAAATGAGGAAAATGTGGCAATTAATGTAGAGCATATGAAGTATTTCATAGAAAATTTTAGACTTGTTGGGTTGATAATAACACAAAGTACCCAAAAGTGAAGTAAGTTGCTTAGCCTTTGATATTTTCGAAAGTTCAAATGTAACTTCCATGGAATGCAGCTTACTTTGTCCCAGTCCAACGGCCACTTAATTTTTTTAATCCATTTCGTGTTACTCAAAATGTCAATGCAATATTACCTTTCAGTTTAAAGTTTCAGCGTGATCTTATTGGTCTGTTTTGAGAGAGTACTGTATCATTTTTCATGGATGACTAGCTGACTGAATTCTCATACCAGAAAATTAGGCTCTTTTTACAAAGGTTTAAGACATCTGCTTCCTTCTGAGTTCTGATACTGTGAAAAAATAGGATTCTCTTATTAGATTCATTTATTTGATTACAGATCAATCTTACTATTTTTGCATGGGGAGTTGGGGGCTGGGGCTGTATGAAGGGTCTGGCTGAAACTGAAAGAGCCTCCTTGCTATTGTTTGGATAAGGATGCATTCTTATTCCCCTTCTTACCATGACTTAGTTAGGAGCTTTGAGGCTTTGGGCAATCTAATGACAACATTTAGTACTATCAGCTTGATTTGGAAGAAAGTGCAGAAGAGGAGACATAAACTGGTGGCACCTCTTCCGCTAAGAGTCTAGTGGATCCTCTTTCTTATGTGTAGAAAGCTTGATTTGGAAGAAAGAACAGAAAGCTCCTTTCCTTCCATCGCGTCTTTCTAGATGGCTGTCTTCCTATAATTCTGTTGGTATCCAATTATACTATGTGAATATGATTCTCTGATTTGGTTTGTCTTACTTGTGTCAGACACATACCCATGTCATTTCTTTCTGATTTTGGCATTAATGTGGATCCTTCTATTCTTTCTGTTCCTTTTTCACTTCTATTTGTATTTTTAAGAAATGGCTGCTAGAAGTTGAGGAGAATCATCTCTTTTCCATAAAACTTTAGTGGATACTCTTTTCTAGTTCTTTTGTATAGAAAGCTTACTGAAAGTCATCTCCTTTCATCTTCCCTCTCAAGTTGGCATTGTGTTTTTATTATTCTGTTGTTATCCAATCGTACGCGCTCCGTGACTGACATGTGATTTCCTTTGAAAATTGGGACTAGTGCTGATCTTGATCCTTTGATTCCTTTTCTTTTTTTCCTTTTTTTCATCGTTATCTAATAAGTTGCTGCTAAAAGTTGAACAATATCTTAAGGTTTTATAATTGGTATGCAAGAGTCGGAGCAAAGGTTAGCTCCTGAAAATCTGAGATTTTAATGATAATGGGGGATAATTTAAAGGGCCCTGGTGTACCTGATATAACTTTTAATTATTAGGATTATTAGCCTTGATACACTTTCTTTGAACCTTTCCTTTTGACCGGGATATTGAGGTGTCCAGATAGTATACTTGTGACTCTGGACTGAATATTGGAATTTGTATCCATTTTGTTGCTTTCTTGTAGGCTTGACCTTCTATGTTCTTTTAATGTTTTAGGTTACTCTGTGTGTTTGTAGCATTCTCTAATAACTACAGTATTTATTTTTATTTTTACTATGGACTCTTGTCACTCTGGAATAATTTTTTCGAAAACCTTCCCCACGTGTTACCATTCGTGCAAGAATCTGAAATAGTTCTATCTTCTTTGAATTACAAGTTCCTTGTGCTTGCTAATGACAGATTCTAGTTCTGCGTTTGCCTCTGTCATTTCATCTAGATCCTATTCTAAAGTTGCTTTCCAAGGGGGACAATTGGAAATAACTTTTTTCTTTGTGCCGAGGCTCCAGCTCCCGACCCCTCTTAGGAGTCAAGTCTTACCCTCACCCAGACAAGAGCCTCATAGGCATTACTTGTTTAGTTGATGGTGTCTTGCTATCAAATGTTTCTGCTGCCATTATTGTTTTTCTTTCTATGTGATGTATTACAAGGAATTTTATTCTAGAAACTGCAGATGAGCAAGCTTCATATATTTGATTTCATCTGATGATAATTCCTGTTACTTGTAACCTGTTCATAATAAGCCTCTATTATCTCGATAAGGAGAAAATCCCAACTCTTGCTAGTGTGTGTAATATTTATTTGTCAATCATGCTGCTGATGGAATTGCACGACACATTTCAGGCTCCGGAGCTACATGCTGAGATCCACAAGCAACAAGCCTTTGGCCAACAGGTTCTAGGGGGTGGACCTTCTTCATCTTCCACTTCCACTAAGGTAACATTTTTGTAAGAATAAGGTTAAATGGATACTCCATAGAACAAAGTGGAGTAATTGGTAAGATCCACACAGAGTGGTTTGCCAATTACCCTTTTCTCACTTGCTCACTGGAGAGCCGTTCTGCAAATAGCGTGACTCTATGTGTCTTGCTTCCGCCGTGTTAATTGCAATTGTAAAATGAATTTTTGCTCTTCTTTGTCAGACTGCCTCCAAAAAGAAGAAATCCAGTGAATTCACATATGATGTGCTGGGATGGGTTATTCTTGCAGCTGGTATCGTGGTATGGTTGGGGTTTGCGAAAAACCAAGCTCCCCCTCAGCCTCCAAGATAATCCCTTCATTTTAAGTCTGGCTTAAGTTTATGTCAAGAAGTTTTGGGGACGACGGCTGAGATTGATTGGGTTTTTGCATGTACGAACACCTGAGGAGTTTTCAGGGATGTCCGTGAATTTATTGTTTAGTTGTAGCTTAGTTATAATTTGTTAGTTATAGTAAACATTCTTCGTGACTGGAGCTTTCGGTTAAGCTCAAGTTTTCGTTCATGAGTACTGGTTATACAGATCTTTATAATCTGTTCTTTGTTCCAATATACAATATAATAAATACGTGCCTTTATAGTTTGTTATCAGTTATCAACTTATCACCATAGCTGTTTTGGTTTGTTGTTTTGGTTGGCTGTTGATTTTGCGCACGCTTCTGCATTGCTCGTTGTTCGCACGAAAGAGCATTAATAAGTTCAAGTAAAAGAATTTCAAATCTAACATAAGAACATGAATTTGTTTAGATGGTGCTTTTGTTATATTTGACTCATCTTTGTAATTAAACTGTTTTCTCAACATCTGAAATAATTATTTTGTATGTTTTAGGTTGTCTAATCGACGACATGCCGTCTTATTACTTTGTTTGCCTCTTTATGATGTAAATTTTTCCCACATTATCTGCAAGGATATTTTAAATTAGCCTCCAGACTAGTGTCACTTATTTTTCCTCTCCTAGTAAAAAAATATATATATTATTGAGATTTCATTTCCTTTTTATTCTTAAAATTCAAAATCCATATGATTTTCTCAATACTAATTCAAAATAAGAAATCTAGTACTTTAATATATGGAAACTTGTAACGTTAATATATAATTAAATATTTTATCAGTTGCTTATGAGGTTATCAAGTCGAACTGTATTCAGAGTATACCATTATGGTGATTCATAATTTTTGATTATTTCGTAATTTACAATTGAGATAATTCTTAATGCAAATATTTTATAGAACAAGGTAATATTATTTCTCTCCCAAAAAAGGCAATACTCTTAGTAATTGATACCCAGAACAAACAAACTCTTATAATATTATTATTTCTCCCACGAAGAGATGCCTTAACCTTAACAGCCTGTTTGGTTCGTTTTAGGTAAAGGGTAGAGAAATGAACGGAAGAGAAAAGAAGAGACAACAAAATAAAAAAGGAAAAAAAACCTTATTTTTCCATGTTTGGTTTAAATTTTCTCTTTTCTCTCAAATTACTCCAATTTTGAGAGAAAAGGAAAATGAAAATGTTGTTAAGAAGCTTTCCTTCCATTTCTTATCACTTACTTCCTCAGTTCTTTTTCTATTGCAACAATGAGATTTTACACTATTCACTCACCACTCTTTAACTATGTATTGTGATTTTTACGCAAGGAAATATAGTCATATGGGGTCTTGTTATATTCGTCTCGACATATACTTTCAAAATATCAAATTTGTATAATTTTTATTAAAAAGTAATTAAAGATATTAGTAGTTGAAGTAGGCAAACGTGAAAACTCAATAGTTGTAATAGAAAAAGAAATGAGGAAGTATAATGTTATTTTTGAACCAAACATTGGAAACTAAAATGATTCCTTCAAATTCCTTTCTTTTCCTTCCAAATTCCTTCTACCAAACAAGCTGTAGGATTTCTGAAACGGAAACGCAACTTTTATAAAGTTTCCATACATCCTAGGTTCATATTTCCTCTATTTTTTTTACTTGCATCATTTTTCATTTTAGGAAGTTGCATATTACTTGCAACATTGGTATTATGAACAATATACAGGGCCGGCCCTGAGCCTAGGCGGGGAGTGCGACCGCCTAGGGCCCAGGCCTGGCAGGGGGCCCAAAAGGAAAATGGTAAATACGTTGTGCAAGCAGCAATAAGTCAAGAGAAGATTTGCGCTATTAAAGAGGAAATTGTTGTTAATTAATTATTCCTCAATTTCCATTGAGAAATAATGGTAACTAATTTCTGCATCCTCCCTCTTTAATTCTCTTCAAATTCCGAAGTTCATGTTTCCAATAAGCGTATTTATAACCGTATGACTCTACTCTTTTGCTCTCCCAAATTTGATTTTCCAATTTCCGACTAATATTTCCTGAATTAAAGGAAACTAAGCAACTTTGAAGAAAATAAAAAATTTTGGTTTTCCTGGACTTTAGTTTTTTTTTTTTTTTTGGCATTGCTTTCTCTGTATTTCATCTCTTTCCTGCAAACTGTGGCAACTACTAAGGTACTTCTTTCTCCTCGTTTGTCTTTGTTCTCAGAAACAATAATATAATGTAATTACATTAGAGTGAGACTTTGCTTTAAAAAAAAGTTAGAGGATTCATATTTGTGACTTTGTGTTAAGTAACTTAGTAGGCGCATGATTGACTAGTATTAAGATGAGGTTTTATATTGTGTTTGCCTAAAGAACACTGGTGCTACTGTTTTTCTAATATTCCTTAAATATTTGGTTTGTTGTTATAATATGTTGCTATAATATTAAATATAAAGAGTTAAAAGAAAGAAAAAGAACATAATAAACATGCTCATAAATTTTTCGAATTGCAGTAAGACGTAGTTCCTTTATTTTACAATAGTTGCAATATTATGAGTTTATGACATTTCTTCTATTTATATACTAAATTTGACCATATTTATTTACTTATGTACAAAATAAAAATGATATTATGTTTATTTTGTTGGATTATCTCAATACATATCTTCTGAGTATATATTAGCTTTTCTATTTTTTTTTTTATGATTACTAGGATTAGATAGTGAAAGTTGTCAATGCTTAGAATCATGTATAGCAAGCATAATATAGTAAAAATATTATTTATTTTTAAATGGAATACAGTTTGAATTTAATGTGCCTTTATATTTATGAGGGCCCCGTATCATTAGTTTTGCCTAGGGCCCTAAAATTGTCAGGACCGGCACTGACAATATATTATCTCTTTTCTTCTTCTAACACATGTGGGTTTTTTTTCAATATCCTTTTACCACTCACTACTCTTAAATTAGAAAACAACGGATAAGTTTTTTCTACTACCCTCTTTTTGTCGACGTGAAGAGTGGTCTGGCAAGTGACAACACACAAGTATTCACTAATCATTCGTATTTTAATTTAGAGGATAAACACGGGTTTATCATGAGGATGGTGCGCATCCAACAAAACGACTATGTTTTGTTTCTTTTGAGGGACTCAAAAGTATTCACTAATCATTCGTATTTTAGAGGATAAACACGGGTTTATCATGAGGATGGTGCGCATCCAACAAAACGACTATGTTTTGTTTCTTTTGAGGGACTCAAAAGTATTCACTAATCATTCGTATTTTAGAGGATAAACACGGGTTTATCATGAGGATGGTGCACATCCAACAAAACGGCTATGTTTTGTTTCTTTTGAGGGACTCAAAGCAATTCTCTCTCTCCTCGCCTCTTTTCATCCCACGTGTGCGAAAGAACATTCAGTTTATGCCATTGAACATTGTAGTTTAATAAAAATACGTTATATTCATTAAACAATTGCAATTTCATAATGAATATTTACTAATTATCCAGAATTCAAAAATCATCTTATTGATTCCAGTAAACATTCTAGTGTAATGAACACATTCTATTGTTGATTGAACAATTTCAATTTTAAAATGAACATTTACGAATTATTCAAAATTCAAAATGTTTATGAATTATTCAAAACTCGAAATATTTTAAAGAAAAACGAAAGAACATCTAGCTTATTCCAATGAACATTGTAATGTGATGAACAGTATATATGTTGAATGAACAATTGCAATTCGGAGTGAATATTTACGAATAATACAAAATCTAAAATGTTTACGAAATATTCAAAAAAAAAAATTCAAAAAAAAGACAGAACATTTAGTTTATTCTAATGAATCTTATGGTGTGATCGTTGATGAACACACATTATTGTTGATTGAATAATTATGAGAAACTGATGAACTTTATGTTATTCTAGTATGAACACTAGACCAACTGCAAGAGGGGGGGTGAATTGTAGTTGAGGGAAAATTTTCGAATTGAATTGCGGAATAAAAACAAACTAAAATAGAAAGAGACAAACACATGAGATTTTTACAAGGAAAACTTCCTAGGCCCAATAGGAAGAAAAACCTTGACCACAAGGGATTTTGACTCAAACTCTCTTTACTATAATAGGCCAAAAGACTCTATCTTTTTACAACCTATTAATGGACCTTCTCTGTTCCTCTAGGAACTTGTTCCCAGTCATCCAGTTCCCCCTGAACTGATGACACTCACTTTGACTTCACTCGAAGTCTTCTCTCTTCTCTCTTTCTTTCTCTCTCTTGATTACAGGGATATTCTCTGAATTTTTTCTCACCCACACACTATGAATATTACAATAATAAGTATGTTGAATATAAGAGGAAATTACATGAAAACTTTCTAAGTGGATAATTAAATTTCGCTCAAGAAAGTTATATCTTTTGAACAAGTAATTCCTTCCTTATATAGCTGCTGTAATTTTTCCTTCATCTGGACATGTTGCACTCCACGTTCTCCAAAATGTGGGCTTATAGTGGTGTGGAGATCACTTCCCTATCTTCGCTGCACTTTCTCCACGCTTTTTGCAACGGAAATAAACTACCTTCCACTATTCGTTAGTGGGAGAATTTCCAGCAAGTAACACGTAGGAGTTTGTTGGAGAGCTTCAAGGACTTAGCTCCACAATTTATGCCACGTTTTCTCAACTGTAATTCGCACAAGTACAACAGCACAAATATCTAATAACTTTGAGAATCTTTTACTCAAAGATTCGAAGTTACTAGAATATTAAACATACTATATGATAAAAATTCAAAGTGCTTAAAATAATATCTTGACTTAGATTAAATAATTAATCTTTCTCCACAAGATATAAATGCAAAATTAAACATTACATTATTTTTGGTATTTTATATTTTTCAAAATAAAAACTATATAACAACCTAATTATTTGGCATCATCAAAACATGGAATACAACAATATTCCCCCTTTTTTATGATGGCAAATATAAGACATATAAAAATAGAAGATTAACAAAAACTAACAAATAGCAAAAGAATCAAAAGCTAAGGAGGTTAAAAACAAACAAAGCTAACAAAAGACTAAAAAGTAAAACTAGCATTAAACTAACAGAAATCAGTTTTGAAGACAATGCAAAGAAAAATCCGAAAATCATCACCTAGAAACTAAGAAGACTAGAATTGAATTTTTATGTGCCACTCTACTTCCCCTTTTTGTCATCATCAAAAACAACAAAGTACCCAGCAGGACTCTAAGAGTGCATCATATACAACAATGTCAAGGCTTAGTAGCTCAAACATTCATCTAATAATACTAGCCATCCAAACATTTTAATGAGCATATTAAGATGGGATCAAAGCACATAGACATGAGAAATGCACAAGCTGAGTTCATGATGAAGATAAAAGAAAGAAAAGAGAGCAATAAGAGAAGCAAAAGAATAAGAGATAAAAAGAGATAAGAGAGATAAACCAAAAGAAAATTATCACCAGAAACTGATGTGTGATTCACATCCAAAAGGGTGATAAAAATATAGTAACAACAAACCACCATTGTTTAATACACAACCCAAAAAAAAAAAAAATTAACATTGTATCTGCAGATTATAGGGAAGGAAAGGGGATTAGGGCTTGGAGGGCTTGGGGCGAACAACATAAGAAGCGACCACAACGTCAATCTTCTCACGAACTGCAGATTCTCCTTTCTTCACTCCTGCTAGGATCTGCTCCTGTTGAAGATCAACTCTGGCAATCATAGCTTCAACACCCTGGATTCTTGTGTGCAGGAGGGACAAAGACTCCTGAATTGAATGTAGAATCCCATAGAGACCAGTAGTGGAGAGAAGGGGAAAATCAACAGTCCTTGATCTTAAAGGAGCCTGATCCTCCTCCAGATCAATATGAATAGCACCCTGACCCTGTTCCTTTGGAGCCTTGGTTACAAAAATTCTTTGACTCTTCCTTATTGACCGAGGTCCTTCAGCACTGACCTCCTCCTCAAACTTCCCCTTGATCCCAGTCTCTACTTTCCCCTTAGGTTCTACCACCTCGAATTCTAACTTCCCACCCTGTACCCTCAGAGACAGCCTAGATAAAGCCTCTTTGGTCAAATAGTTATCAGGCTCTAGGTCAAAAGAGGTACTAGAAGGGAGTTTGATTTGGTTCTTTTTTAGGATAACAGATTTAAGGTTGGCATACCCCACTTTTGTGTTGTGGGTAATGCAGTAGGAAAGGTGAGAGATCATGAAAGCAGGGAAGTTGATTTTTATATTCTTAGCAAGGCAGATTATTAAAGAAAGATCTATGAGGCTCGCTTGAGTCCTCTTGGAGGTTCTTGGCAAAATAAAGCGCCAAACTAAGTGAAACAGAAATTCGTGATATGAAGAGAGATCTTTCTGATCTAGGGACATATTAGAATCCTTACCCCCAAAGAAACTCAGTATACTAGAATTTGAAGCCCCATTAACATTTAACTTAGCCCTACCCTTGACATATTCCTTGTACCCTTCAGTAGGTCTCTCAAACCATTCACCTAAGTTCTTTTCAGTGAACTTAACCAGTTTTCCATTAATGACACTAACGCACAACCCCTCGGTATTCTCAAAACTAGCAACGAATTCACTCATCTCCGTTTCATAAAGACCCTCATCAAAACTTAACACCTTTTTCGATTTTTGAAATTTGACAAGATCAAGAAACTGACTCCACTTAATTTTCTTGCACCAGGTGAAATCAACGCAAAACCAAATGATATATTTGGAAGACTTAGATTTCTTACCCCTTTTGTAGGAACTAAGACTTCCTTTTCTTGCTCTGTTTCAGCACCATCCAGATCGTCTTCCTTCTTTGGAGAGATTACTTCATGTTCAGCCGAATTTTCTTTAGAACCCAGAGAATCTTCATTGGAATTGGAAGATTCATTCTCGCTTTCGTTGTAATCCACCAGAGGTGAAGATTCTTCTGCCGGAAAATTTTTGGTATCATAGGAGGATTTTCTTTTGGGAGCCATTTAGGGTTTAGGTGAAGAAGATGAAGTTGACAGATTCTTATGTGAGAGAAAGGCGGCTTTGCAGAGTTAATGGTTTTGGGTAAAAGAGGTGAATTTGCCGTGTAATTTTTTGTTTGATTTGATGGGTTTGTATTTGGGGAAGATTTATGGGGAATGATGAAAAAGAATTAAATGCGGCTTTTCCCTTCCTTCTTTAAATCCGTGGAAACATTTTATTTTTAGGTTTGTACATGAACGCTGGTGAAGCGTTGCCACAAAAAAGTTATTTGTGGGGGATGAATTAAGAAAGATAATAAATTGATGAAAAAGAAACTAAAATCAAAATAAAATAAAATGAAATGAAGATAATATGTACGTGGAAAAAAAATAAAAGGAATAGAAGGTGTGAACTCATGCATGTTACATGTTCAAGCTATATGTACAGTAATCTTTCTATTTTTGCTCAAGTATATGCATGGACAATAAGGGGAGTGTTATGAAGACTATTGTGAGTCCTTTACAATGATTGTGTAATGAGTGATTAAATTCACAAAATGTTGTTGGCCACTTAGTGTAATCTTGTAACTAAGGGTTTTATTTGAAGAAGCACACTTAATGAATTCTAATCATCCTTAGCTCTAAGAGAATTTTCTCAAATTTTTCTCTAGGAAGTGGTTTAGTCAATATGTCAGCTATTGGATAATCTGTTGGACAAAATTCGACTTTAATAAGACCTTTTTCTACATTATCCTTAAGGAAATGATGTCTAATGTGAATATGCTTGACCCTTGAATGATGAACTGGATCCTTAGAAATACAAATTGCACTAGTATTATCACAATAGATAGGAACACACTTAAACATAATGCCAAAGTCTATTACTTGTTGCTTGATCCAAAGGACCTGGGAACAGTATGCAGCAGCAGCTACATACTCTGCCTCTGTTTTGGATAAGGCAACAGTATTTTGCTTCTTTGAGCTCCATGAGACCAAGCTTGTTACTGGGTGTTTCATCAGGTATTCCTTAGGACCTATGTCGTAAACCATCTGTGAATTAAAAGAAAGAATATAGTCTAAGTTTTTGTGAAGTAAAGGTTTTTAGGTATACATTATATATATACATATAAGAGATAAAATGATTATTTTAGATTTTTAGAGCTCCTTAAGCACGTTCAAAAATATTTTGCAACAATTAAATGGTTCTTTCCTAAAATATTCGAAATAAGGTTTTAGTTCAACACATTGTTGCAACATCTTTAGAACAACTATACCAATTCGAAATTAACTTAGTGCTCCTAAAAATACCACTATCTATGTACCTATCCTTGTACATCCTCCTAATCTATTCATACTTCGAATATATCAAAGAACCTTTCACCAATTCAATCGAGCAAACAACACCACATGTCATATAATCAGAACATCTGATTCATTCCACGGTATTTGCATACTTTCTATAAACATATCAGACAAGTAAGGCAAGAAATGCATTACAAATAAAATAATTCATATGATTTAATGCACACAAAAGTAATCTATATGCTCTTATCCCATACTACCCATTTTAAAAATCTGTTGATATATCTTTGAAAATATGAACTTTTGGCTCTGATGACTAGTTTTGTAACACCCCCAAAATCCATACACGTCTAAGCTACGTTGCATCGACTTTGGGAGTGTTACCGCCGCGGTGAAACGCAAGGCTTATTGAAATTAAAATGTTAACAACTCCTTATTAGGAAAACTACATTGCAGCGGAAACAAAATGTTTACTTTAAACTACAACTCGGGAATCATCTTTGACCCCTTTTATTCAAACCATTAACTAAGTAGATTATAATAATTCTATAAGTTCAACAAAACATTTAAAAGTTTATAAATTAAAGAATATTCCCTGTATGCCCTTTCTCATGCAGCAACACCAGTATACCTAATCTGCTCCCCATTGAAGTATCAATGGTTCATCACAGGTCAACAAACAAACACAAACAACAAACAATCAGCTATGCTGAGTACGTACACAATCAGTTAAATAAAACACTAAGCATAATTAGAATAGTAATAACAGTTCCTAAACATGATTCTACAAAACATTAAATTCCATTTTTACAGTTTATTTCGCATCGAACGGGCACCGTCATCTTTCTAGAATCATACGGGCTACTTAATCCTTAATAGACACTTGGTCTATTAGATGAAATGTAAATACGGTTTCGTTCCGTTCCGTTCCACATCCATCACCTTAGTATGCATACCCCCAAGATCGTACGGAACCTTCCGCCTAGTTGAGTTATCAAAATTTATAAGGACACTACTATCGTCACAGTAGGCCTGCGTAAGAGTGTTAAACAAGTCCCACACTCCCCCCATTGTTCATACTTGTAGGAATTCCAACTACAAGTTTATCGCCAAAGATCCTTCTTAGTAATATTCATTCATACAACATTATGCATATAATCATTTAATTTTCCTTCTTATGTACATTGCTCAATTCTTTAGTTTAAGCAACTTCTCGTAACATCCTTGCTACAACAATAAATCACAGGATTCCAATCCAACTCTCATTTCATGCTTGTGATACGATAGAATTACGCATACCAACAATAATGCATTCCAATTCACAAGTCAACAAGGATATACATACAGATTTCCAATTGATTTCATGTTACCAAACAATCTTATCAACCATAATCAACAACAGTTCCCTATCATGATTCTAGATTCCAATATAACAATCATAACCTAAACATGATACTAATATATCAAACTGAACTAGTACGCGTACGTACCTTGTAACGGAGAATTTTCGCTGACTACTTAAAACGTTCCGCTTATGAAATTGGGACCTAATAGAATAATAAGAGTATTTTAGTGCTAAGTACTTGATATTATTAAAATAAAATCAGCTTACCTAACTATGTAAAATATGATGTTTTGAATACAAAAATAACCAATCTTGTTGTTTACTTTCTTTTCATAAACTTTATTGAAACTAACATATTTAGAAACTAATTAATATGCTTATAAATCTGATTTCTTCTAACTTATATTATACTTGTACATAACCACAAAACTTAAACAACTATATATATAAGTATTATAAAAATCAGATTTGAGAAATAGAATTATCATAAGAACTACAACGTAATTATAAATCTGATTTCTTTTACTAATTCTATACTTTATTTATAATACAACTTAATCCAAGATATATAAGAATTACAAAATCAAATTTTACAATTAGTTTAAAGTATAAAAGGAAGAGAATGACCACCGGACGACCACCACACGACACCACAACAACGGCGAGTCACGCTTCGCTCGACCCACACTCGCACAGCGCCGCGCGCAAGCCTCGCACGCACAGCAACTTGGCTCGACAGCGACGACTACTCGCACACCACACTTCGCGTCGTACAGCCTCGCACACACACTCGAGTCACTCGCACCAACCACACGCACACACCGACGCACGCCCAGCACCGCACTTCGCACGTCCAGCACCGCACTTCGCACACCTCGCAGCCTCACACTCTCACTCGACTCGCACAACCCTCGGCACACAGCGCAGCCCTCGCACTGCACACACTCGACTCACACACAACCGTCGATGATGCGCGTGGCCACACTCGAAGGTCGACGGAAGAAATAGAGGAGGACTGAGGAGAGAAGAAAGAACGTAGGAGGAAAAGAAAGAAAAGGACGCAGGAGGAGAAGAGAAGGAGGAGTGAGAAAGTTCTTGGGGTAAATAAAACGGTTGATTATGTAAAAGTGAATAGGGTTTTGTTTCCCCTTTTTTTCTCTCTTATTTATAGCATGAGAAACCTCAGTTTAATATGATTTGTTTCCAAATCAAATTCCTATTTCTTATTTTATTTATTTGGAAAATAAAACAAAACCAAATTAGAATATAATTAGGTACAAAAAGTAGGTTGTATAGTTAAATCATAACTGTAGGTTTACTCAAACTATATGTTTCCGTAAATAATATTAAAAAAATACTTTCAAATTTATTCTTTATATTTTATTATTTATAAAACTAACTCCTAAAAAATACGGAGTATTACAGGCTTCCCCCTTAAAGGAAGTTCGTCCCGAAACTTTGAGGTAGCCAGTCTTAGAGACGATCTTTTGTACTTCTAAGTCCCAATATTTCACAAGCGTTTTCTAGTTTTCGCAAGTCACATAAGCGATAAATACGCATAAATAACAGACTAAACAGGCTTTTAGCAAACTTTAGGGTGGAAGCGCGAAATTCTATCGCATTCTTCCCCCCTTAAAAGAAAAGTTACGTCCCTGTAACTCACCTACCCCTTGAAAGAGCTCCGGGTACTTTATACAATCGAATAACATGTTTAAAACTTTGCATATTATTAGTTCTCCCTAAGTGTCTGTAAAATAAGCCTCACATGTCCCTCATGTTCTTCCTTGCTCCTTGAATAGATCAATATATCATCTATGAACACGACTACGAATTTATCGAGGTAGGACCGAAAAATCCTATTCATGAGGTCCATAAACACAGCAGGTGCATTTGTTAACTCAAAAGGCATGACGGTAAACTCATAATGTCCATACCTAGTCCTAAAGGCAGTTTTGGTATATCTTGATTAGCAATCCTTAATTGATGGTAGCCAGACCTTAAGTCTATTTGGAGAACATCCCTGCACCCTGAAGTTGGTCAAACAAGTCATTTATCCTAGGTAATGGATATTTGTTTTTCACAATGACATTGTTCAACTCACGGTAGTCTATACACAACCTCAAACTACCATCCTTCTTCTTCACAAATAAGATAGGGGCTCCCCATGGTGACATACTAGGTCTAATGTATCTCTTCTCTAGTAGTTATTCCAACTGGTTTTTCAACTCGTTCATTTCTGCTGGAGCCATTCGGTATGGGCCTTTGAGATAGGTCTAGTTCCAGGTACTAGGTCTACAGTGAACTCTACATCTCTCCTTGGAGGCATACCAGGTATTTCTTCAGGAAAAACATCCTGGAACTCTCTGACTATAGGCACATCCTCAGGTTTCAATGTATCATCCTCAACCCTTCTCACAAAACACATAAATAGAGGCCATCCTTTGTCTATATAACCCTTAAGTTGCAAGGCATTGATTACTTTAATCCCTGGTTCTCGAGGTATTCTCCTATATGACACCCTTTTTCCCACAGAGTCTCTCGGTTCCACCTTTTGGGCATCCCAGTCTATCTTAGCTTTGTACTTCCCAAGCCAATCCATTCCTAAAAAAGACATCTAGGTTCGATAAGTTATACTTTATTAGGTCGGAAGGAAAGAAGCCCTCCCCTATTTTCGGTGAGACATTTAGGAATTTCTTAGAGCAATTAACAGTATCCCCAGACGGAATAACTATAGGCATAGAAATTGACTCGGACTCAACCAGTGCTAGAGTTCTAACAGTTGTATGGGCAATAAAAGACAAAGATGCTCCAGAATCGAACAATATTTTAAAAAGAATTGAGTTGATAGAGAAAATACAAGTGACAACATCTCTACGAGCTTCCTCTTCGCTATCCGTCATCATATACAGCTTCCCTTTGCCCTTATTATCATTGTTGTTGGTCACATGGTTCCCAATTGGTACCGGATTATTTGTATTGGTTGGTGGTTTGGAGTAATTGGAGTTCCCTGACCCATTGTATGCATTTCCACCATTCTCATTCCCATTCATAGGCTTGTCTCCATAGTTCCCTTTCTTCTGACCGTTGGGGTTAACCTTATTCTTCGAATAGCACGCGTACACTCTATGCCCCATTTTCCCACATTCACGACACTCCACCTTATTACCCTCGCAATCCTTCCCAGAATGGTTGTATGGGCACTTCTTACACCTATACACACGCTCAGGTCTGCGGTTGTTGGTGTTATTGTTGCGGTTATTGTTATCGTTGTTGGGTCCCTTATCGAAGTTTCTTTGGGAGGTTTGATTGTTCTTGTTCCCATGGTGTTTTCTTTTCAAATCTCTGAACCTCGGGATTTGGATTCTCCTTTCGCTTCTCACCTTGTTTACCTCCTTCCTCTCGTTTCCTTATTGCATATAGGTGGACAGCTTTGCCAAAGACATGGTCCAACGAGGTGAAAGTATCTCCTCCCAGTCTCCCTTGCAGGTCAAGGGTGAGCCCTAATTCAAAACGTGAGGCCTTAGCTTCTTCAGTAGGGGCAATTTCAGAAGCAAATCTCATCAGCTCAATGAATTTGCGGTAATACACCTCAACAGACAGGTTCCCTTGTTCTAGCCTCACAAACTCTTCGGCTTTCTATTTTTTGAGGTATGGTGGGTAATACTTATCCCTCAGAGCTTTCTTGAAAGTTTTCCACCCAAAGTCAGGCTGTTTTAGGAGGTTGTCCTTAGCTTGAGTCCACCAAAAGTAGGCATCCCCCTGTAGGTAATAGTTTGCTAAGGGCACAGTCTTGTTATCTGGACAGGTGAGGGTAAAGAAAAGCTTATCAAACTCCCCAACCCAGTTTTCCAATTCTTCGGGCCCCCCTTTCCCATTTAGTACTGGTGGGTTCCTACGGGCAACCTTTTCAGACAAGTCCACATCCCGGTTATGTCCTTGGGTTAGGTTAGCTGTAATTTGCACTAGGTCACGAATCGATTGCTCGATATTCAGAGAGGTATCAGGCGTGCCGCCCTGACGAACCATTCTGCGCTGAAAAATGACACAACGGTTGTCTCAGTGACATACACATAGTCGTTTATTCACTTAACTATTACACATTTGCACGTTCATACAACACATTTTTATTGCGAACAATCATTAAGTCTATATTGACTTGCACTATAAACATCTCAAATAAGACGTTACATCAAATAAAAGAATAAATACATTGTATTATTATTGAAAAGGGGAAAATTTATTGTTTCCAAGGAAAACATAATATGAATAAATAAAGGAATAAATAATGCTAATTTGCTACTTGGCATGCAAGTCTTATTAAAACTGAAATAAACAAATAAAATAATATTCTAATTCTAATTATATTTTCAAAAGAAACTAGGGACTATAATGGTCAGCTTCGTCATCTGAGTTAGGATTTTCTATTCCTTCTTCCATGTCAGCTTCTTCCTCAAAAAGTTCATCATCCTCTATAGGTCCATCTTCCTCCATGGGTTCTTCCTCCTCTATGGGTTCTTCTTCATCTATGGGCTCTTCGTGCTCATTTTCCTCAATCGGATCCCCTTCAGCAGGCTCATTTTCATTAGGATCTTCCTCTTCCTCATTTTCTATGTCAAGTATAGGTGCCACATGATCTTCCCCGATCACTGTAATGAATGTCCTATTATTCCCTTCATCATCGGAAATGTAGGTAACAATTCCAAGCTTTGACGCTATGTGGTAGTCCTCGGGTATGAACTCATCCTCAAAAGTTTGGTATCTTGCTCTTTTTACAGCTCTAAGTGATATTTGTGGCTCAGTTTTAACTTTAGGGTTCTCAGAATTCACATCCACAGCCTTAGGTCCCGAGCTTTCCCCCCACATGATAGGTTCCTCTAACTGGTGGTGATGAGGTAGAGGGCTCCCAACTTCTTTTCTCACGAATTCTCCACTCATTTTCACAGTATTTAAGATCAGTGATGAAATGCCCTACAGTAGGAAGGTATTGGTTCCAGTAAGTGTGTTTGGTTGCATTAAAACCTCCATTTTCTGACCATATATCCCCATATCTACGGTGTACGAAAAGGTAGGGTTCCTCCTTAGGGACGTACTGCAGCATAAAGTATATTTTCTCCATTTCAGTCCTCAGTCTAGTATCTCCCTGTAAGGTCCTATATGCCATAGCAGCTTTCATCTTATAGGCCCAGATGTCCCAATTTTCCACTATTCGGTGTTTCATTAGGTATCCTTAGGACCTATGTCGTAAACCATCTGTGAGTTAAAAGAAATAATATAGTCTTAAGTTTTTGTGAAGTAAAGGTTTTTAGGTATACATTATATATATACATATAAGAGGTAAAACGATTATTTTAGATTTTTAGAACTCCTTAAGCACGTTCAAAAATATTTTCAACAATTAAATGGTTCTTTCCTAAAATATTCGAAATAAGGTTTTAGTTCAACACATTTTTGCAACATCTTTAGAACAACTATACCAATTCGAAATTAACTTAGTACTCCTAAAAATACCACTATCTATGTACCTATCCTTGTACATCCTCCTAATCTATTCATACTTCGAAGATTTCAAAGAACCTTTCACCAATTCAATCGAGCAAACAACACCACATTTCATATAATCAGAACATCTGATTCATTCCACAGTATTTGCATACTTTCTATAAACATATCTGACAAGTAAGGCAAGAAATGCATTACAAATAAAATAATTCCTATGATTTAATGCACGCAAAAGTAATCTATATGCTCTTATCCCATACTACCCTTTTTAAAAATCTTTTGAAATATCTTTGAAAAAAGGAACTTCTGGCTCTGATGAGCAGTTTTGTAACACCCCCAAAATCCATACACGTCTAAGCTACGTTGCATCGATTTTGGGAGTGTTACCGCCACGGTGAAACGCAAGGCTTATTGAAATTAAAATGTTAACAACTTCTTATTAGGAAAACTACATTGCAGAGGAAACAAAATGTTTACTTTAAACTACAACTCGGGAATCATCATTGACCCCTTTTATTCAAACCATTAACTAAGTAGATTATAATAATTCTATAAGTTCAACAAAACATTTAAAAGTTTATAAATTAAAGAATATTCCCCATATGCCCTTTCTCATGCAGCAACACCAGCATACCTAATTTGCTCCCCATTGAAGTATCAATGGTTCATCACAGGTCAACAAACAAACACAAACAACAAACAATCAGCTATGATGAATACGTACACAATCAATTAAATAAAACACTAAGCATAATTAGAATAGTAATAACAGTTCCTAAACATGATACTACAAAACATTAAATTCCGTTTTTACAGTTTATTTGGCATCGAACGGGCACCGTCATCTTTCTAGAATCATATGGGCTACTTAATCCTTAATAGACACTTGGTCTATTAGATGAAATGTAAATACGGTTTCGTTCCGTTCCGTTCCACATCCATCACCTTAGTATGCATACCCCCAAGATCGTACGGAACCTTCCGCCTACTTGAGTTATCAAAATTTATAAGGACACTACTGTCGTCACAGTAGGCCTGCATAGGAGTGTAGAACAAGTCCCACACTCCCCCAATTGTTCATACTTGTAGGAATTCCAACTACAAGTTTATCGCCAAAGATCCTTCTTAGTAATATTCATTCATACAACATTATGCATATAATCATTTAATTTTTCTTCTTATGTACATTGCTCAATTCTTTAGTTTAAGCAACTTCTCGTAACATCCTTGCTACAACAATAAATCACAGGATTCCAATCCAACTCTCATTTCATGCTTGTGATACGATAGAATTACGCGTACCAACAATAATGCATTCCAATTCACAAGTCATACAACAAGGAAATACATACAGATTTCCAATTGATTTCATGTTACCAAACAATCTCATCAACCATAATCAACAACAGTTCCCTATCATGATTCTAGGTTCCAATATAACAATCATAACCTAAACATGATACTAATATATCAAACTGAACTAGTACGCGTACGTACCTTGTAACGGAGAATTTTCGCTGACTACTTAAAACGTTCCGCTTATGAAATTGGGACCTAATAGAATAATAAGAGTATTTTAGTGCTAAGTACTTGATATTATTAAAATAAAATCAGCTTACCTAACTATGTAAAATATAATGTTTTGAATACAAAAATAACCAATCTTGTTGTTTACTTTCTTTTCATAAACTTTATTGAAACTAACATATTTAGAAACTAATTAATATGCTTATAAATCTGATTTCTTCTAACTTATATCATACTTGTACATAACCACAAAACTTAAACAACTATATATATAAGTATTATAAAAATCAGATTTGAGAAATAGAATTATCATAAGAACTACAATGTAATTATAAATCTGATTTCTTTTACTAATTCTATACTTTATTTATAATACAACTTAATCCAAGATATATAAGAATTACAAAATCATATTTTACAATTAGTTTAAAGTATAAAAGGAAGAGAATGACCACCGGACGACCACCACACGGCACCACAACACCGGCGAGTCACGCTTCGCTCGACCCACACTCGCACAGCACCGCGCTCAAGCCTCGTACGCACAGTAACTTGGCTCGACAGCGACGACTACTCGCACACCACACTTCACGTCGCATAGCCTCGCACACACACTTGAGTCACTCGCACCAACCACACGCACACACCGACGCACAATACGCACCACACTTCGCACGACCAGCACCGCACCGCACCGCACCGCACTTCGCACGCCTCGTAGCCTCGCACTCTCACTCGACTCGCACAACCCTCGGCACACAGCGCAACCCTCGCACTGCACACACTCGACTCACACACAACCGTCGATGATGCGCGCGGCCACACTCGAAGGTCGACGGAAGAAATAGAGGAGGACTGAGGAGAGAAGAAAGAACGTAGGAGGAAAAGAAAGAAAAGGACGCAGGAGGAGAAGAGAAGGAGGAGAGAGAAAGTTCTTGGGGTAAATAAAACGACTGATTATGTAAAGGTGAATAGGGTTTTGTTTCCCCTTTTTTTTCTCTCTTATTTATAGCATGAGAAACCTAGGTTTAATATGATTTGTTTCCAAATCAAATTCCTATTTCGTATTTTATTTATTTGGAAAATAAAACAAAACCAAATTAGAATATAATTAGGTACAAAAAGTAGGTTGTATAGTTAAATCATAACTGTAGGTTTACTCAAACTATATGTTTCCGTAAATATTATTAAAAAAAATACTTTCAACTTTATTCTTTTTATTTTATTATTTATAAAACTAACTCCTAAAAAATAGAGAGTATTACACTTCAGATAACTTAGAATTCTCTTAACTGCTGTTAAGTGAGATTCTTTGGGATTTGATTGGAATCAAGCACATAAACCAACACTTAAAGAAATATCGGGTCTACTTGCTGTTAAGTAAAGTAATGAACCAATCATACCTTGATATTGTTTCTCGTTTACACACTTACCATTTGAATCTTCATCTAACCTTGTTCCTGTTCCTATGGGAGTGTGGTTGGTTTTTTATTGTTCCAATCCATATTTCTTAAGCAGTTCCTTGACATATTTTTGTTGATGGATCATTGTTCCTCTTTCAGTTTGCTTGATTTGCAATCCCAAAAAGAAGTTCAACTCTCCCATCATACTCATTTTGAATTCACTACTCATAAGATCAGCAAACTCCTTACAAATAAGATCATTAGTAGCACCAAGTACTATATCGTCAACATAAATCTGGACTACCAATATGTCTGTTCCTTTTGATCGAAGGAACAAGCTTCTATCAACTTTACCTCTTATGTAATCAAATGAAAGCAAGAATTTTGACAACCTTTCATACCAAGATATAGGAGCTTGTTTCAACACATAAAGAGCTTTATCAAGCTTATAGACTTGATTTGGAAGTTCAAGATTTTTGAATCCAGGAGGTTGTTCCACATAGACGTCTTCAATTAAAAAAACAATTTAGAAATGCACATTTGACGTCCATTTGGTACAACTTAAATCCCATAAAGGCAGCAAAGGCAATCAAAATTCTAATTGCTTCTATCCTAGCAACAGGAGTAAAGGTTTCATCGAAATCAATACCTTCTTGTTGATTATAACCTTTGGCTACAAGTCTGGCCTTGTTCCTTACCATTTTTCAATACTCATCGAGCTTGTTCTTGAAGACCCATTTAAGTCTGATAACTTTCTGGTTCTTTGGTTTAGTCTCCAGGTGCTAGACCTTGTTCCTCTGGAACTCATTTAGCTCCTCTTGCATAGCATTGATCCAATCATCCTCTTTGAGCGCTTCCATATGGTCCTTAGGTTCTGTCATAGATAAGAAAACGTGAAAGGCACAAAAATTCTTCATTTGATATCTCGTTTGAATTCCCTTTTCAATGTCACTTATTATCAATTCTAAAGGATGAGAATTTTGGTGTTTCCAAGGCTTTGGATCAAATCTCCTAGTTGCATCTTGAGTTTCTTGAGGTGATTGATTCACTTGATCTTCTTCAGGTTCAGGAGCTCCTTGATCTTCCGAAGTTCCTCCTGTTGCTTGTTCCTCATGAGGATCAGGCACAGGGTTATTAGGATCAGGAACTTGCTTCTTCTCTTTTCCTGCAGGGGTTAGTTCTTCATCACATTGATTAAACTCATCAGGACGAGTCAAACCAATTTCAAAGTTATCATTATGACTCTGTTCCCGTAGGGAGTTAGTCTTATTAAATATAACATGGACACTTTCCTCAACACACATTGTTCGCTTATTGTACACACGATAAGCCTTACTACTTAAGGCATATCCTAGAACAATAGCCTCATCACTTCTAGCTTCAAATTTTCCTAAGTTGTCCTTTCCATTATTATGTAAAAAGCATTTGCATCCAAAAACACGAAAGTAAGCGATATTTGGTTTTCTTCCTTTAATGAGCTCGTAAGGTGTCTTCAAAGTGATTGGTCTTAGCATGACACGATTGATTATATAGCATGTTGTATTCACTACTTCAGCCCAAAAATTCTTCGGAAGACCGCTTGCAATAATCATCGTCCTTGACATATCCTCATGGGTCCGGTTCTTCCTTTCGACTACACCATTTTGTTGTGGTGTTCTAGGAGCTGAGAAGTTATGATCTAAACCTTCATTGCTGCAAAATTCATCAAACTTGGAGTTTTCAAACTCCTTACCATGGTCAGATCTTAAATGCTTTAATTTAAAACCACTTGTTCTTTGAATCTTTTTAGCAAAGGTTAGAAATTCATCAAACGTTTCATCCTTACTATGAAGAAAAATAACCCATGTGTATCTTGACTAATACATATCTCTTACCAGATCGGCTTTGGATGCGTACAGGGCCACATAAGTCCATGTGAAGAAGTTCTAATGGACTCTGTGTGCTTACTATTTTCTTGGATTTGAATGAGGATCTCACTTGCTTCCCTTTAACACATGATTCACAAACACCGTGGTTCAAAGACTTAATTATTGGTAAACCAACTACTAAGTCCTTCCCACTTAGTTTAAGCAGTAGGGACAGGCTTGCATGACCACAACGTTTGTGCCATAGAAGGGGATCAACTTCGATCACACTTAAGCATGTGAGATTTCGATCACACTTAAGCATGTGAGATTATTCCTAGGAACAAGGTTCAGGTCGACCATGTAGGTGTTCCCTTTCCTCGTTCCCTCAAGGATCTTGGTTCCTGTCTTTCATTGCTGACTATACAAGACTCATTAGTAAACTTCACTGAATTTCCCTTATCGCAAAACTGAGATATACTAAGTAAACTATGCTTTAAGCCCTCGACCAAAAATACATTATCTATGGAATGTGACTTAGATTTACCAATCTTACCAACTGCCACTATATTACCTGTAAGATTGTTTCCGAATGTCACAGTTCCTCCATTGAAGACTGAGAGTGAGAGAAATTTTGATCTATCTCATGTCATGTGCTTAGAACAACTGCTATCGAGGTACCACAGGTTGTTCCCCCTCACTTCAGCCTGTACCATAGCAAACTAGTTAGTGGTAGGAACCCAGTCTAGCTTGGGTTCCTTTGTTGGACTTGAGTCTTTCTTAATTTTTCAGACCTGTTTCACTAGGTACGTGTTCCTCTCAATACGTTCTTCTCTGGTGGAACAGTCAGACACAATGTGACCACTGTTCCCACAGTAAGAACATATCTTACTACTTGGCAGATCAACATATTTTTTCTTTTTGTTCTTTTTCTTGTGATTGAAACCGAGACCATCTCTTCCCTTTATTTTGATACTTTTGTATCCATGTGACTGGATCAGGGAAGCTTGTTCCTTGAGGGTTCTAGTTTCTTCCTTGATACCAGATTTTCTTGAAAAATATTTTCATAATCATTTTTCAAATTTTCAGCAATGCTTCTGGTATTAACTGAAGAGACTGTTTCTTCAAGAACAAACAGTTTCAATTCTGTCAATTCCAAATTCAAAAGATAATTTTCGTTTTTGACTTTTTCAAATGCTTCTTGATAGGCTCTACTCTTGTCAAAAAGTTCAAAGATTCTTTTTTCAGTATCACATTTTAATGTGTTAAGCCAATTAGAATTGTTCTTAGTGACTTTTAAGGCGTTAGTTAATTGATTTCTTTTTGCGCATACATCCTTGTAGTCATCTAAGGTTTCTAATAAAAGTTTATTAATTGGCTTTTATTAAGTTTTGTAAGTTCCTCTTCAATGGCATTTAAACTTACCTTGGGTTTTGTTTATTCCTTTTTGTCCTCGTTAGTTGCCATGAGACATAGATGGGCAGTTTCTTCCTCAGTCTATTCCTGCTCCTCCTTTGAGTCAGACTCTCCCCATGATGCAACCAAGGCTCTCTTCATATCATTTCTGGAAAAGGACTTTTGTTGTTCCTTGCCCTTCTCTTTGTATCTTCCTTTTGCTTTCTCGTTTTCCCATTGAAGACACTCTTTGATAAAATGATCAAGGCCTTCACACTTGTGGCAACTTAGCTTCGTTGGTTTCTTTGTGACCTTTCCTTTGTAATTCTTGTTGAAGAATTTCTTGAATCTTCTTACAATCATCGCAGCTTCTTCATCATCAGTTTCTGAATCTTCTTGTTCCTCTGACCTTAGAGCCAGAGCCTTAGGCTTTGATGATTCAGTTTCATGAGTTTCTAAGTGTAACTCATGGGTCATCATGGAACCAGCAAGTTGTTCAATGTTGAACGTTGTGAAGTCCTTGGTTTCCAACAATGTCGTTGTCTTGGCCATCCATTTCTCATCTTGTGATAGACTCCTTAGTACCTCACGAACCTGCTCCTATGGAGAGATTATCTTTCCCAGAGATTCAAGTTCATTTATGATGTTTGAGAAGCGAGTGAGCATGTCTTGAATAGGCTCCTTTTGTTTCATGTGAAACAATTCGTACTTATGCATGAGCATATCTATTTTTGATCGTTTTACTTCGCTTGTTTCTTCATGAGTGATTTGAAGGAGTTCCCACATTTGCTTAGCAGTCTTGCATCCCATGACTCGATTGTGTTCATAGGGACCAAGACTACAATGGAGTAGCTTCTTGGCCATGTTGTTCATCTCCATTTTGTCGAATTCTTCTTTGTCAAACTCGACAAGGGGTTTAGGAACCAGCTCCCTCTTCCCGTTCTTCTTTGTGACTTCAAAGTCACCAATTTCAATTACCTTCCATTCTTGGTAATTCTCTGCTCTGATAAATATTTTCATACGATTTTTCCAGTATGGATAATGTTTGTCATTGAACATAGGTGGGCGTTGAGTTGAATACCCTTCATCAAGCTTTTCTCGCGTAGTGTTCATTGTTCCAGGTACAATCTCCTCAGTGTTAGCTGATTCTGGAGGTACTAGGCTCTCATACCAATTGTTATTCTAGTATGAACACTAGACCAACTACAAGAGGGGGGTGAATTGTAGTTGAGGAGAAATTTTCGAATTGAATTGCGGAATAAAAGCAAACTAAAATAGAAAAGGACAAACACACGAGATTTTTACAAGGAAAACTTCCTAGGCCCAATAGGAAGAAAAACCTTGACCACAAGGGATTTTGACTCAAACTCTCTTTACTATAATAGGCCAAAAGACTCTATATTTTTACAACCTATTAATGGACCTTCTTTGTTCCTCTAGGAACTTGTTCCAAGTCACCCAGTTCCCCCTGAACTGATGACACTCACTTTGACTTCACTCAAAGTCTTCTCTCTTCTCACTTTCTTTCTCTCTCTTGATTACAAGGATATTCTCTGAATTTTCTCTCGCCCACACACTATGAATATTACAATAATAAGTATGTTGAATATAAGAGGAAATTACATAAAAACTTTCTAAGTGGACAATTAAATTTCGCTCAAGAAAGTTATATCTTTTCAACAAGTAATTCCTTCCTTATATAGCTGCTGTAATTTTTCCTTTATCTGGACATGTTGCACTCCATGTTCTCCAAAATGTGGGCTTATAGTGGTGTGGAGATCATTTCCCTATTTTCGTTGCACTTCCTCCACGCTTTTTGCAACGGAAATAAACTACCTTCCACTATTCGTTAGTGGGAGAATTTCCGACAAGTAACACGCAGGTTCATGGAGTTTGTTGGAGAGCTTCAAGGACTTAGCTCCACAATTTATGCCACGTTTTCTCAACTGTAATTCGCACAAGTACAACAGCACAAATATCTAATAACTTTGAGAATCTTTTACTCAAAGATTCGAAGTTACTAAAATATTAAACATACCATATGATAAAAATTTAAAGTGCTTAAAATAATATCTTGACTTAGATTAAATAATTAATCTTTCTCCACAAGATATAAATGCAAAATTAAACATTATATTAATTTTGGTATTTTATATTTATCAAAATAAAAACTATATAACAACCTAATTATTTGGCATCATCAAAACATGAAATACAACAATTTATAATATTTACTTAGTAGATATTTCATATCATGTGTATTTATTCATATATGTTCATTTCAGTAGTTGTACTTGCTCCCTTTAACCAAAAAGATATTGTCTTTGTTGTGACATTACTATTTTTTTTCATATGCAATATATTGTCGTTCATTCAAATTGACATTGTTCATTTGATTCATTTTTTAGTTCATTCAGCCTATTCAAATTGTTAGTTGGTTCATTCAAGTTTATTCACTTTTCTTATCAAATGCATTAATGTAGTACCCTCGTTGTTGCTTTCGCTCTACAACTCGTTGTTTTCATCTTCATTACGGGAATTGTGCAAAAAATGAAGAATTTCAAGAGATTGATTAAAGATGTTAGAGAGAAGTTAAATAAAGAGAAAATCTTGGGAATTTGTGTGAGAAAATGAAACTAATGAGTTCAAAAAATAGATTTTACATAATGAAGTTGCGTTTTATGAACACGATCTAGTAATTGCTAATCACTAGTCCATCGTTCAAAACTTGCCACTCTTTCTTTGCCCCGTCCCTTTCTCCATCCAAATTGTGAGCTCGAGAAACCTCAAAAATGGCGGCAGTCGCCATGAAATACGGCGGAAATATTTGTAAAGATTATTCTACTACTGAACCATTTTCTCTCTCCTTTCGTCGCTCTCTTTCTCCCTTTCGCTGCCGAACTGTAACCTTCAGTCGACTTCAAACTCGAACTTGCCGCTTCGAAGCTAGAGCCGTCAAGCGAAGCCCTAAGCGTCTCAAATACGCCACTCCTCGCTTCTCTAAGGTTCCTTCTCTCTCTTCTCATATTAGGTTTTCTAGTTTTTTCGATTATCGAGATAAAAATAATGATTTTCCAGTTTTAGCCTAGGAGAATTGTACCAATGTGTATAATTATGTATGAAATTTTGGAAATGTATACAAATTTAGAAGATGATGTGTTGAATTTTAGTTTCTAGAAAATGAATTTTATTTGGCAATAGGTGAGAAGAATAGTTAGAAAATAAATCTCAATGTTTGTGAAACTTTTGTTGAGAATTACTGTTTGGCAAGTTGTTGCGCTTTAAAAATCATGTCAAAAATGGTATGTCATGTGTATATGAACATTTACATACACTGAAAATGCTGTTAGCTAATAACCAGATTAGCTTGACCATAACAGTTAAGACCTAGGCGTGATTGAATTGGGGGTAATGCGTTAAGGACGGTAATCGGAGACGAGATGAAGATGATTGGAGGTGTTGGTATATTAGAAAGGTTAGTAATGGCTAATGGCGTAAGGAGGAGGGAGGAACGGGGAACTATTGCCCTCATATTGGGGTAATAGCCTACCATATGATGAGTATGATAAAAGTTGTTCCGTTTGATTTGATGCACTCAATGAATAGCTTACCAAGAATAGAATTGACTATTATCCAGGACGGTGGCCTGCTCTATGTGGAAGTTGATCCATCAGGAATAGACAGTTGGAAGTTGGACCCCGTCATTGAGCAATTGAAGGAAGGAGCTGTTGGTGTCATTCCCACTGACACAGTGTATGATGCTCTTCTTTTACTTTTGTGCTTTGAGGATGATGACTCGCTTTTAGTGTGCTTGTGCTTGTAAAGAATTAGTAGTTGTAGAGATGAGTATGGTGAATTGTGTTTCTTACCAATGGTTTAAAATTGCATTAACTGCTTTTTGCTTGAGGAGAAGTATTAGTCAGGGAGTCGGGAGTCCGTCGTAAGAGGAGCTGCTTTGGTTGTTTGCTCTGAGATATTGTACTAGAAAATGGTTTTTATGTCATAGTTTAACCTCTCCCCCCCCCAAAAAAAAAAAAAAAGCTCCTTTCATTGCTTTAGGATTAATTATGTCTTTACACCAACATCAACATGACAAGAAACATTCTTATACAAAATTTATCCCCTTGTGCTACATTTAACTAAAACTAAGGACCTCATATGGAGTGTATCTTAAAGTTTAGTGTTGTTAGCATCTTCTTATCATTTCTAATATGTTACTAACTTAAAGGTCATGTATTCTTCTTTTGGCTTTCTATATGCATTTGGAAAGAGCTTACATGTATTTCCCTTTAACCTTCTCCTAGAGCGATATTTCTGTTATGTTATAATTAAAGGAAAATTGCAGCTTGATGGCACGCACCTATTCTTTAATTTGTAATAATATGTTTTATTGTACTTCCAACATTCCAGGTATGCCATTGTCTGTGATATGCATAGTCAGTCTGCCCTTGAGCGTCTTCGGAGGTATGCTTTTGTCTTCTATGTATGAATATTGGAGATCCTTGACGTTTCTGATTCTCACTCTTTAGTTGACTTCTTTTGCAGGATTAAGAATATTGAAACTACCAAGGCAAGAAGCTCTAATTGTGATGGTTTCTTAACGAGTGTTATCCGTCTTCTCTCTAGCATTTAGCTAATTTGCAGTTGGGCTCCGAATGTACCCTTATTCTAAGCGTAGTTTTGTTACTCCTTTGAAGGTGTACTTATATCCAACATCTTGGTGTCATTTGTGCAGCCACTTAGCATCTTATGTCGCTCATTCCATGATATTGATGAGTATACAATGGGCTTCCCTCGTGGTGATAGCCTAGGTCATCCAAATATATTTCGAGCTGTGAAGCAGTGTCTGCCTGGACCTGTAAGTATCCTTTAGTGTTATGTTGTCAGATGACTTCCCCCCCCTTCTAGTATTATCTTTCCTTGAAAGCTAGAGACTAGAGTGTCCCTACTCCCTAAGGATAAGCTTGCAAGGTTGCAGCATTATTACCCAGTACTCTATGCTTCAATGGCCTATGGCTTCATGTCCTGAATCAGTTGTATTAAAACATGAGATGGAAAGGTCACCAACAAATTATATTTCCTTCAGATGCTGCATAGCAGGTATATATGTCCATTAAGTTGCCTTTTGAGGCTATAACGTACATATGAGTATATGAGAGAACATTGTTGGAGACACAAGAGATCATACTAATTTTGAAGCATAATCCTGTCTCATCATCTGTCACTGACTCAATTTCATGAAAGGGAATTGGGGAGGTTAGGTCAATGGAGGAGGGCCTTATTAAGCATCAAAATAATCCGACTTAAAACATTAGATAGAAATGAACAATGTATATATTAATTTACGAGGCTTTTTGTTTTTAAGATCTTTAAACCTCTCCTTTTAACTATAACACTTCTTTCTATTTCTATTACATTAAGGTCTTTGGCTAATATATTTTCTGTGGCAGTACACTTTCATCTTGACTTCAAGCAAAAATTTACCAAAGCAATGTACCAATTATGGCCCGGGTAATGCAAAATATGCACCAAAGAAGAGCGTAGGTGTTCGTATGCCCGATGATCCTGTAACTAGGGCTATTCTTGAGAAATCAGATTCACCTTTACTATCCACCAGGTTTGTTTGGGAACCTGAAACTTCTTTTTCCTTTTGCAATTTTGAGTGCTGAAATTCAGCAGTCATATACCCATGTGAAGTAAATGAGTTCTATGTGCGACTTGAAAATTGTAGCCTTAATTTATGTTCTTGTTTCAAACACTATCCTTGTTGCAGTGTTAAGGCACCAAAAGAAGATGAGTGGATTTTGGATCCGGTTGTGATTGTTGATGTGTATGGAAAAGAGGTATGAAGTCTCATATAATTAGATTAGTCATATTGTGTGCTAATAATTGCAATCTCTTTTGTTCCTGAAGTGCTGGTATTAATATCATCATATTGTGTGCTAATAATTGCTCATTGGTTTGTGCTTTCTCCAGGGCCTTGATTTTATTGTTGATGCTGGTCTTAGAATAGCTGATCCATCTACTGTGGTTGATATGACTGGCAGTGCTCCAAAAATTATCCGTTTGGGGAAGGTATGTGAAATTTCGAGTGAATATATCCATTATCTTACCAATTGAACAACCAGTGATTTATGGACTAGTAAAAGAAGCTTTGCTTCAGTTTTTCTTTCGGAAATCAGAAAGTTGCATTTACCTTGTGTGATAGCATGTACCTATTTATTCAGTGTATAACCTTCATCTTTGATACTGTTACATGGATAGACATAGACCTAAACCTTTCATGAACTCTATGATTCTCAGTGATTATGCTAAAATTAAGATCTGTGTGCAAATATTAATCGTGTTTCCCGCTTTACCCATGCTTGTGCTTTCTTTTAAGATCAACCTTCTTCATGAACAAGCTTCGGATCAATATCACTACATGAGTTTTCAGTTTCTGTCTATTGTCGTATACTTGTATGCTTTTGAATGAAACAAATTGTTTGGGAGACTAGTCTGCTAATTTGAGACACCAATGTAAAGCTGCTAGGTCCCCAACTCAGCCTTACATGCCAAAGCCAAAGTGCGTAGGCATTGCTGTGGTTATTATTGTCCTTTGATCAAGGTTTAAACTTACTGATATTTATGGATAACAGGGACCGCGACAGCCTTGGATGGTATTTGAAGAAGAGGAGGTGCTTGGAGGCACGGTCATTTGAAGTGTCTGAATACATTGATGCTCACAACCCCCAACTTATGTACAGATTAAAAAGAAAAACTTGCTGTTCTTATGTAGATAAGATGTTTGCCATTTATGTAGATTTAAAAACACAGGCTAATTCCATCAGCTGAGTACTACACTTTTGTACATTGCCTATACTGAATGAGGATGTGTCCTATCCTATGAATACAAATATTGAGGTTGTACATACTGCAAGTCTGCAACAGCTTATTGTGAGTATGAAAGTGAGTTCCTTTGGCTGACATGATACTCATTTAGAAAATTCTTCCGTGGTGAACAAAGAAAATGGAAGCGGGACTTGCAACAATTCTCTTGTTCAGTACCTCATTCACTACTGAAATATGTTTGCTGGTCTTTTCAACCCTTTGTCCCTTTTGTCCTTGGCTCATAGGCCATAATCCTATGTTTTCATAGCATTTAAACATTCTTGAATTCTTACAACAAAACATATTCCTTTTCTTTATTATTGTTCAAGAAAATATTATTCTAGCCAAACAATCATATCCTATTAATTGACACCATAAAAAGATAACAAAAACAATAATAGTGAAGATTATTATTAATAACAAGTGAAAACACATTGTAACTCTTGAATTACAAACATTATAATACATCAATCCATAACAGCACAATTAGTAGTACTAGTAGTAAATTAAACTAAACCTACTAATCAAAACAGAAAAAAGCCTCTAAAAATCTTCATCCATCTTGAAAACATGGGTGCCACCATTCCCATTCAAGCTAGACATAACAGAAGCCTTCTGATAGTCCCCAACTCTCTTCTCAAAGAAATTAGTCTTCCCTTGAAGAGAAATCAACTCCATCCAATCAAACGGATTCGACACGCCGTAAACCTTCCCACACCCAAGCGCAGCCAATAATCTATCAGCAACAAACTCGATATACTGACTCATCAACTCACAGTTCATCCCCACAAGAGCAACAGGCAGTGCATCACACACAAATTCCCTCTCAATTTCCACTGCATCTTTTACTATCCCCTGCACTTTCTCCTCACTCGGCTTCTTCTTCAACAAGCTATACAACAAGCAAGCAAAATCACAATGAAGCCCTTCGTCTCGCGAGATCAACTCATTCGAGAACGTTAAACCCGGCATTAGCCCCCGCTTCTTAAGCCAAAAGATAGAGCAGAAACTCCCTGAGAAAAAAATCCCTTCAATACAAGCAAACGCAATTATCCTCTCTGCAAACGATTCAGACCCATCAATCCACCTCAGAGCCCAATCAGCTTTCTTTTTGACACAGGGCACGGTTTCGATAGCTCGAAAGAGGTGAGATTTTTGTGAGGAGTCCTTAATGTAAGTTTCTAAAAGGAGTGAGTACATTTCAGAGTGAATGTTTTCAATGGCGATTTGAAAGCCATAAAATGCGCGCGCTTCAGCGACTTGCACCTCTTTCATGAACCGACCTGCGAGATTTTCAAGCACGATTCCGTCTGATGCAGCAAAGAAGGCGAGAACGTGTGTGATGAAGTGTTTCTCGTCGGAAGTTAGGGTTTCCCAGTGACCTAAATCGGATGATAGATCGACTTCTTCAGCCGTCCAAAATGATGCTTCGGCTTTTTTGTACATTTCCCAGATTTGTGGGTATTCAATTGGGAACATACAGAATCTATCTGGGTTTGGGGCGAGAAGTGGGTCGGTTTCTTCGATCTTCGCCGGCATTTTTAGGGTTTTTTTGAACGAATTTGAAGAAATTGGGAAGGGGGTTCTAGAAATTGGATAGGGAATTTAAGAAATTGAGAAGGGAATTTAAGAAATTTGGGGGGATTTTTGAGATTGGGAATTAGGGTTTATGGTGTGAGATGAGAATTAGGGGAAATAGAAAAGGGGATTTTATAGAAAGAGGTATTGGGGATTTGGGGGGAAATTTGAAAAATTGAGAGGGTTAGCTTGCGGGAGAATGAATCGAGGAAGATGAAGATGAGGGTATTTTGGGGATTTAAAAGGATGAAGGGGGTACGTGGAGGAATTTGGAGCGTTAGTTGGGTTTGGTAAATTGTGAATTTACGTTTATGCTATAGTTAAAAGTTTGAAATTTTGGTGAAAGAGAAGCTTACACGAGAAGGTTTGGAAAACGAATTAAAATAGGAGGTGGGAAAAGGCCAAAAGGGGGAATAATTAATAGATGTGTGGTTTGATTTTTTGTTGGTGGGCGGGAGATAGTTTTAGCGCTGTTTTGGATATTTTGAATGTATATTTTTCAGAGGGAATCTTTTTTTTGTTTATGCAGGTTTTTATGTATGTAAAATAGGTAATGCCGACGTATGGGATAGGTGACTTTTATGTTACTAGTATTTTTTTGGTTAAACTCGTTTATTTTTTTGCATATGAGTCAAAATTTGAACTTTAGACATACAAAGTATAATTCTTTTTAGTTGCAAAATTTAATTGGTTTAGTCAATATCACTTAAATCTCTCACCAGTCTTTATTTATTTTTACTTTACAAAGGTAAATTCTATAAACAAAAAAGAAATTTTATTAAATTTATTTATGATTTCCAATATTATAAGGGGGCGTTTGGTTGCTATGGGGTAAAGGGAATGGAATCAAGAAAGGGGTAGAGGGGGAAAGGAAAGCAAAACCCTTAGATTTAGAGTGTTGTTTGGTTAGTGCAATAACATTCCTCTTTCTTCCTCCTCCTACAATTCTTCCACCACAGCACCACCACTCTTCCCTCCCTTGTTGTACTCCCGCCGCCTCTCCCCACCCATCGTTCCTGCCGTCGCCGTCTCTCCCCTTCGCTGACCAGCAGCGCTTCAGCCCCTACCCTTCCCGCAGCGCTTCTCCCCTCCCCTTCCTTACGCCGTCGCCTTCTCCTCCGTCTCTCCCCTTCCCTACGCCGTCGCCTTCTCCCCCGTCTCTCCCCTTCCCTGCGTCGTCGTCTTCCCTTCCTCCCTTTCCCGCCGGTGCTGTCTTGTCGTTCTTTTTTTTTTTCTAGGGTTTGTGCTGAGTAGTGGTTTAGGTGGTGGCTGATGGGTTGATTGGGGTGTGTTGGGGTGGAGGAGTCGGGTTACGGTGGTCGGGTCGGGGTTGCGGTGGTCGGATCGGGTTGCGGTGGTCAAGTGGTGGTGGTTGGGTGGTCAGGTGGTGGTTGGATGGTTGGGTGAAGTGGTGGTTGGGTGGTCAAGGAGATGGTCAACAATGAGTCAAAGAAAGGGTAAGTGAAACCTTAGGGGGGATGGGGGAATGAAAGTAGAGGACTTTGGGGGTAAGGAGAGGGTAAAGGGTTTCATTAAATTGGACAAACAAACAAGAAGTAAGGGAATCAGGTTACTTGATTCCCTTACCCTTTCCACAAGACCCCCAACCAAACGGCCCCTAATTCTTTAGTAGATTTTTGAATTAAGTACACTACTTCATAGATTGTGAAGAAAGTGGATACTTTAATTTCAAGTCAGTAATTGGGTGTTGTGTCATTTTTTATTTGAATGTTTATTTAGCAAAAGGTTTGTCATGTCTGCATTTACATAATATGTCATGTTTGTATTTATATAATATTTGTTTATGAAACTATTTCATTTTGTTAATTGATTGAATTTTATAGTTTTAATGTAATACGGAGTACTTAATTGTGTACTAATTGATAAAATATTTGGCTAATATAATTTTCATATTTACTTTGTTAGTATGAATGCATTAATACTTGTAGACAATTGTAATCATTTATGGTGGCTCGGATATTATATAATTGTTTTCAACATTTCTGTTAACTTTTTTATGCTATATTTGAGTTTGATTTTTTTTTTTCTTTTTTTTTGACAAAGTAGTTAATTTATTCATGAGGGTAGTAAAATAATGTCCTGAGGGAACACCATAGCTCCCCCATTCCTTTATATAATAGAGATATAATTGTGTTTAAATTTTTTTTTTTTTACTTTTCTATGCTATAGTTGATTTGATTTCTTTTTGTTTTTTTCGGCAAAGTAGTTAATTTATTCATGAGGGTAGTAAAGTAATAGAGATTAGCCTAATGTGCATGCTATGTGTGCGGCAATATTTTAGTAATAATATTGATATTCAAGCGTTACAAAATTGATTGAATGACAGTTTGAGGGTGCAGACATTTTTTGATTTACTAAAAAAATAATTGATGTACTAACAATTACTAATTAAATACATAGTAATTGACAAATCAATAGGCAAAAAAAATGTTTTATAACTCTTAGTATTTCAAGTTTTAAATTCTCATAAAAAACCACGCACACTTGTTAGTCCAAACAATTTAAAATAAGTATATATATAAACAATAATTTTTTTAGATCTAGTAGGGAAAAGCATTAAGTTTGTATTTTTAATAACAGTTTTATCTAATGTATTATCCTAAATAGTTTTTTTAATGTGTCTTTGTTAATTTATGGTAAATTTCAATTTTTTTTTTGTCAAACGTAATTTATGATTTGCATTGATTGTGTTATAAATTTTATTTGATTAGGCCTTGATATGCAATGTATTTATTCCTTATTTTGTTTCATATGTATTTGAATATGACATGTTCACAGTTGTATAAGATTGATTGTTTTTTTAAATTTGCAAAAGTTTCCTTATTATGGTATATGCTTTATTTGAATTTGCAAAATATATTTAATTCTTAAGGTAACGTGAGGGATATTTTGGATTTTTCCAAGGGGGGCACCATAGCTCCCCCCTCGGCTTATATAATAGAGATTTCGGACAATATTGTGGAAATTTTTGTTTATTGGATAACTACTTCTTGAATCTTGCCACTCGAGATAATTTTTATTCTCTTTTTCGATAAATTGTTAAGATCGCTCTAACTTTGATCAACTTTTAGAAGAAAAAAAATTGAAATTCACATTTATTACATGAAAAAAATTAACAAATGAGTATAATCAATGTGAGATACAAATGGAAAATTGAATACACATTTATTATATGAAAACATTCAATTGAAAAGTCAAAATATTTTCATATAATAAATGTGTTTTTCACTTTTCAATGGAATCTTTTCATATGATAAATGTGTATTTCACTTTTCAATTGAATATTTTCATATAATAAATATATATTTCACTTTTCAATGCATTTGTTAATTTTTATGCATAGCCCTTAGGGTTATGAATAGCAAAACCCTAATATTATAGGTCAAACTTTGAGACATAATAGTAGGTTGTCCTTGTAACTCCTTGTAGGTAAATTACTTGTTATATAAGAGTGTTTTGCTCTATTCTTTCATGATTTCCTCTACTATCCTCTCATCTCTGTCAACCCCGCACCCCATTCCCCCAAGAGGGGTGATAAAACACTAATAGTTAGTGGGCAGCGTGCCCACTAACAACATTTTTTTTTGCCAAAAAGTTGCCTTTTTGAAAAGAAATAAAACTTTTTGTTCAAACAAAAATATAAAAAGGCTATTTTTTGTCAAAAAGTAAACACGTGATCTCTGCCAAAAAGCAAACACAAATTCTTGGAAAAAACGGTCTCACGTTTGTCTTAACGTGAGACCTTCCCAAATCCAAGAGATATGTTTTAAAAAAGCGGACCACGTCTCACAAATTCTCACGACAATGTTTTTTGCGAATTAGTTAAGTATTTAAGCACAATAGTTTAGAGCTGGTAATCTACATGTAGACTTACATTATTTATAGTTAACATATCCAGTACATTAGTTAGTGTTGTTCTATAATTAGTTAAGATCTATTGAGCATTATTTAGTTTCCAATATAAATGAATAAATAACCTTTTTATGAATTTAAAATGTCAAATACAAAAGACAACTTGAAAAAAGAACTTAAAACAACATAGCATTTGGAGTAATTGTACCAATTTTAGTGTGGTTCTTGGAATTCGTTTTTTTAGTCTTCTTAAAATTACTTTTATTCCTTACACTTCTTCCCTTTGATTTGTTTTTGCACGATCAGAGTCTAAAATAACCAATGTAGTTGTACTTGATGAGCATTGTTCTTCTATATTTGGTTTTGTAGTTAAGACTTTGATTATACTTGCAGTGAAGCAGTATCCTTGTAGACTTCTCGCAGTACCTTTCTTGCATCTTCATTATCTTGACTTTTGAGAATGAGATTGTAGAACCTTCCTTCAATTTCATACCGCCACGGGGTTACGTTGTTTATAACTGCTCTAGAGCTTTCTCTTTTCCATACTTCGCTCTTTGCAAATCTAGTACAACTTTTGCACATGTACCTATGTGGTATTGTTGTGATTGAACAAATAAGATGCGTTATAATATGGTTTTATTATATAACTAATATATTTCAGCGCTTAACTAATATACTTCACCGCTTAACTAATATACTTCAGCACTTAACTAATTCATCCAGAAGCAATTTAAGGCTAGCATAACTAATAGGTCCAAGCGCTTAACTAATTATTCCGGTGCTGGTTTGATGCACGTGCGTGATGTCAGCATGACATCAGATGGTCTCAGATTAGCACTAACGTGAGACCATATCTTCAAAAATGGACTCAAAAGCAAAAAGTTGCATTAATTTGCGTGTCCTGTTCAGCTTTTCCCCCAAAAAGTACAATTGGTTATTTATAATAACCCCTATTTGTGTATCCAAAACACTGGCCATTGATAAATCAACCCATGTTTGTATGTTTGAAACTCTTGTTATTGTTAAATAAACCCTTGTTTGTATATGTAAATATGCAAAATTACACAATTACCCCCATTAGCTGGTAAAGGTGCCCACTAACTATTAGCTTTTTATCACCCATCCCTCCCCCAATTCCCCAAATCAATATCTTCTAAACAAAAACAAAGCCAATATCCCGTTCTTTTGGGTTGAATCAAGCTGAACTGAAACGAGCTGAACTGAAACGAGTTGAACTGAACAGAAGTTAAATTGTAAGAGAAAAGTATCTAAATTGAACTGAACTAAAGTGATCTGAACTGAATTTAAACTACGCCCACAAGAACATGGCCAAAATCCTCCATTCTACTCATCTCCGCCACATCACCAATACCACCCACTCAAACACCACTTCTCCTTTCTATCACCTCCACCACATACCCCTTTCCTTCCTCTCACTTGCCTTCCCACAAGCACCAGTAGCAGCATATTATGGTGGATTTCAATCTGAATCACCATTATCACTCAATCTTTCTATCTCTTCCACAACAAAACCCCTTCCTTCATTTCACTTTACCTCTCACTTATATTGCTCATACTTTTTGTTTCACTTAAAGAACTCGTGTTGGATCCTCGACACTCGAACATGAGTTGGACATTTGAACACTTTATTTTGAGCCAACGAATTGAAAAAGATCAACAAAATAGCTAAGTCGGGTTCTTGGACACGTACCTGTTAAACACGAGTATCAATGTTTGAGTAACATAGCCTCCCACAAGCAATATAAAAAACACATTAATGTGTAATAACCATTGATTTAAGTTATATTGTCTTCTTAGTATAATTATTTTGCGTTGATTGATAAGCTTAGTTTCAAGTGATTTTGTAGTCAAAATCATCCAAAACATGTATGAAAATTGAAATTTAGATTGCATCTAGAAGCTAACAAAATCAAAACAACTCATACTTAGAAGATGGGACCCTAACATCAATTTTCCTTTTTTATTATCATATTTTTTTTTTAATAGATACTACAAGTTACTTCATATCTGCTTATTTTCCATTTTTTATTAGAATATTTTAATGTATGGAAACTTGTAATGTAAATATTATTAAATATATTTTTTCAATCTGTTATGAGGTTATCGAGTCGAATTGTAGCTTATACAACAAGAAAATCTTACATCTCAAGTTGAGTTAAGTTAAATTTAGTCGAACAATTAGCTATATCCAACCGTGCTGAGTTTGAGGGGGCGGTTGGTAGGGATATTTTTTAAAGGGTAAGGAAATCAAGTAGTGATAATCTTTACCCTCTCCTTACCCTCAAAGTCCTCTACTCTCGTGCCCCTACCCCCTTAAGATTTCACTTACCCTTTCTTTTACTCATCATTGACCATCTCCTTGACCACCTAACCACCACTTGACCCAACACCACCTGACTATGCACCCAACCACCCTATGGCCCATCCAACCACCGCAACCTAACCCCCCCCCACCAACCACCACATAGCGCCTCCACCCCAACAAAGCCACCAACCATTAAGAACCGCAAACCTTTCACCCACTAGAATCGCCTATCAAAGTGATCCAACCATTAAAAATTCGCCTATACCATCCATCACCTAAACCATCATTCACCCATAAATCGTAGAAAAAAGCACTGGGAGAACAAAGGGAAAAGGAGGGGGCGAAAGCTGTCAGCGGTATGAAGGGGATGGGGAGGAGGCGACGGAGCAAGGAAGGGGATAGGAGGCCGGAGGGTGATGGCGCAGCGGGAAGGGGAGGGGGAGAGGCGACGATGCGGTGGGACGAGGAGGGAGAAAGGCAATGGTGCGGCAGCGCTACTGGAGTGGGGAGGGATGGTGAGGACACAACAAGAAAGGAGGAAATGGTGGTGCTATGGTGGAAGATTTTTTCCTAGGTAAGAAGAAATTCTCTAGACTGCCCTTGTACATGTCCCTTATCCAAAGTCCCATTACAAGCCATACACCCTCTTCTCCCTCCTCCCTTTAATTCCCAAGCAAATGCTTGGGTTGGAATTAAATCTTAGACTTTGTTAGGGAAGATGGAAGGCTCACCAGTTGAGCCAACCACAATTCCTAATTTCTATGGTGGAAGAACGGTAAGAGGATGAAGAAAGATATCACATTGTACAACCAAACAACACTTAAAATCTAAGCCCTTGTTTAGTTCAAGAAAACAGGTGCTAGAGACATAATTGGAATCTTGATTCCATTTTACAGTTTTCGGTTTAAGTGTTATGGAAACCCATGACGTTACTTGACCTTAATCAAACCCCCTGATTTGTTTCCGCAACTTATTGAGTGGTAACAAGCATGTTACCTCCTCTAAGCCAATAGTCTAGCACTTGTACAAGTCTTCTCTTTCTCTCTCATTTCCTCTCTCATCTGATATATTTTCATAGATAACAATAAAAAGATTTCAATTTTTTAAGTAAAATTAAGCAAGGTAATTCTCAATCCTCCCCTGTATCAGCAAAAAATGTTAGAATTTTATTTTCACATTCAAAACTTTCAATTTTTCAAAAGCAACGAACTTTTTAAAATTTAATTCAATTTTCATAAAGTTAATTTTTATTTTAAAAATATTAAGGGTTTCTTTCTTGACAATTTTAGTATTTTAACTTGAGTTTATGAATTTTCATATTGCAAACTTTAGGGCAAATTTGAATTTGAATTTTCATGTTCCAAAAAATTTGACCTAAATTTTTTGTCATTTTTGCTTGAATTTCCCTTTTTTCAGCATTTTTTCGCTTACTTCTTCCACCTTTTTCCTATTTAAGATATAGTTGGTCTTCATCTGGAACATTATTAGCTTCAAATTAGTGATTGCTAAATTTTAGAAATATGCAGTTTAATTTATCATGTTTTAGCATCAAATCAGTCTATTACCTTTTCCTTCAAAATTTTACGGTCAACCAGACAATGGAATGGAATGGTTTAAATCGAATCCATTCCCTTACGACCTACTCCCTCTATTTTTTTTTATTATCATTATTCTCACTTTCCTGTGCGCGTCTCCTAATGCACCTCTTTGAACTTAAATATCTTTCATTATATATTCGTAAAAATTATAACAATTTAATATTAATATTATACTAATTGAGACGAATCAAACAATACCCCACATGACTATATTTTTTCTTATAAACTGAAAAAAAATTGAGAAGATTCTCTCTAAGTATGAATAGTGCCAAGATTCCAAGTGAGAAAGATAAAAAAAACAGAGGGAGTACCTTACATCTTTCCATTTCCTTTCCTACGGTTGAAGCAAATAATTGGTAAGGGTTTTGCTTTCCTTTTCCTCCCTACACCTTTTTTTAATTCCAATTCCTTTATCTCATGGCAACCAAACGCCCCCTGAAGTGATAATGAATAGGCAAACACGATTAGCATTCTTTAGGGTGCATTATCTATTCTCACCACTCCTTTTAAGTTTTAACGAGAGGTACTAATACTATAATACCCACTTAGGCACTTATACAAATAGATTAACTCCTGCAAAATTCAGGCGCAGTGTTTTTTAGTTGGGTTCATAACTCGAAAATTTGAAGGTGCGCACAGAAGTACCTTCCTCTTGGTGCGCACGGTCTGCAATGAACATCTGCAGTTTTCCAATGAACATTTATGGGACCCATTTCAATTTCTCTTTCCTCAAAGTTTTCACCCCATGTACGTTGTAAACCAATAAACATCAAGATTATTCCAATGGAGTAGTTTAATGAACACACGCTAATTTTCAATGAACATTTGCATTTTTGGAATGAACATTTGTGAGACACACCTCAATTTCTCTTTCCTCAACATTTTCACCCCATGTGTGTTGTAAACCAATAAACATTCAGTTTATTCCAATGGACATTGTAGTATAATGAACACACGCTATCTTTTGTTAAACATTTGGAATTTTGGAATGAACATCTATAAAAAAATTTAGTGTGATAAACACATTCTTTCTGTTGAATGATCAATTGCAATTTTGGATTGAACATTTTCGCCTAATTTCAAAATTCAGCATGTTTTCGAATTTTAAAAATTCAAAATTGCCGCTGATTTTCAAAATTCAAATTTCAAAATATTTTTCAAATTTACTATTGTTCATTTTTCACTTCATTAACATATTGTTGATTCAAATGTTAGTTTGTTCATCTAAGTCTTCAAAATGTTCTTTCAAATTACTTATATGTTCATTGTGATAAATATTTATGTTGTCATTACTTATATATTCATTGGAGATGAACATATGTTCACTTCATTAACATATTGTTGATTCAAATGTTAGTTTGTTCAGAGAGTGAGGGATAGCTCAGTTGGTTAAAGCTTCCCTCCCGGTTCCAGGTGATCCTGGGATCGATTCTCATCCCCGCCCTTGTGGCTCATTCGCACCAAAAAAATGTTAGTTTGTTCATCCAAGTATTCAAAATGTTATTTCAAATTACTTATATGTTCATTGTGATAAATATTTATGTTGTCATTACTTATATGTTCATTGGAGATGAACCGATGTTCTTTCCGTGCGTTTTTGGTTTAATGAACCCGCGTTTTATGTGTTTGTTGCTGCGTCATGGACAGGCCCGGCCCTGAGGGTAGTCCGGAGGGGCGACGGCCTAGGTCCCACCACAGGAAGGGGGCCCATAATTAAAAAAATTATTTAAGGAAACAAAATCGACAGTCAATTACTCCCATCTCTTTCGTTTCCAATGGCAATTTAATTGCCTAAATTCAATTTTTATTGGAGATTCATTGATTTCTCCCATCTAATAATAACTACAATTTCCTAAGTCTGATAACTGTAATCTACATATTTCCAATAAAATGATCAACGTCAAAGAGGGGAAAAAAAAAATCAAACCCTTGCCAAAACAAAATTAAACTTCTTGACACTAACAAAATATTAATTAACCCATTAATATTTTTCGGTTTTACAACTCAACGGAAATTCTTTTAGAATGCAGACAAAACTCAAGCCTTAAATCTAAATTCACAAATTAAACATCATCTAATTACAATTGAAATTGAAGAAATTCCATTACAAACTTTCTCAATTCTCACCCTGATCCTTAGTTGACTGCGGCGGCCGGCATCGACCGACATCTCCCCTCTTCTGTCTTTAGATCTTCATCTTCAATCTCTGAGTTGGTATGATTTATAGATTTTCATTTCTGATATCTTGATTGTCTTATTTCTCTTTTAGAAGTTTTTTTTAATGCAATCTCTCTCTTTTGGAAGTAAACTTAAGTCTTGATAATATATATTGTGCATGTAGGAAATGCAGCCCGTAGACAAGAGGCTTAACTATAATCTATAAAGTGAATTAATTTTCATTAGTTTAATACTCTCTAATTTGTAAACTTTTTTTTTTTGAATTTAGAAAGGCCTAGAAATGATTATGTGCTCATGTATTTTTTAATACTCTCTAACTTCTAGTCAATGCTTGGTTATGTGGTAGATGTAGGGGTAGCACAGTTTTTTACCCTAGGAACTTTTAGTTTTCATAAGAGAAAAGGAGGAAACTCTAGAACTTAGTACATTCTTTTGTAATTATGATTAAATTGATTGTTAGATTGCCGAATGATGCATACAAATAAGAACTTAGCTCAATGAAATTAAGTTAATGGAATTTTTAAAGTAGATACTTCTTCCGTTTCAAATTACTCGCTACACTTCTCAATTCACGGACTCCTAGGCAATTTTTGGAGAAGAGAGAGGTAGAGAGTAAAAAGAAAAGAGACCCATGTGAGAGGAGAGAGATAGAGAGAGTTTATTGCCCAAAAAGGAAGTGTAGCAAGTAATATGAAACTTCCCTATATGGAAAATGTAGCGAGTAATTTGAAACGGAGGAAGTAGTTTTACTTATCTTTATGTATTAGGTGTATTGTATTGAATGATTTTTTTTTAACGAAATATATTCAAAATGAAAAGATAATTGAAGGGGCCCTTTTTTCTCATTTTGCTTAGGGCCCACATAATGTCAGGAACGGGGCTGGTTATGGATGGTGCGCACCATCCTCTTCCTATACTCGTGTGCACCATCGACGGACTGTTCATAGCTCTATTTCAACAGCAAAATAAATTCGAGACCTCAAATTCCAGTATATGAATTGACTGTAATACCCTTCCCAAACCCAAACTAGAAAAATGTCTAATTTGTGAACTCCATCAACAAGGGGAAAAAAAAAGAAGAGGAAGAAAAACAATGGCGCAGAACACAGGAATGTTATCTAGGGATCAATTGCTTTACCTCTTTGACCGTTTTGACCAACTCACTTCTCTCCCTGGTAACCAATTTCTGTTCAACCCCCTTTTTTTAATTTTCTCTCTCCTATTTTGTCTAATTATGGAAATATGGGGTTCGATGCTCAGATGTCAAGAAACGTATAGCTGACGCTGTTCAAGATAACCAGGTTTTACTTCATTCTCAGCTGAAAATGTTGGTGTTATTGATCATATATACTGCTAATTATTCTTGATTTCATGCTATTGTTACAGTAGTATATATTATGTGCTGCATTTTTTGTTTCATTGGGAACTAATTCAAATGCACGCAATGCGCGTTTCAAGTTACGAAAACATGTATGATAGTGATAGTATACTAACATTAAATTTTATCTGACGTCATCATTTAGTTTGAATTTGATGGAAATGGTGAAGAGTCAGGGTTTAAGGGTAGCTTTGAATGTTTTACTAGTGACTTAGGCCCTGTTCTTTTGGCTTATTATCAGTTCAGTTACTCTCTTATGTTCAGCGCATTTCAATTCAGTTCAGTTTCTCGCAGTCCAAAAGAACGGGGCCTTAGTGTCATGTATGTGCATTTAGGAAAAAAATTCACTTTCATTATATTTTTGTAATGCTCTTTGGAATGATTAAGGGTATAGTAATGCACTAAAGCTCACCTTATAAATGTTTCTGTAATGCATTTATCTTCTTCAACAGCTTTATGTGGGAGCATCTTTTCCTCGAAGGCTGCTTATAAAAGCTTTAATGCATGGAGTTATTTGCTTGCATATTGCGTTTTCTTTTGAGTATGATGATATTTGGGAATTGGGAGTTTATTACTATCAAAATGGAGTTTGTTATAACTATTTAGAAGTCGCTGAAATTTGGATGGAAACATGGCTCATAGAAATAGAGGAGGTCGGTTGAAGTAGAAGAGTGCCACTGGGTTTCGCATGCCCCATATAGTGAGAAGGAAATTCTATCACACAGCTATTTGACATGTGCTGTTATATGGTACAAAATGTTGGGCCGCTGAACAAAGTCACGCTCATAAGATGAATGTGGCGGAGATGCGTATGTCATATTGGATGTGTGGACATACAAGAAGGATCGACTGAGGAATGAGATGATCAGAAAGTAAGTAGGACTTACTTTATCAAGAACAAGATGAGAGGGAAGCGCTTGAGGTGGTTCGCACATGTCAGATGGAGACCAAATGATGCACCAGTTAGAAGGCTTGAAGAATGGCAAAGTGGTGAGAGCGTAGGGGGTAGGGTAGACCTAAGAAAACTTGGAAAAGGGTGATTGAGAGTGATATGAGTTTACTTGAGGTTGAGGAAAATATGGCAATGACCCGACTTGATTTTGTTCTTACCATTTTGATTTTTACTTTTATTCCTTATTCTTCACAAATTTTTCTCCTCAATTAATTTATTTCCTTTTAGGGTTTTCTCAAATATTCAATTTCTTTTTCCACATTTGTTTTTCTCTTTACCTCTTATGCATAAAATGATTTCTCATGACGATTCATGTTAACCGACCCAAATCATTTTGAGATTTAGACTTTGTTGTTGTTGTTGCTGCTGCTGCTGCTGTTGTTCTTGTTGCTGTTAGTCTGTTACAAATATGGACCTTGAATATGATGTCATATGAAGACCCTATGACAATTTGCTACATTAATAGGCTACCGCCTTCTGTCAATATACATTTTGAGAAGTTAGAGTTAGGTCTCAAACTTTTCCATCAGGCTTGATTGACAGTCTTAAGAATGGAGTTTGACTTTTTTTGTAGTTCTAGAAGGGGCTTTTGGCTGCGCGTGGTGTTTCATCAAGCTTGATTGACTGTCCTAAGAAACATTTCCCAAACAGAAAAACCTTATAACCCAGCCATCTTTGGGCTGTATTAGCACAGAAACAGCTCTGTGTCTCATAGGTGTTGATGTATGTACCTGGTGTCATTATTGGAAATTACTCATATCTCAGTTCTTGAGAGCTTTGCTCTGTTGATCTTGAAGGTTTTCCTAAGTCTGATGTATTTCCTTAACTAACGAAGGTTGTTTAAGGCTAATGCATCATCTATCTTCATGATTCTTGTGTAGCTTGAGTGTTGTCAATTTAACTTGTTTGCTTGTGTTACCTTCCATATCAGTGACTACAGTTTTTGATTATATTTTAAAGAGTTTCCTTAGCATTGTCTTCTAGACATTGAATTTAGCACATATATTGTGCTTCGTTTCAGTGACATGACTAGTGATTGGTTGTCAATTGAGAACTTATTTGTTCTTCTAAGAATCATCTTCAGATACTAGTCTGTTGATATACCTGTTCTCAATAGACTTTAAGTCTAATCTAATATAACTTCTGCAGGAAGCTGTTGCTGTGACAACCGCAATCCAGGAGGAAATATTTTTAGAAATGGGTGTTGGTTAGCTCTATTTTTTCCTTTGTCCCCCCTTTTTTTCTTAATGATGTATTGCTTGTGCCAGAAACTTCTTAAGCTCCTAAGCTTATTTCTAATATTGACATTTGAGGGGAAACTAAGTATGTTAATGAGGCTGCACTCTTGTGCTAGTAATGTTACTTGACCTTGGCAGTGATCTACAAGAATAAAGGAATTGCTAAATGGGTGCTGAGAAGCCATGATCACCAAAATTTGAATAATCTGTTGCTTCAAGCTCCGTGTGGTTCTGTTTCACTTGGCAGCCTTTTCTCAGGGCACCTTGTCTTGTTTGGCGTATTTGTTAAATAAGCTACTTTCTCTAAGTTTCAAGCAAAAGCCATTTATCATTCTTGCCTTTTTGGGGTCCTTCGCAGACGAAGACTCGGGAAACCAGTTTGATTCCATCCTGAATAAAGTCCTTTGGCTTATTTGTTAAGTTTGATTGCATCTTGAATCAAGGCGGAGCAATATGTGACAACCGCAAGAAGACAGTTTATTTTTAAAAATTGAAAAGCATCTCTGTCATGCTATCCTGGTTTCAGATTCGCCTAAATTTCTCTTTTCATATAATTTTACGGTTGATTGCAGGACCAATGTAATTGCTGCACAAAGTTTCACCTTTAATTATGAAAGTAACAGACGAAATTGAGGTTTTCATTTCTATGCCCATCGGATCAAGGGTCTTTGCGATGTACTAATGGGGAAGGGAACTTCAGGCAATAGCATTATAAGTTAGTTAGTAGCTTGAAGAAGCAGAAAAAGAAGACAGGGAGTTCGTTACAGAAGAAATGCTAGATTAGAGAAAGGGAAACCATGTTGAAAATTGGGAGAGCTTCTTTAGTTATATTTAGCTTTCTTGGGAGAGATTCAAGCCTCTCAAAAGCTTGATTCTATCTTTGGTTTCTGTGATTTTCACTGAAATCAATAAATAAATATCTTCCATTTCTTTCCTTAATTTTCATCTTTATCCTTCTAGTTCTGCCATTTGTTGATTCATAGCAGTCTTGCGTAGAGATACTCTCTTTGTAGGGGCAGGTCTGCAGAAGTTTGGACTTCCCATATTCTGCATGCTTTAGGGTCTAAGTGGCAATCTCAGGCACTGGTATGGCAGTGGTAATCAACGTTACGGTCTCTTGTCACATGAGTTTGTGTGTTTGGATGGGACTGTTTTTTCTCTGGCTGGCATTGGGCTTATTGGGCGTGCGTATCTTCCAAAAGTATGGGTGCTCAAAATGGTTGTATTATCAGTGGCTGTGAAGATCTTTTGGAATTTAACAGAATTGACCCGAGCCATTTATAGCAGATGCGCCATGCTACTGCGTTTCACTTCTTGATTGACCTGGTTCAGTCTGCTAGGCGACATTATATGAGCATTATACATTGTTAAATGTACCACTCACAACTATAATATGAAAGGAGGCGTGAATTCCTTTGTGTCATTCTGGTTTAGGAGAAAGAATTCAAGTTGGAAGTACTTTTTCCTCCCTCATCAGATAAACTTCCTGCTATGCTTGGGAACACATTGATAAATTCTTAGTAGGGAAGTAAATTGCAAGGAATCAAGGGTTACCACCTATCAGATTCACTTACTCGAGAAGGCAGCAAAGGCAAGGAGGGGAAAATTGGTAATTGTCCTAGAATTAGTTACTGATATCGGGGAATATTCAGAGGGTGGGATCTGTGTGAGCAGGTGTCTGGGGTAAGGTGTAATCACCACTACAACTAGTCTATAAATAAAATAATGGGTAGAGAGAGAAGATTTATCCAGAAGATTAGTGAGGTAAACACATGAGGAGGGATCTCAAATCTCGAATAATGAGAAGGTTGTATTGAGATTCATTTGATCAATTCAACTTGACTATCTGGTTACTTATCGTTGTTATTTCTCTTCTATTTTTTTTGCTGAGAGAGAGAGAGAGAGAGAGAGAGAGAGAGAGAGAGAGAGAGAGAGAGAGAGAGAGAGAGAGAGAGAGAGAGAGAGAGAGAGAGAGTGAGAGAGTGAGAGAGAGTGAGAGAGTGAGAGAGAGAGAGAGAGAGAGTGAGTGAGTGAGTGAGTGAGTGTGAGTGTGTGTGAGTGAGAGAGAGAGAGAGAGAGAGAGAGAGAGAGAGAGAGAGAGAGAGTGTGAGTGAGTGAGTGTGAGAGAGAGTGTGAGTGAGAGTGTGAGTGAGAGTGTGAGAGAGAGTGTGAGTGAGAGTGTGAGTGAGTGTGGAGGGGGCAGACATTTCATGGAATATGAGAAGTGTGTGAGAAAAAGAGTAAGGGAAGAAGGTAACACATAAGGGTAGGTGAAGGAAAAATTTCCATCAAGGTAATAAGAAGTTTATCTGTGGGCTTCCGGTAAAAGGAATACATGAAGTTCAACTGAGGATGGAGGGAGTATCTAATAACTAATGGCAGCTTTCTTTTTCTCTGATGTTGTTTTTGACTTTGCCTTTTGAATTATGTAATAGTGTGCCATAAGTCGATGATGCTTAACATGACTTTCATGGACTATTGCAGATCCTGGTTTTGGAATTGGTTGCTTGGGAAAAGTGAATATGGCGTATGAGAATGACAGGGACTTGATGATACAGTTCTATGGTTTTGTGGCTAAGTGCGTTTTCTTCGTTTCTCTGGTGCTTCTTCATGTCAATTGCAAATATTGACATTGTTTCCTTTCTCTTTCATTAATGTTCTACTTACATCAAAATTACTAACCAATTGATCTAGTTTTGCGTATATTGTGCAAGCTTCCGCCCTCTTTATTGGAATCATTTGTGTGAGGACTTAGGAGATAGGATCTTGTACTGTAGGATGGAATGGAGAAAAAAAGGAGAAATTCTTACATATTTACTTTTTCGTTGTTAATTTCTGTCTGTTTGTGAAGTAGATAGCCTGTTAAAAATTTATACTAGTTATGTCAATCTTTGGGACTGATTATGCAGGACATAGTAGTAGCATCTCTCTCTTTTTGTTCCTTTTCAGGTCGGGGTATTATAACATAAACAAGGCTAATCTTGAAGTATATGGATTCAAACTTACACTTGCTTCAACTGTGAGGATGTCATTTGTCCTTATCTTGCATAAACTGTGAGGATGTCATTTGTTCAAGTTCCGTTGACTGTACTTGCTAAAAGTTATGGTGTTAGATAGTTCATAGTTGTAACAATATCAGGTTGATTACACAATTTTTCTGTTTGACAGTTCTTCATTTCTAACCTAGCTGGTTCTTCAATATTTACTTGATCTTATTTAGAACGATACAAGGATGCACTGTGAGTCTTATATTGGAGAGCTAATGAGATGGAAATTGCAGGGAAGAGATGGCCTGTGACGAAGCTGAGCTTGGAACAGATGAATTTGCTAAAAAAATGAATAACCAGCATGAGCTACAAGCACAGGTAGAGTTCAACTAACACTTACTATGGTTGTGAGACTTGTGACTTGTGAGGTATTATTTTACTGAGAAGGGCAGGTAAATTTCTTGCAGCAACTAGAGATGCTTAAGTATATGCGTAAATTTCACGTGGATGATCAATCAGCAATCCTTGAAAAGGTTTATTTCTCTCTTCACCTTGATTTTGGCTAATCTTGTTTTGGACTATAGCTGCTATTCTCTTCAAAGTTCAAAATCAAATAAGAGGTGCCCTATGAACTTGTTCAGGGTAAGGATGCTTTTGAATAGTTTTTGAAATATGCATTAACTTCACAGTAGAGATGTCTTGATCATTTTTGTGAACAAGATTTTCCATGGGTGCCTGCAACTTGGTGCTATTCACTAGGGTGTTAGATTGTATTTTTGTTTTGTTGGGGTCGGTTTTTTTTTTTTTTTTTTTGGGGGGGGCGAGAGGGGTTATGCAACTGTCTGACAAGTTCTTTGTTCGTTTTCGCTCTTTCATTGAGCTTGAAGGCTTGACTTAGAGTTGAGTATTGAGTAGCTCGGAAGTAGTTTCTTCTCATTGCCTAGGTGCCAAGTTTTTGCTACATATTATCATCTCTCCTTTCAATATGATTTGCTCATTCCATTCTAAAATAAGCATGCCATACGCTTTTAGATATTAAATGTTGGGTATATTCTCTAATGGTCTTTTTTCTAGATTTTCTTTTCATATGCGCTTATGCTATGCAGTAGCCCATCAGGTTTGCTACTTCTCAAATTTGAATTGAACCATCAGTTTACCGTAACCTTCTATTAATAGTTCTCCGATGTTCAAACTTGTTAGCATTAAAAACATTTTTTGTCAATTGCATTCTAACTTCCAAGTTCTGACCAACTTTGCTGTCATACCTCCTCTATGTTCTTGATCGCCCAATTTTGTTACATATGTCTTCAAATATACACCTAGAATTTCCAAGTCCAGAATTCAGTTGGCAGATCATTGATTTATTGACCTTTTACCACCTATTCACCCTCTATTCCTCTAAGTGTACTTTTACTTTATAAACTCAATAATCAGCTTTCTTCTTTGAAGTTGAGCTCATACTCTTATATTGTGTGGGCCTTTGAATTGGCAATCCTTGACCCAACCCAAATTTACAACGAGAAACCCGAAAAACCTGAATTTGACCCGATATAATTATCTACTCCCTCCGTTCTGTGAAGTTCTACTCACTTTTCGTTTCAGTCTGTTCTCTGAAGTTCTACCCACTTTAGTTATAAATTGGCGATTAAATATTATTAGTTAATTGGCCTATGCCACACTTTTTTTTGCTATTTATATTTATTTATTGCAAGTGGACCCCAAAAGTGGACCTAATGTTCTCTCTCCTCATATTCATATTTGTTTAGTACAAGTGGACCCAAAAAGCATACTCTCTTTTATTGCCTAAAATATTGTGTCTAATGGTAACTGAGTAGAACTTTAAAAAATGGAGGGAGTATTATACAGCATATGTTTTGAGCTTATACTCTAGTTTCATGTCATTAGTAGTTGTGAAGGAGATGTGTGGCAAGTACGAGTATGTCTTTTAACATTTGATTATTCATCCTTCACTTTCAATTTTGTCCTTGTGTGTGAGAATCTACCTTTATCTTTTTTTTTCTCTACATATATATTTCCGCGGGGGGGGAGGTGAACTAGCTATTATAACTATAGTAAGGAGAGATTTTGACTCTATAACGGGCTAAGCGCCGTTCTAAATTCCTGGGTTGGGTCGGATAGAACCAGACCGAATAGGGTGCTTTCCCCCCCTTCTTTCTCCTCGTCAATCAAGCCGCACTTCCTTCTAACAAGTGGCTCAGAGTTAGCAAGCAACCTTTGCCTCTTGGCAGGAGGTTCGCTTCCCCCCTCCTTTCCAGTCCAGATGAACTGGCCCGGATGAAAAAATATATTGCCTCTCTTTTACTGAAGGGGTTCCCTAATAGACGTAAACACTTGACTTCAGTGTCACCATTATTTGTCTTGTGGGATCGTTGAGTGCTGTCTTTGGCCTTTGCTCTTTCTAGTAGCCGATCAATTTCCTGCTCTGATTGATAAGCAGGAGATAGACGTGAAGTTCTCTTTTTGATTGGTAAAAAGGTTTGGCCTTTGCTATTACTGGTGGTAGACACTGCTTTTGCAAAAATGCCTGGAAGCTGGTTCAAGCGATAGGACCTAACAGTCTGGGAGAAACATTGATGTCCACAATTATCCATTAAATCCCTTCTTTTCATGTTCATCGTTTCAAGTGTTCACCATAATGCGTTATTTGTTTTGCAGTTGCATGAGCAAATGCAGAAAGCTGACTTTGAGAGCTGGGCTTCTATCATGCCCGTCGAACAAATCCAGGAAGTTATTAGAAGGAGAACAATGCCAATAGCAAGACCCAATTAAGAACTGATCCAGAGAATTTACCCAGATTTTGTCAACTTTTTCAGCTGATTATCTTGCATCGAATTGGGAACTTTGCACTTGTGTATACAAGACTATATATTGTTCTATTTTTTGGTTGATGTCTATCTATTATGATAAACGTCCACCAATGAAGCAATGAATTTACTTCTGATGACTATAAGTAATTTGTGGCTATGATTAATTTAGCTTCAATGTATGATCTCTATATTAAGTTCGGTCTATGTATTCCCCCCTTGACCCTTCGCATGTCGTTACCAAGCAACAATCAGGAAGAGATCAATATGTCGCGAACATGTTGTTTCTACCAGCTTCAATGTGTTGGCCCATGGATAACAGGTTGTTACCAAGCAACAACCAGGAAGAGATCAATATGTCGCAGACACGTTGTTTCTACCAGCTTCAGTGTGTTGGTCCATGGATAACAGGTTGTTACAGACGAGATTCAATTTCAAGTCTTGCTTACAAGTTCTCAAGAATTTTAGTTGCAAACGTTAACGTGGAACAAGAGCTGATAAATTTCTTTGATGGCACAAAGGCTAATGGCTACTCCACTTCACTAGGCATGGCCGCATGAGTTTCATATCTGGGTCTTAGGCGCAAGCGTGTAACCTTATGAGTATAGTCAAAAGGCTTGTTAATGTTTGCATTTAGCCATTTAGGCATGTTGGTCTATGCAAGAGTACTAGGTTGGTGTATGTAACAGGGGGAATGGAAAGGGGGTGGGTACTTGGTAGCCATTTCAACGGTTATGGTCAGAGAGCGAATATATATATTTCTGTAGGAAGACTATTCGCATTGTTGAGATGGCCGAGTTGGTCTAAGGCGCCAGATTAAGGTTCTGGTCCGAAAGGGCGTGGGTTCAAATCCCACTCTCAACAAACATGTTTTTTCCATTTTTCATTTTCACTCTTGCATTCCTTGATTATTTCATATCTTCTTCCATTTCCTTTTGCTTCACATATTCACATCCCTCTGCCGTGCACATAGTTCTACAAAGTGCTTACTCTATTTTATTAATATTATTTGATCTGTTTTATATATTTTCTTTTTGTTGTTGTAGTATGGACGTGCTTATTCTATTAAATGTTATCTGATCCCTATTCTAAATTTCTAATTGAATGTCGTGACTTGTGATGCATGAGAGAATCAATATTGGAGCTCTTCAAGTAGCTCTCCAAGGAAAGAGAAAATGGAGAGCCAGCTCTACCCCAATATTGGTGCTCTCCAGGTGCTCTCTGTTCGCTCTTTATGGAGAGAACTTGGAGAAATGCTATCCCCAAGAGCATTGAGACAGCATGCTCTTGGCATATGATGACACATGTCATTTAAATTATTAAAAAAATAGGAATTAAAGATAATAATCAATTGGAGAGGTTATTGGAGAGCCATACCATTGTTAGCAATTTTTTAAGGGGTGATCTTAAGGAGAGAGAAAGTTAAAAATGGGTTGGAGGGTAATCTTGGAGAGCTATATTGATGTTCGGTGCTCTGAGGTTATGGGGTTAGTAAAACTCAAGTAGTCAGCGGTCCATAAACTTAATACTAGGATGCAAATTAACTTGAAAAATTATAATTTTTTACCACATTTCAAAAGTTAAACTTTACACTTGACATTCTTTATATGATTTATATAAAAAATATATATTTTTTTTTTTATAATTGAGTAAGTTTGGGTAATACAATTTAACACTAGTTAATCATCGAACATTAAAAGTATTGTTTAAAAAAGATAAAAAAATTATCTTGGTCGCACTATAGCTTCCGCGAGACTGTCTCATGAAAACTAGTACATATATGCATGATATTGGCTTTACATGTAAAATACTCAAAGATTATTTTTTTCTCCTTATTTTAGGAAAATAAGTTAAGTCAATATAAGTTTTGAAAGCTAATACAATTATACAATAATACTGTAAGTTTTAGGCAAGTTTTGCACGAAGAGGATGCAAATACTCGCATGCCTGAGAATATATTATCTGTCTATAGAGTTAAAAGTATTGGTTACAATTGCACCATTTTGTGATAGAGGAATATGGACATCTTCAATTATCGAAGAATTAATTCTGCTTAAGTCTATCATAAAACACACATATAAATCTAAACACAAAACCTTGTATGTACAATTTTTAAATTCAATTAAGTCATAGCAAAAGAAAGATATCCATCATGGCAAGATTGATCAACAGAAAAAAGTATTAGGCTTTACAATCTGCTTTTTAGAAGCAGGAGGTATAACAAAATGCCAAAGCTTACCTACAGCCTTGACCAAATATTTTCTACAAAGAAACCTCTGAGCATAAACCCTCTCAACCTTCCTATTCACATCATGCAAAATTACATGTGTTACCCCTGGCCGCGTCCTTGTCCTCGCCATCACCGCCGCCGTGTAAATGGCCGCCATCCGCCCCGGCAAGTCCGGAAGATACCCTTTTGGCCCATCTATCATTATCACATCCCACTCTTTCTTATACACCTCATTGGGTAGATCACCTAGGACTAACCTGATCATCATGACAATTAGACTTAGTATTAGTAGCTACTAACTAGTGTTGATCAGATCAATAAAATATTGGTTATTATTCACGTATTACTGTATTACTCCTACAAAATATTACTCCCTCCGTCCCAAAATATAGTTCCCATTTCCCTTTTTTCACGGTAATTTATGCAAGTAGAATCTAAGAGGGATATTAATGATTTTTTATTTATTTAAATAAATGTTGTATGGGAAAAGATGATTTTAGGAGAGAGAATGGAGAATAATTGGTGAAAGAGCATTAATTGTAACACTTGGGTTGAATAAACAAAGCAAAAAACAAAATTCAAGAAGCAAATAAATAATGGGACACTGTTTTTCTAGACAAATTACGGAAAAATGTGGAACTAAAAATGGAAATGGGAACTATATTTGGGACACCTAAAATAGAAATGAGAACTATATTTTAGGACGGAAGGAGTATTACTTTGAGATAATTGAGCTTTAGCTAAGGCTGAGCTACACACCGCAACAATGAATCACTCTGATATATATATTATAAAGTAACAGAAAATTTTATAAGCATCTTATTCTTACTATGAAAGGTTTCTCATGTACAGATGATTATGCCCACTTCCAAAATCCAATCACATATTCATCAACTCCTGAATGAAATTTCTTCAACATTATCATTTTATTTTAACCTACCAAATGCATTTATTTTAGATTTGTGAAAATGACTTAAGTAAAAGCATATCCCATCTATATTAGCTTAGATTTCACATCAATTATCACAGGATAAGATTTAAACTATGAATATTAAGGGGCTTTACTACAAAGTTATAAAAAAATTTAACCCTCTTCTAGAAAGAAACATAAACTAGCAAGTGGGATAATGAACATAAAAGTTAGTCATAGTTATAGTAACCTTACCAATTTGAAAACAGACAACTAGAAGTAGAAAACTGAAAACTACTTTTTTTCTTTTCATATTTTTGTTTATGCTTTTAAAAATAAAATTGGAAACAGAAAATGATAACGAACATGCCCTTAAGTTTTAAGGGTTGGCCACACAAATATCATCATATTGCAATATATAAAAAGCATTAACCAATGTGGAATTAGGGTTCATAAGTTTGACTAACCTGCACTTGGTGTTACCTTGGAGGTGCAATTTAGGGGGCAGACAATTAGGCTCAACTTTATAATGGGCCAACAAATTCTTAGCATCATAAAGATGGGTCTTATAAGCCACTGGGTAGACCCTTATATTTGGGGCCTTGGTTAAGACATTCCTAACCCAATTAGGGTCCTCCTCAAGGAACATAGTGAACCCATTTGGGTTGAAAGAGGCCCACATCAACGAATCATGGCCCAGCCCAAATACCAAGAAATTGCATGGGTAAAGAGAGAATAACACATCAAATGTAACCCGGATCTCTGAAGATGTCTGTTGAGGAGTGTCACGTGATGTAGCGTAGTGTAGAACTGCATGTAATTGTATGGGTATAATGCTCCTATCAATCAACGACGTCGTGCCCGTACCACAAAGAAACGCCGCTTTCGTCGTGACCAAGTTGAAGTTTACGACTAGAAACGCTACTGCTGTCGCCACCACCACCGCCAACGTCACCGCTAGCCATGGCCTGTCTAGCGGTAATCGCCGCGGCTTCATTTAATTAATTTAATATTATTAACCTTTTTATGATTGTGTAATAATTCTTGGAGGAGGAATATAATGAAGATTGGAGATTTAGAGTAATAAATGAAGTTATAGGTGAATTGTTATTGTTAGCCGGTGTTGGTTATGTGTTCTTGTGTTGAAATATGTTTTTGATTGTTAGTTAATGAGATTTGCATTTGCCTCTATGTTAGGAGTTGGAAGGTGTTTGGTTAGGTAACACGTATAATTGTCATGATTATTGTCATGCAATTTTAACTTTATTTATAATCTTTTTGGATCGCATTTATCTCATGGTTTAAATTTCATGCTGACTTTTGCTTGTGCCTGTGAAAGCGCTTCTGTTTGTTAGATGCACTCCTAGGACAACAAATTATTACTCATGGTTGTTAAATGTATGATGTAACATTCATTTAATAAATAGGTTGGGTACTAATGAATATTAAATGTCCTTAATATAAGATTATGAAAAGTGTTGTTTATTTTTATTTTATACAAATTAAAGAGTATGAAAGATTACAATGATTCGTATTACTGAATATTGATATGCCTAGATGATAATAGTATATACTTTCCGCTACCGTCACATATAATCATATTCTCAGGTGTCCCACTATATATTTTTTCAAATTCAATTGATGTATGCTCAACTGCACAAGAGTTTATAACAATTATTAAAACAAAGCACTCAAAACATAATTTTCAGCTTCAGCTTGATATCTTTTGGATTTTAGTTGCTTTGTGATGTTAATGAATGTATTTATCGCAAACTCACGACAATCTAATTACATCCAAATCTAGTTCCCAATCAATTTAAAAATTCATTACCCAATTCCTTAATTAAGATGTTGAAAGTTCAATACCTATCTAGTATCTACAATTTTAACTAAGTGATATGCAGTATTTTCTTCCATAATTTTTAGTTGCGGCACTTTCCTTTGTCATAGTTTTTCACAAATTTGATTATAATATCATTAATAATGTATTGGTATAAAATATTAAAAATTGATATAAAGATACATTTGCACAAATTTTACAAGATCCTGTCTGAGATGAAACGACCAAATCTTCTTGTTGGTTGTTCAAGCTAGCAAATTTGATTGTTATACCATACATATGTTTAGGGCGAGGATGTTAATTTCCAATATAAACTTATGTCATGGACAACTTCAACACCATAAGACACAAGAGTTGGCCATGATGCAAAGATGGATCATATGCCGAGAAATTAAGACATCTTCATTTCATTATTTTTGGCAATTCTATGATATATTGATGAATTTACTCTGTCAAATAAGGCAGCAAATGCTGAATTTACAGTAAATGATATGATTATTTAAAAATGCTTGATTCTTTTCATCTATATTAAATACGTTCAAATCGTTCATGTATGTTCTTTGTAATATCTACTAGTGTTTGGAAATATATCATTAAATTAAGCAGGCCCTAGAAAAATCAATTGAGCTAAATTAGCATTCTAATATGGGATCATTAGGGGGACCTCGTTCTCATGAAGTTGAGCTATAACTGTAGGCATCAAAATTTTGTTAAATGCCACATAATTATTATTTGATCCATTAAAGTCAAATGTTGACTTTTACTAATAAATGGTCATTAAAATTAATTAATTTGGGCTTGTTAATTAAAGTAGCCTATTTTAATTAAATTATTTATTATTGGGTCAATGTCCATTAAATGAAAGTTTGACTATTAGTAGGGTTTATGTCCATAAGGCCCAGGTGGCAGGATAGTTGGAAACCCTAGGTTCAACAAAACTCTATAAATAGAGCCCTCCTCTTCATTTGAAAGGAGGAGAATAAATCAGACTCCAAAGCCAGCAAGGAGAAAAACAGAAGGCAAGGGGAGAAAGCGGCTCCAGAGACTCTATAAGTCTGCACATCCAAATCAAACATTCAAATTAGAAGAAGAGCAACAAGCATTAAAGCTGTTCCATTCTAGACGACCAAACTTGAAGGAGGTCAAACCCGAAGGCCCTCATTCAAGGAAGTCAAACCATTCATGGAGATTGAATCAGAGGATTAAAACATTGGAGATTGTAACCCAAAAAATACAAAATAAATAAAACATTATTTTGTTCACATCTTTTGACTCTCTATTTTGCAGATCTAAAATTTGTGTTTACAATAACATCTAGCAAGTATGGTCCAGGAGTCTCAACATCTAGCAGGTTCACCTCATAACATGGATCGCTCGGCAGAAGCACCATCCCTAAGTGTTGGTTGTTTAAGATCATAATTTTAACTCGAAAGTTCTCAACATGAACAATTGCTAACTCCTGTAAATTCATCTTCATCATGAAGCTCCCATCTCCATCAACGTCTATGATGTATGAATGATGAATGATGATTAAGGATCCTAGCTTCGCAGCGGCGGCCCCTCGGCTGCAGGGAGGCCTTAATCCATAGTCCCCATGCCACCAGAGGTTAAGAGGTGGCGAGGGGACTTAAACTTGTAGTAATGAGCAACAAACATTTGGTGTTGCCCAACTCCTGTAGATATTACTGCGTTCCCTTTAGTCAAATCGTTCAAGATTTGGATCACATATTGGGGATGAATTTCTTCATCGTCCCCATATGTTTTGTACATGGGACTAAGTTGGTGCTTTATTTTTTGTTTGTTAAGCTCATCTTCCCATTCAATGATATCACTTATCTTTGTTCTTTCCCCTAATAAATACTTGTTTGTTGCTTGGAGTACTACTTTGATGTCCTTGTGTACCGAAATATGAAGTGCCCTGTTTTTGCCGAGCTCATGAGCATCAATGTCGATGTGGACTACTTTAGCTCGGGTTGCAAACGCCTAGATTTTTCCAATTGCACGATCATCGAACTGCACCCCTATTGGAACTACACCAGCTATTGCTAATACTGGTGCTCAAGCTGAGCTGACTAAGCTCACATCAGCTGCTCCTCTAGTTGACTTCTATTACACGCCAGCTGTTAGTTAGATCATTAGTGGATAGTTACAATTTGTTAAGAGTTTGTTAGCTCTTTCTCTCAATGTATTATAAATATAGCTTTCCCTTCTCTCTTGTAAATTAATTCATTCATTATTACACTGAAATGAGAAATGGTCTGAATTCTTTCTCTCTCTACTTTCTATTTCTCTGAAACAAAACTGATAATTCTTCAAAAATCATCATGGTATCAGAGCAAAAATATAGTTATGCGATCATAAATTTTTCATCGTTCTACTAAATTCTGCATCCGATTAAAATTTCTGCTCTAAATCTTCTTCTGAAGATCTGAAATAGCAAGAAATTCTGAAAAATCCAGGTGTTCTCTTTCTTCCTCGATCCGAAAATTTCTTAAAGTCATTGAAATTCATGAATCTATTCAATTTCATTTTGATATCACAGAAATTCTTGAATCTGTTCAAATTCATTTTGATATTGCTGAATTCTGATGTTTGATTGATGAAATATGAGAACATTAATTTGAATTTGTTTGCTGAAATCAATTGTGTGATTCACAAATCTCATTATATCTGATTGAATTAGTTCATTTTGCAATTCAACACCTCTAAATTTCCGCAAATTTGTCTGAAATCATAGTTTTTAGCATTAGCTAAAACTCAGAATATTTCTTATTAGTGTGAATCCTCAAATCCTTCTTGAATTTCATCCTTCTTATCTGTCAATTCTCTTTTATCACTCAAAATTAAAATGCCCGAAAACAAAACACCTAATTCTACTCCAAATTCTTTGCCTCTAAATCAAGATCCTAGTTAGAGGTGGGCATGGCCCGGCCCGGCACGAGCCCGCTCGAGGCCCGACCCGACCCGTTGTCCGCTACGTGGGCCGTGGGCCTGTCATGGACAAGAAATTTTATTTCAGGCCCGCACCGGCACGAGCCCGCCTATATGGCCCGTGGGCCGAACGCCCCTTTCCTTTGTTTTTTAGCCTAAAACTGTCAAGAATCCAAAAAAACAACATAAAACACTGGTCAAGCCCGCAGAAGGCACGAGCCCGGCCCGCGGTCCCGTGGGCCTGGGCCGGGCCCTGGACAAAATCTGAAGATTCCAGGCCCGGCACGCCACCCACGGGATCGGGCCCGGCCCGGCCCGCCATTTCCCCAAGCCCGCGGGCCGAGCCCGTGAACAGGCCCGGCCCATGCCCAGGTCTAATCCTAGTAGTATATACTACATACATCCATCAGATGCAAATTCAACACAAATAGTTTATGTTAAGTTCAATGGAAGTGCTTTCAATGATTGGAAACGCTCAATGATTATCTCTTTGTCTGCTAAGAATAAACTCAAGTTTGTACATGGAAGTCTAGAGGTTCTTAGTATTGGCACAGCTGAGTTTGTAGCTTGGGAAAGGTGTAATAATCTGGTGATTGCTTGGCTGCTAGCTAATCTGGACCATACCGTCAAGAAAAGTGTCATTTTCTTTGAAACTGCAGCTGAAATATGGAAAGATTTGGAAGAGAGATTTGGTTATTCCTCCATGACACAAGTATATGCTCTAGAGCAAAAACTTGCTGAAAATGAACATGGAAATGCTATTGTTTCTGAATTTTATACTCAACTCAAAACCATAGGGGATGAGATCAATGATGCAAACCCCTACCTTACTGTACCTGTCATAAATGCACCTGCAACTTGACTCAGAAAATATACACTAGAGATCAAGAACATAAATTACTTCAATTCATGATGAAGTTAAATGACTGTTTCTCTACTGTAAGGGGGAATATTCTCATGACTCAGCCTCTTCCTAAAGTAGCTCATGCATACATAATATTTGCACAAGAAGAAAGGCACAAAGAAGTTGCTCAACTTTCTTCTCACAACAGTGAATCATTAGCTTTTGTTGCTGACAGAAAGCCATATAAGCCATACCAAAACAACTATCAACAACAGAAATCTGGTTGTAACAAGTTTCATAACTTAACTGGTAACAAGAGGCCTGGTTCACATTATTACTGCACCCATTGCAAGGTGAAAGGACATAGTGTGGAAAGGTGCTTCAAGATTCATGGATTTCCACCAGGATTCAAGGGGTTTAAGGACAAGAGAGTTGCAGCCTTGATGTAACATCTCCGATATTTTAAATGATAAATTCTAAAATATGCTTAATTTAATGAACATTAGACAGTAGCGGAAATACTGTCTATCGGAGTATTACTTTCTATCCATAATAAAAGGTTGTCTAATTATCATAACTAAAGGTTAATTCTCCAAATATCATCCAAAGTGAGGTTATAAACCTCTTACAACTCAAGTTATCAAAATGACGAAATTCCGAATGTCATAAAGTAGAGGATGATAACAAAAGATCATAATTCCTATCTCTCACTCTAGCCCGTTAATCACCCGAATCGTTAGCTTTCTTCACCTGCAAAATATATATAGGGGTCCACAGTCAGTGGGAAGCAACTAGCAGTCCTCCCAGGTTAAACAAAATCAAATAATCTAATTACGGTAATCAACATCGATTATAGTAACCAGAAAGCATCATAAACATCTACAACATCGCCAATAATCACAATTCTTCGTTAAAATAATAATATACTCAAAATAATCATTTATATCAAAATAGACTCAATTTCCAAATCCAAATACCTCTCCCAAATAATCATTCAAACACAACATCACAACAATCAGCGTCGAGGGGAGAACTGAACGCAAGTGGATAGATGCACACCCAGCTCAGCATACAACCACCCACGGTTCCTACATGATATAATTACTAGGACACGCACAACCCAGCTCAGAATACGATATCCTATGTCTAAGAAACGACCATAACTCCCAGTGCTAGTTTCAACGCACCCAGCTCAGTACAACCTAACACTGGACGACAATCTAACACTGGACGACAACTAATATCAAAGCGGACTTACATACCCAGCTCAGCACGCAAGTTAACTCTATGTACCCAGCTCAGCACAAGAGTGACAGTTTATACCAAAGGACCCAGCTCAGCCCCATAGGATTTCTCTTCCTCAACAAAACAAATCAATGTACCTAGCTTAGTACAAAGGTAATGACTCAATAAAATATCATTTCCAAATATTTCTATGTACCCAGCTCAGTGCAAGAGTAAACATCATCTCAAAACATCTCTTTGCACCCAGCTCAGTGCAAAGTAAAAATTATCTCAATACAACACTTTTTACCCAACACATTACAAAGTAAAAATCATCTCAACAACACTTTGTACCCGTCACATTACAAAGTAAAAATAATCTCAAGACAACACTTTGTGCCTAGCACAGTACAAGGTAAAAACTAACTCAACCATAAGATCATAACATAATTAAAGTAGTTGTAAACATGAGATTGTTAACAAAATCATTTTTAGAAAAATTTCAAATCATTTTATTTAGAATAAAAATGAAGGTTTATAATCATTACAAGAAACTTGTCAAATCAACATAAAAGTTGATGGAATCACCCAATCCAACTTAATATCAACTTAATTAATAATTTAATCCAAAATACATACACTTGTCAAATTGACATACAAGTTGATGGAATCACCCAATTCAACTTAATATTAACACAAACAATATTTTAATCTAAAAATACACAAACTTGTGAAATTGACATAAAAGTTGACAAAAAGGCCGAGACGCAGGCTCCCGAGAGGGAAGCCCAACGAATGTCAGATGCAAAGCCCCGCACCTCATTAAGATCATATTGGCATACTCTCCTAAAAAAAAGAGCAGACCCCATTGAAGACGAGAGTGAGGTACAACAAGGCCATTTCTGTCCACCGCCCTTCTCACGAAGCCGTACGTGGACGTTACCGCTCATACTGACTCCCAGCCAGCAAGCAGTTAGCCTTCCTCTACAAAGAATGGAAGTGTGGATGTATCGACATCAAAGAGAGGAATTCGGGTTTTCTATTCATAAATATAAAGAAGATGACAAGAGCACCCATTTCACAAAAACCTAAAGATCTCCTCCCCCATTTTTTTTAGCCAACACCATAAACCTCATTTTTAACCTTGAATTGGTCAAAGCCAAATGATGAATAGAAGGAAAGGAGATCATAAAGATAGGCGGACGACTTGACTTATAGTATAGGTCGGATGTTTTCGTGAGCCGTAAGCAGAAAATCTCCCCTTATTTTTGGAAAGCTGGTGGCCGCTTGTGAATTCTTTCAAGGCAAGGGGCGACCTGCTTCGACATTGTTGTATACTCTGATCCGGTCGAGATAGTTTTCGTTTACCAGCGCGTAGGTAGTCTAAGTTCCTATGACCGAGTCTTTATGGCCCCTGTGAACATCTTTTCTTAATGTATTAAAGAGGGCCTCTCTAACCGGTGAAAATTAGTGGGTGTCCACTAATGACTATTCCTAGCTTGGCTCCGATAACGCAATTCCGGGAGGAGTCGGTAGTTGGGCACTGGATCCTTTCGGACTTGGAGAACATGTGACACTGGGTCAGAGTTTGGTGAACCAACTGGTCGCTCCTCTAGTTGAAGTATCGGGCCCTTTTTTCGTTGCCTAGGTTACACCTTCGGAATACCCCAAAAGGGAACTTTTCTATACTTCCTTCAATCTTCACTTTACGCCACGCCGACTCCCCTCTCGTCATAAGGCGTGGAATTAGACCAAGGGTTGGTTTCTCAAGTAGGAACTAGTCCTTCTGATTTCGCACGTAGGAGATCGAGACAGAGCCCCAGGACTATAGAGAAAGATGTAGATCGATCGCCCCCTAGATAGACAACTACATAGAGGGTCTCTACAAGTCTTTATATTCTTTCTTTCAGAACATGCGTAAGATCAATATCACAACCAATGAAGTCTACAATTTTCACATCTAAAGTAATACCCGCTCCGATAGTTTACGATATAGATATATATGAGTTTACGAAAAAATGAGAAGAAAAGATATTAATGGATATTGGTAGTTGTCCGGTCGTACCCAAACAATAATATTCCAGAAGAAAATGCACCTAAGATCAAATATTTCGAGCCGACTTCCGTAGAAAATTCAGACTTTCTTTTTGTTCGAATGAACCAAATGATTGTTCGAGAATGACTATTCTTCACAATGGCTCCTTGTGATGCAGCGGAACCATGGCAATTAGGATTTCAAGACGCAGCAACACCTATGATGCAAGGAATAATCGACTTACATCATGATATCTTTTTCTTCCTCATTCTTATTTTGGTTTTCGTATCATGGATCTTGGTTCGCGCTTTATGGCATTTCCACTATAAAAAAAATCCAATCCTGAAAAGGATTGTTCATGGAACTACTATCGAGATTATTCGGGCCATATTTCCCAGTATCATCCTGATGTTCATTGCTATACCATCATTTGCTCTGTTATACTCAATGGACAAGGTAGTAGTAGATCCAGCCATTACTATCAAAGCTATTGGACATCAATGGTATCGGAGTGCGCCTCTTCACGAAGGTGATTTAAGTGCAATGAAATGCCTTAAAGTGGAATATAGTACGCAAAGCATCTGGCTTACTGGTAATCTCCCATTCCCGTCGTCGAGAGACTTTTCTAACTATAGCATGCCAGAAACGGGGAGTTGATTGAGGTAGTTATACCTATACCCGGAAATGCTCTCAACATAGGAGCCTATGGTTTCATTCTTGTTGTTGCTGGAGGTACACATCCCTCTTCTCGGTGTAGAGCGATATACGAGAACTAGATGCTCAGCCTGCAATGTCCGATAACGGCGCTGAAGTAGTTAATCTAGCGGCACCATAGCAATGGCATACAACTTTGGACCTAACGGTTGGCCCAGTAACCTTTCGGAATGGGGGATCCCCGCTGGCAACAACCACAGTAGTAGTTGCGGAACTACTGGGCCGGGAGAGGACAATAACCTTATTGCCTGCTCCTCTTTCTTCTCTTCGGGGACGGAGGTCCTACGGTAGGTAACAGCAGGCACAAGCACCTTGACCGAAGGGGACCAGCGTATCTACTCTTCCACCGCACCGAGGAGCCGCTCGCAGTGAGAAGCAAGGGATGTCGTGAACGGTGGAAGGTCACAGAGAATTGACCTATTCATATACAGCATATGTACTATCTTTTTTTTTTCTATAGTTAGGTTTAAAAAGAAGGGTGACTCAACTTCTCAGCTAGAGTTGGGGATGGGACCTCTTGGCTTAATGCACGCTGGAACGTGGGAATTCGAGGTCTCATGAACGACCACTAAAAACCAACTTTGTTTTTGTTTTGTTCACGATATCCGGTCAGGCCTATGGGTGTATCCTTTTAGATCTACGAGCTTTATGCCCCGGCCGTTCACATGAGCATAGAAAATCTGTACTCGAGCGTTCAACTGGTCCCCTGACAGGATAGGTGAGGAATCACTCTGGATCTTCTTTCTTAGAGCCTACAACTTCGCCGAGCCGACTAGCATCCTTTTCCGCTGCGCATTTATCGAACAAAGAAGACGACTATAAGATAGAATTCGCTTTTCGTGGTGAACTGGTCGTCCCATACCTTCTGCCTGTCCTATGTGTGTGGAACCAGGTCTTTTCAGTTACAACCTTCCCCTCGAATACATAGGGTAGGTAGGGCTGGGTAAGAAGAGGTCCCCTGTTGCCAATAAACTTTTCCCGGCCTTAATAAGTAGACTTTCGTCGCCATACTTATTCTTCTAAGTGAATTGGCATTACCTTACTCTAAAGAGTTAGTCAATTTCATTGCCTTCGCCTTCAATTCCTCTTACTCATAAAGGGTCTTACGGTCGGGAGAACTACCTAAAACTAAAAGAAAATAGTGCTCTTTCCAAGAGTAGGCGTGGAGAGCTTTTTGCGGGGAAACTTGCAAGTACAGTTTGGGGGGAGGCGGGCGTCGACCCAACCTTATGAGTATTCGGATTATAACAGTTCCGATGAACAGTCACTCACTTTTGGCAGTTATATGATTCCAGAAGATGATTCAGAATTGGGTCAATCACGTTTATTAGAAGTGGACAATAGAGTGGTTGTACCAGCCAAAACTCATATACGTATTATTGTAACATCCGCTGATGTACTTCATAATTGGGTTGTACCTTCCTCAGGTGTCAAATGTGATGCTGTACCTGGTCGTTTAAATCAGACCTCTATTTTGGTACAACGAGAAGGAGTTTACTATGGTCAGTGCAGTGAAATTTGTGGAACTAATCATGCTTTTATGCCTATCGTTCGTAGAAGCAGTTTCTAGGAAAGATTATGGTTCTCGGGTATCTAATCAATTAATCCCCCAAACCGGAGAAGCTTAAGCGGAAATGAAAGAATAGGGTGAGGAGAAAGAAGAGAAGCCACTAAGAAGGCTTCGCTCGCTCGTTCTAACGCTCATTTAGTAGAAAGCAAGTAGAGTGCATAAGCTCCTTTAGAGATAGAGGCGAGTACTACACGAGCTCGTAAGTAAAGTACTGAACGAGCCTTATCTACAAAGCAGAGCGACCTCGTCTTGCTTGCTTCTGGCGAAACTTCCTGCACTAGAGAATGGGCATTCTGGTATGGTAGGAAGACTTCTTTTTAGGCCGACCACTATATAGGAATAAGAGCGATAGCGAAGCCAAGCCGTATAAAGGCGAGCAACCCTTATAGCAATAGAAAACGGCCTACTTATAGCCTAGAAGTGAATGAATTAGAAGTACGAAGCCATGACTGCCCACCATTCTTTTTCATTTATCCTTTTTTTGTTCTTCTTTCTATGTCTTTTAATTTTCTTTTATCGAAGAAAGGGGCATTTTTGTCTTTTCTTACTTATCATTTTATCCTTCTTTTGTTCTCTTATTTCTTTCGCGCCCTCCTTTTCGAACAGATTTCCACTTTAGTGGGCATTATGACAGCTACTTCTGTTATTCATCACAATGTCTCCTCTGGCTCTAGTAGCGGGGAATTGAGTGGTCCTCCGCCTTTGGAGTCCTCGTCAAGCACCGAGTCCTTGGGCACTTACCGCAATATTATAGCGGCCGAGTCCGAGGCACAAATCTATCAGCGTATCCAAGCGCTGGAGGCCGCGCTATACTATAATCTTCCCCCGCAGAATGAGGAGGGCGAATACGAAGGTCTGGTGCGGGACCACTTTGATCAGGCTCTCAATGTCGATCATTATCTCTTTCTTTCTGACAAAGAAAGGTTTGAATTGCGAGTATTGGAGCAAAAAAGGGTCTTACAAGATAGGCTCTTTGAGCTCATGCTCCGTCAAGAGAATTTACCCCAAATTTATGAAATATGCCTCCAAAATCAAAATAATATTCGAAAGGAGGCATACGAGTTCATGCAAGATAAGGTGGAGCCATTTAGTGACCCGGAGGTCGCTGCTTAGAGGGATCGGATGTCCCAAACCCTTGACAGCTTTACTCAGCAGCTGAACGAGCACGATAGATTCTGAAATTTACCAGGAATTCTACCGGGAGTTTACGGATGAGAACTTCCGTCGCTCGCTCGGGTTGCCCTTACCTTAGGGCCCTTCTCAGCAGCTTCCTTCTAAATGATCAAATCCCATTCCCATGGAATTCCATTTGTGGGGCAAAACCTCACTCACATCAAAAAAAAGGAAAACTCAGTTCAGAGGACACCGGGACGCTTTCCAAGTATCTTCGGGATAGGCCAGTTTCCGATGTATCTGTCCGAACAGTAAAGGAAAAAATCTCCAATTTTTTTATGACAAATCTGGTTCGATGGCTGTTCTCTACTAACCACAAGGATACAGGGACTCTCTATTTCATCTTCGGTGCCATTGCTGGAGTGATAGGCACATGCTTTTCAGTACTGATTCGTATGAAATTAGCACGACCCGGCGACCAAATTCTTGGTGGAAATCATCAACTTTATAATGTTTTAATAACGGCTCATTCTTTTTTAATGATCTTTTTTATGGTTATGCATGTGATGATAGGTGGATTTGGGAATTGGTTTGTTCCAATTCTGATAGGTGCACCCGACATGGCATTTCCACGATTAAATAATATTTCATTCTCGGTTGTTGCCCCCAAGTCTCTTGCTCCTATTAAGCTCAGCCTTAGTAGAAGTGGGTAGCGGGATCGGGTGGACCGGTCTATCCGCCCTTAAGTGGTATTACCAGCCATTCGGAGGAGCAATTGATTTAGCAATTTTTAGTCTTCATCTATCTGGTGTTTCATCCATTTTAGGTTCTATCAATTTTATAACAACTATCTTCAACATGCGTGGACCTGGAATGACTATGCATAGATTACCCTTATATGTGTGGTCCGTTCTAGTAACAGCATTCCTACTTTTATTATCACTTCGGTATCAAGCGGGGAAATTACCATGTTATTAACCGATCGAAACTTTAATACAACCGTTTTCTATCCCGCTTGGGGGGGACCCCATATTATATCAGCATCTTTTTTGGTTTTTTGGTCATCTAGAGGTCTATATTCTCATTCTGCCTGGATTCGGTATCATAATCATATCGTTTCTACTTTTTTCGGAACGGGTATCTAGGCATGGTTTATGCCATGATCAGTATAGGTGTTCTTGGAATTCTTGTTTGGGCTCATCATATGTTTACTGTGGGCTTAGACGTTGATACCCGTGCTTACTTCACCGCAGCTACCATGATCATAGCGGTCCCCACTGGAATTAAAATCTTTAGTTGGATTGCTACCATGTGGGGGGGGGGGGGTTCGATATAATACAAAACAACCATGTTATTTGCTGTAGGGTTCATCTTTTTGTTCACCGTAGGAGGACTCACTGGAATAGTCCTGGCTAATTCTGGGCTAGACATTGCTCTACATGACACTTATTATGTGGTTGCACATTTCGATTATGTACTTTCTATGGGAGCCATTTTTGCTTTATTTGCAGGATTTTACTATTGGGTGGGCAAAATCTTTGGTCGAACATACCCTGAAACTTTAGGTCAAATCTTCACTTTTTTCGGGGTTAATCTTACCTTCTTCCCCATGCATTTCTTAGGGCTTTCGGGTATGCCACGTCTCATTCCCGATTATCCAGATGCTTACGCAGGATGGAATGCCCTTAGCAGTTTTGGCTCTTATGTAACACCCCCAAATTTCCCTCTTTTTGGAAAACTTATTTTAATATAACACTCCTTGAGAAACTTGAGAGTATTACCGCCACGTGATAACGTTAAAGACTTTAATACTAACTACTAACTGAACTTGAAACTAATGCAGCGAAAATAGCTTAAATAACTCCTCTTTATTAATATATATATAAACTTTATTGTACAACTATGACGACAATAATAAAAATAAAGAAAATAAAATAACAAGATTCCTCACTAGCTCCCCCATATGAAGTATGCATCATATCAACCTGTAAATTCTGCTCGCCAAAATAGGGTCATCACAGGGACAAACCCATAAAACAAAACAAATAAAAGCGTGTTAGTAAAAATACTGAGTACATGTATATGGGGAATATTAAACACTTTATTTAATTTAACATTTGAAATATTTAATTTCGAAAAACCTTTCTGGATACTTGATAATACTTGTATAATATAAAATATATAACCTTGATAAAAATCCTTTTTCCTTGCTTAGGTACCTTTCCTAAAGTGTGCACACCCCCCAAGTTTAGTATTCCTTACTGAGTCTATTACGAGGGGATACTACCTTGTCCACATGACTTATACAAAAAGTACATGAGTAAATAATATAATAGCTACCATTCTTGCAAATAAATAACAAGCCGTTGCCTCTTTATAATTGCGATCATAAAAGATCATATAACTAATAAAAATCCTTTTGAAATAATCCTTCTTTAAAAAGAATAATAATACTTATATACTTAGCCATATAAAGGCATAATATAAATAAAAGTTTGCTCAAGTAATAACCTTGAAACTTCATGCCATATGCGACACAAGACAATAATATGACTAGTGAATTTAGTAATCAGTAACTATATTTACTTTTAGCAAAGTCAACCATTACTATAAACAGCCTAATGATTCTAAACGAAGTTACACCAAGTAGTAGAGAACAACAACATCTAGAATAATTCATTAGTGTATCAATCCAACTAATATATTAACACCTAGTGGTAAGTTTATACTTCCTCCGTTTCAAATTACTCGCTACACTTTCCATATAGGGAAGTTTCATATTACTTGCTACACTTCCTTTTTGGGCAATAAACTCTCTCTATCTCTCTCCTCTCACATGGGTCTCTTTTCTTTTTACTCTCTACCTCTCTCTTCTCCAAAAATTGCCTAGGAGTCCGTGAATTGAGATGTGTAGCAAGTAAAATGAAACAGAGGAAGTATAACAAGACCATGTTAGTAAGGTGCGTGAGCGTTAATACTGCTAACAAAATAAACGAAATAAAGTCGGCATCTTTAGAATTTAACATGTGTAGTTAGTATGAGTTACGGTATTACCCACAAAACATGTATTACAATACCAATTTGATTCTAAACGTTTATCAACCTTCAACAAAATTATAAAATAACTTATAAAGTTCATATATAGCATGATTCCCAATCCAAAACAATAACCCCATAAACATGATACTATAGAGGCAGAATACTATTTAAAGATCTACACATACACACACCTTGAAAATTAATAACAACTAGAGAAGAAGAGAAAGGGTAGGCTAAAAGAGAGAGAGTTTAAACTTGTGAATAGAGATGTATTTCTCAAATTTGGTGTGAAGAATATGAGGAGTGGAGGCCCCTATTTATACTAGTTGGACAAGTAGAGTCGAAGTAGGACTAGGAAACTAAAAGATGGGTTTAAGAGAAAAGATAGAAAAATTTAGCTAATATATACCTAATATTACGATCATCCAACTCAGATTGGAGAAAAGATATAATTTATCCCATAATACATTATTCTAGAAGCTAAAAGGAGGTAAGAAGATAAATAAAAGGAAAAGATAGAAGACTTGTGCAAGGTTATTAAGACTTAAGATATGTTGCTGTCGTACAAACTTATTCGGTTGGCAACGATATTTTTTTTTTTTTTGTAAACCTTTGTAAAATTCTTTAAAATGTTTTTATTTTTGTTTTAACCAAAACACTTGGTTTTAAGAGTTAGTAAACTGAGGCCCAAAACTCATTTGCACTAAACTTTATTTTAAATACCCAAAATCTTTCTAAAAGCCTTATAAATAAATAACAATTCTTTTTAATAATATAATAGTCTTTTTAATAACCAAAATTTTTCTTATAAATAGCAACTTACCAAAAATATGGAGTATTACATCTTATATCTCTGTAGTTGGGATTTGTTGTTTCTTCGTGGTCGTAACAATCACTTTAAGCAGTGGAAAGAACAAAAGATGTGCTCCAAGTCCTTGGGCTATTGAAGAGAATTCAACCACACTGGAATGGATGGTACAAAGTCCTCCAGCTTTTCATACTTTTGGAGAACTTCCAGCTATTAAGGAGACCAAAAGCTAAAGTAAAAGAAAACTTTTTAAAATGAAAGAGACGAAGGAGACGAAAAGCAACCAAGAACCTAACGGAACTTCTTGTTTTTCTAAGGTTGGAAAGAGTGACTTTTTTGAATTCCCTCCCTTTCTACGCTCTAAAAATAGATCATGGCATTCCGAAAAGACCTCATTGTGGGATGAAGACCGTAACCTTAGTAACTCAGTGCTCTATACGGGGGAAATGAAAGCAGAATTCGTTCGGATCCTCTCACATGTTCAATCTTTTTTTAGCGGTTTCCCCAGAGATCTTTCTCATTAATGCAACCTTCATTTTGCTCATTCATGGAGTTGTTTTTAGTACCTCTAAGAAATATGATTATCCACCGTTAGTCAATAATGTGGGTTGGCTTGGATTACTTAGTGTTGCGCGCCTAGGAGGGCAGCGCGCTTTGGGATGCGGAGGAGCTATTATCGCCCAGCTCCCTAACCTAATGCGGCATCGGGTTCGGACATTATGTTGAATGTGCGACCGACACTACACTACGTAGGTACCTGTGCATGTAAGGCGTCGGTCGGTCCTAGAAACGGCGGCAAAATACAAAATACATATACTTTGGTCAAATTGACATAAAAGTTGATGGAATCACCTAATTCAACTTAATATCAACTTAGACAATACTTTAAATCCAAAATACACAAACTTGTCAAATTAACATAAAATTTGTTGGAATCACCCAATTCAACTTAATATCAACTTAAACAACATTTGGTTTGAAAATATTCATTTGTCAAAGGGATACAAAAGTCATAATTAAACTCATTGTAATTTATTTATCAATTCTCAAATTACACGTAATAATAATTAAATCTGAAAACAACAAGTTTGATTAAATTCTGTTTAGTCAAATAAACTTAATAAATTAACTAACATTAATAAATAAATCAAAATTTACTTAAAAGTTGTTGTAATTATTCTGAAAATACATAACTAATTTTGGTAATTAGGTTTTCATTATACAATAGTTTCGAATTTAAATCACTAAAATAAATTACTAATAATCCAAAATTAATATTAGTGATATTAGTCATGAAATACCTTAATATTAATAAACTTTTAACAAGTTCATTTTGTTTCAAAAAGATAAATTTTAAATTAATAGATTTTTGAATCAAACAATTTACTAATAACAAACTAATTTGACAAATTCATACAATAATTCAAGTAGGTTAATCATGACCATAAAATGAGTTTTAAAATTTATAAATTAATTAATTAAAATTATTTTTACCGATTTCCTATTTTTTTATCAAAACCGATTTTGAATTCAAATAAAATCTGAATATCGAAAATAAATTTCACAAAAATTATTTAAAATTTAGGATAATAAATCCAACATGTTTATGATATAAAAATATAATTTTTATGAATTTTCAAATCATGATGAAAATTTTATTGATTACAACAGTGAAACATTAACGGAGTTAATTAAACTTTATGAATTAAACGCGAAAAATTCGGAGTGAATTTTTGAGGTGTTACACTTGACACATTCTACTGAGTCATATGATTCTGATAATGCTCCTGCTGACCACATCAAGCCTTATTCTATCTCTATTGATCAGTTCAATCAATTGATAAGTTTACTTCAACAACAACAATCTAATGTGTCTGCAGCTCAACCTACTGATGCTCAGAACACAACTGGCCATGCTCTTGTAGCGGTACGTCACGCGCTTACTCACTTGCTTTAATAACACATGGTTGTTAAAAGTGGTGCTACTGACCACATCTGTTCTACTCTGGATTCTTTTTATTCCTATACACCAACAAAAAACCCTGATCATAATATTACCATTCCTGATGGAAGACAGATACCTGTGCTTAATGTTGGATCTGTGCAATTGAACAAAGACATTATGCTGACTAATGTGCTTCATATACCATATTTTGAGTTCAATCTCATCTCAGTGCACAAATGATTTGAATTGTCAAATCATTTTCACTCATGACTCTTAGCTTGTTTTCTCCAGGGGCAGACAGGACCTTCAATGCTTCTTGGTAGATTGAAGAGTGGCCTGTACAATGTTGATGCTTCAATAACACCAGTGAAGCCTTTATCTTCTCAACATACTTCATGTTTTTCTGTTCTAGATACTGCCAAACTGTGGCATCTTCGTTTAGGACATTTACCATTTACTCAAATAACACATGTATTACCGGATTGCATTGTAAAATCATGTCATCATGATATTATCTGCCAGGTTTGCCCAGCTGCTAAGCAAACCAGAAAATTCTTCCCTATTAGTAGCATCAAAACTACTAAACCCTTTGAGTTGATTCACATAGATGTGTGGGGTCCATACAAAACCAAAACACATATAGGTTGTACACAATTTCTGACCATAGTGGATGATTTTACTAGATTTACTTGGGTTCACTTTCTGAAATATAAATCTGATTCAGTGCATGTTTTAGACACTTTCTTTAATTATGTGTAACACAGTTTAATGCTCATGTTGTATGTGTAAGGTCTGACAATGCAAAATAGTTGGGAGAAGGAAACATGAAGAAGCTTTATGAACAAAAGGGCATACTCCACCAAACAAGTTACTCAGATACTCCCCAACAAAATGGGGTTGTTGAAAGAAAGCATCGACACCTCCTAGAGACTGCTAGAGCACTCTTCTTCTATTCTAGGGTCCCAGCCAGATTTTAGGGTGATTGTATTATTTGTGCAGCCTACCTCATTAACAGAATGCCACTTCTTATGCTAAACTATTTCAGAAAGTTCCTCTCCTAGATCATCTCAAAGTATTTGGGTGCCTCTACTACATATCTACAACAAGAGTTCAAAGGTCCAAGTTTGATCCCAAGGCACATCCTGGGGGGTATTTCTTGGCTATTTTGTCACTCAGAAGGGTTACAAAATCCTTGATCTTACTAGCAATAAAGTTGTAGTATCAAGGGATGTTGTCTTTCATGAGAGAAACTTCCCCTTTCACTTGATTCCTACTGATTCCGAACATTTTACTGAAGATATTTTTGTTCCAGCAGCTACTTATGATCTCTATGATGATGCATATCCTTTCGCATCTTCTTTTCCTACATCTTCTACTGATTCGTATACAATGCCTACACCTCCTACTACACCTTCATCTCCTTTAAATTCTTCCTCTGAGCCCCTTTCTTATGAAAATAATACACCACCTTCTCCTATTTCTTCATCAACTCTTATTGATCTCAGTGATGTTATTCCTCCCTCACAGCCGCTTAAATGTTCTACTAGAACTTCTAAACCACCATGCATACTTGAATGACTACCATTGCAATACTATTGCTACTAGTTCTCCCCTGCACCCCCACCCCAGCCCACCCTCTGCCACCTCCTCCACCCATTGCTTTGCCCGACCATCCCAAAGACCCAACCAGCCCCATAGCCCAGCCCAGCCAGCCCCACCATGGCGGCCCCCCCACCCCACCCCCCACCCAAAACCTCCCTTCGACACAAAAAAAAACGATCAAATTGCAATAATAATATATGACAAGTTTTTGAACGTAATATAATAATTAACTTTAAATATGTATATATTTAATAATGTGAAAAATGTACATAGAATTAATACAAACTAGTAGATGTATCATAAGCAATCATCGCAAATGTGGGACGCCAACTTATCCCGAACTTCATGTAATTCGTCTGTGGTGAAGGCCCTCAAACGTGGTGTGTTATTCATATAAACCTTGCAAAACAACCAAGGAATAAACACATAATATAAGAATTCAATCATTTACGTACCGTAGTTAGTAGTTCTAAAAATGACATATACCTTCCCGAAATTCAATCAAAAACAAATGCAAGCCTAAAACTCTACACACTACTTATATTATACCTTATATTATCATATTGAAAAAGAAAATGGAGTTAAATGAAGCGATAAGTACGAATTAGACGCGAAAAGGCAAAAATAGGCCTAAAATGCCCTTTTCGTTCCCAAAATTCAACCTACAACAATTGCAAACCTAAAAATCTACACAATAGTTACATTATGCCTCATATTATCATGTTAAAAATGAATTTGGGGTTAAATGACTCGATAAATACGATTTGGAAGCGTAAAAGGCAAAAATAGGCCTAGAAATGACATTTTCGTTCCCAAATATATGCATGTGTTACTTTGGTTTCTAAACCAATTAATACCTATTACCAATCGATCTAATCTAAACTAACATATACTAATAAGTTACGTACCTTTTGAAGATCATCGGCGTTAGTGCACTGGTTGACGATATCGAACATGTACCTCAGCACGTAATAGCCACATGCAAGTCCATCTTCTTGTTGCGGACACTAAATGTTCACCAAAGGATGTATCCAATGACATTCATGTTAATTAGATGTGTAGTATGTGGCTAAAAGTGTTTCTATATAAGGACAAATAAATTAGTCATGTTACCTCGACCGATATCCAAACAGGAGCTTTTGGTGCTCGAAGTCCCGTTGCACTAATATGCTTCATCACACTACATCAACAACATTATTATAAGATTAGATGTACTAACTGTTTATATATTTAAAGATGATGAATAATGTGTAATATTAATAAGTGCGCATATATTGAGTTTCGATTAGGCTACCTATTTAACAATGATTTGATTAGTAAGGTTCGTGGTGGTTGTCGACGCAAAGAATCAAAGTGGTAGACTTCGTTACGTGACAAACATATCGCAAGCAAAGGTCCAATGAGCCCTACAACAAGAAAATATAGTTATTATTAATCGTAGAACAATTAATAGGTCAATTTAAGTATCGAATAATAAAAGTAAAGCGAGTTTAACAAGCATACTTTTCAATATATGGAACAAGAATGATCAGATGATATCCAAAACGAGATGATGCTTTGAAACTCATGTCGAGATACTCTTTCACTTCGGCTTTGTTTTGTAAGCAATTGTCATCTCGTATTATGTTTGGACATAACCAACCAAACATTGCACTAGATGTTGCAAGCAATTCATTGTACAATAACCTGAGAAATTATATTGATTATATTAAAAGTAAACCAACAATTACTTATTATGGATTTGAAAACTACTTAAGGCATATATATGTATATGTATATTTAATTTATATACTTATGTATTACCTCATGAATGTTTGTATCATGGAAACATTCAACTCTACCCCACATAAGAATTCTTTAATATCAACCTTCGAAATGAATGTTGATGAGTCCTCAAGGTAGTGGAATTGTTGCTCCCCCAAAGCAACCTCAATTGCGCTTTCATCGGGTAAATTGCTAGCGCACTCATGTAACCAAAAGCATGGCGTAGTAAGGCTCCGCACCACCTCTGGATCGATAATAAGTGGATTTTTTGCCTTAGAAACATTTCCCGTCACCACATTTCGTTCACCTTCATCACGTAAACTTGCTTTCTTATAAGGTGAACATGCCTTCTTTCCCTTCCCCGGCATGTGAGTCGGCCTTCCCCCAAACCTAGTATTTAGTTAAAAGTAAAGATATTACTGACTATCATAGGAACTATAAAAGAAAACACGCATATATATATATGAATGTTAATCATTGTACCTCATCCGAAAACCGCACCAATGCACGCGGCCACGAACATAATCGCCAAGGGCATCATTTAGTAATCGTAGACCAACTTCGGCTTCGGCGGCGGAAGAGGTAATTCTTCGAAACCCGACACAATTTCATTGAGGGTGACCACATAGTGATTATGATCCACTAACTGGTTATGCAATAGTACTCGGTCACTAGGGGGTTGTGCATGGCCATGAGCTACGAGGATGAAACTATCATAACCATCTCCTCGAGCTAATAGTTCACATGGTGTCTCTTCCTGTAAAAAAAAACTCTATTTATAGTTAGCCTATGAAACAACATATATATAGTAAGAATTTCATGCATTTAAGAACGTAACAATAGTTGTTTAACAAAGCAAAGGGATTAAGTGATTACCTTCAACTCGGGTCCTACGGGTGGATCGGGCGGCTAGGTGTAGTATCACTACCCTTCTTGAATGCAGCAAAAGTCGGTAAACCCATTTGCTCCAAAATGGCGTTGAAGTTATGGGTCATCTCCTCCCTTAGCTCCTCCCGAATTGCAGCTTTCATAGCCTCCACATCTACCGACGCCGCCGAATTCACACTACTTACACTTGATTTTGTCGCCGTAGTGTATTGATCACCATATACCTTTCTCAAACCGAGGCGGACACCTCCTACGCCCCTCACGCGTCCACCGTGGTCCCGGTCCTAAAGTTTCGTGCAATGCATCAATGTGTCCTTTAGGAGTGAACTCACCAGTTGCCTCTTTTTCCTTCAAGCCAATCTACATAAGTATAAGAGAGAAATGCTTGTGAGCGCAAAAGTTATATTATATATACCTTATATAACCATATAATCTGTACTTACAATGGCGTTGGCTAGCTGTTGTGTTCCGGGGTCAGGCAAGACTCTGTTTCCCTTTGCATCAACCCCATGCATCGAACACCACCAATAGAGGACTCTATCTGGTTGCCGAGGCTGTGCAACTGTCGTCATTGAGCCACTCCCCGTTGCCGTTGTCGACCCTATTGTGGGGTAATGGCTGAACATCCACTTCTCTCTAGCCTCATTGTACGAATGAGCACCCAAATGATGATAATACTTCCTAGCTTTTGCACTCGAGCTACTTTTCTCACGACTTGCCTAAAACACACAATTATAAACAAAGGTTATCTACGTACGGTGCTATACAATAATACTGGATCTATGTTTATTAAGTCTTAATAAAATATTCTTACAATAGCTTGTGGGGTTGTTTTCTTGGCAACAAATGCTTCCCACTCTTCAGGTTTGATAGTTTTCCATATTTGAAATGGTAATTTGGATGGTGCAAATGATGTTTCCGGTGAAGCCTCAGGATCGGTTTGTGTTTCTCCGCCGTAGATGTTCTTCTTCTTTGTACCTACTACTTTCCTCCGCTTAGTGATCCACCCAGACACTAACTTAGCCTTGAAATCTCTGAATCTCTGGGCAACCGCGGATAGAAATACATTCTTCTTGGCTTCATCATCTTCGATATTGAATTGATTCTACAAAAAACGCAGTTCACAAAGTAGTTTTCGCAAATGTTGTAATTTATATGCTATAAGTAATATTACACATATATTTAACTAAATAATTAAGAAACTACACGTTATTGTACTTGAAGCTTACCATGGTATCTTCCCATAGACACCGCTTCAATCCCTCGGGCACCTCTTTCCATGAGTGCAAAATGGAGAGTTTATGCATGCAAATGCCAACTTGCATGCCATACTTTTGACGCCACTTTCCACAAGGTTGACCCATGCTATCGTACTCCAAAGTCATATTTGTGTGTTTCCCTAGTGACTTTGTAGGTCCCCTTCCTTTTCTCTTTTCGTCGCCAATGACTTCCTAGGCATTTGTGCATTTATCTCTTCACGGCGAAATCGAGACAATTTACCCCGTTCCTTTCTCGCATCGAAAGACTCATCCTCGATAGTGTGTTCAAGCACCACTTGTGGTGTTATCCGTATGCACATCCGCCATCTCCCCGAAATTGTACAAATAATGCATTAATATAACAAAAAATTAAAATTAACATTGCCACTAAGGGGGTGGGGTGTGGGGAGGGGTTACGTGGTGCGGGCGGCGGTGCGGGGGGGAGGGGATGTGCGGGGGGGGGGAGGGGTGTGCGGTGGGGGGGAGGGGAGGGACTGCGTGCGGTGGGGGGCGGGGGGGGTGGCAGTGGGGGGAGGGAGGGGAGGGGAGGGGCCGTGCGCGGGGGGGGGGGAGGGGGCGGGGAGGGGGGGGCGTGCGGTGGGGGGGGGGAGGGGGGCAGCAGGGAGGGGAGGGGGTGCAGGGGGGGGGGGAAGGGCGGCGGGGAGGGAGGGGGCAGGCGGTGGGGGGGGGAGGGGCTGTGCGGTGGGGGAGGAGGAGGGGCGGTGGGGAGAGGGGGGGTGGGCAGGGGGGGGGGGGGGTGCGGGTGGGAGGGGAGGGGAGCGTGCGGTGGGGGGGGGGCGTGCGGGGGAGGGGGGCGGGGGGGGGAGGGGGGGGGGGTGGGGGCAAGGGGGGGAGGGAGGGGAGGGGCTATGCGGTAGGGGGAGGGGCGTGCGGTGGGGGGGAGGGAGGGGGCGGGGAGGGGAGGGGGAGGGGGCAGGTGCGGTGGGGGGGGAGGAAGGGCGGCGGGAGGAGGGGAGGCCGGTGCGGGGGAGGGGAGGAGGGCAGGCAAGAGGGGGAGGGACTGAAGGGCAAAAGACCTAAAAATAAATATATATAACTTAAAGAATTTGGGGTTAAAGATCGATAATGGGAGATTCGTGCGGGGGGAGGGAGGGAAGGAAAAGGGGGAGGGGAAGGGGCCTAAAAACTAAAAGTACATTATTATATAATTTAAAAAGAATTTGGGGTTAAATGACGGGGAATTGGACCCGATAAGTACGAATTGGACCCGATAAGGCAAAATTTGGCCTAAAATGACCTTTTCGTTCCCGAAATGCAACCAAGAACAAATGCAAGCCTAAAAATCTACACAATAGGTACATTATATCTCATATAATCTTGTTCAAAAAGAATTTGGGGTTAAATGACTCGATAAGTACGATTTGGAAGCGAAAAGGCTAAAATAGGCCAAAAAAGCCCTTTTCGTTCCCAAAATTCAACCTACAACAATTGCAAACCTAAAAATCTACACAATAGTTACATTATACCTAATATAATCATCTTCAAAAAGAATTTGGCGTTAAATGACTCGATAAGTACGAATTGGACCCGAAAAGGCAAAATTTGGCGTAAAATGACCTTTTCGTTCCCGAAATGCAACCAAGAACAAATGCAAGCCTAAAAATCTACACAATAGGTACATTATATCATATAATCATGTTCAAAAAGAATTTGGGGTTAAATGACTCGATAAGTACGATTTGGAAGCAAAAAGGCTAAAATAGGCCAAAAAAGCCCTTTTCGTTCCCAAAATTCAACCTACAACAATTGCAAACCTAAAAATCTACACAATAGTTACATTATACCTCATATAATCATGTTCAAAAAGAATTTGGCGTTAAATGACTCGATAAGTACGAATTGGACCCGAAAAGGCAAAATTTGGCCTAAAATGACCTTTTCGTTCCCGACATGCAACCAAGAACAAATGCAAGCCTAAAAATCTACACAATAGGTACATTATATCTCATATAATCATGTTCAAAAAGAATTTGGGGTTAAATGACTCGATAAGTACGATTTGGAAGCGAAAAGGCTAAAATAGGCCAAAAAAGCCCTTTTCGTTCCCAAAATTCAACCTACAACAATTGCAAACCTAAAAATCTACACAATAGTTACATTATACCTCATATAATCATGTTCAAAAAAAATTTGGCGTTAAATGACTCGATAAGTACGAATTGGACCCGAAAAGGCAAAATTTGGCCTAAAATGACCTTTTCGTTCCCGAAATGCAACCAAGAACAAATGCAAGCCTAAAAATCTACACAATAGGTACATTATATAAAATATAATCATGTTCAAAAAGAATTTGGCGTTAAATGACTCGATAAGTACGAATTGGACCCGAAAAGGCAAAATTTGGCCTAAAATGACTTTTTCGTTCCCGAAATGCGACCAAGAACAAATGCAAGCCTAAAAATCTACACAATAGGTACATTATATCTGATATAATCATGTTCAAAAAGAATTTGGGGTTAAATGACTCGATAAGTACGATTTGGAAGCAAAAAGGCTAAAATAAGCCAAAAAAGCCCTTTTCGTTCCCAAAATTCAACCTACAACAATTGCAAACCTAAAAATCTACACAATAGTTACATTATACCTCATATAATCATGTTCAAAAAGAATTTGGCGTTAAATGACTCGATAAGTACGAATTGGACCCGAAAAGGCAAAATTTGGCCTAAAATGACCTTTTCGTTCCCGACATGCAACCAAGAACAAATGCAAGCCTAAAAATCTACACAATAGGTACATTATATCTCATATAATCATGTTCAAAAAGAATTTGGGGTTAAATGACTCGATAAGTACGATTTGGAAGCGAAAAGGCTAAAATAGGCCAAAAAAGCCCTTTTCGTTCCCAAAATTCAACCTACAACAATTGCAAACCTAAAAATCTACACAATAGTTACATTATACCTCATATAATCATGTTCAAAAAAAATTTGGCGTTAAATGACTCGATAAGTACGAATTGGACCCGAAAAGGCAAAATTTGGCCTAAAATGACCTTTTCGTTCCCGAAATGCAACCAAGAACAAATGCAAGCCTAAAAATCTACACAATAGGTACATTATATAAAATATAATCATGTTCAAAAAGAATTTGGGGTTAAATGACTCGATAAGTACGATTTGGAAGCGAAAAGGCTAAAATAGGCCAAAAATGCCCTTTTCGTTCCCAAAATTCAACCTACAACAATTGCAAACCTAAAAATCTACACAATAGTTACATTATTCCTCATATAATCATGTTCAAAAATAATTTGGCGTTAAATGACTCGATAAGTACGAATTGGACCCGAAAAGGCAAAATTTGGCCTAAAATGACCTTTTCGTTCCCGAAATGCAACCAAGAACAAATGCAAGCCTAAAAATCTACACAATAGGTACATTATATAAAATATAATCATGTTCAAAAAGAATTTGGAGTTAAATGACTCGATAAGTACGATTTGGAAGCGAAAAGGATAAAATAGGCCAAAAATGCCCTTTTCGTTCCCAAAATTCAACCTACAACAATTGCAAACCTAAAAAGCTACACAATAGTTACATTATACCTCATATAATCATGTTCAAAAAGAATTTGGCGTTAAATGACTCGATAAGTACGAATTGGACCCGAAAAGGCAAAATTTGGCCTAAAATGACCTTTTCATTCCCGAAATGCAACCAAGAACAAATGCAAGCCTAAAAATCTACACAATAGGTACATTATATCTCATATAATCATGTTCAAAAAGAATTTGGGGTTAATTGACTCGATAAGTACGATTTGGAAGCGAAAAGGCTAAAATAGGCCTAAAATGACCCGAGAATCAGGTCACATGGCAATGGAATGCCCAATCAGCTGGTAGCGGCGGAGTTAGAAGTGTTATAAATGTGGAGAGCACCAGATGGGCTTTCGATTGCCATGTGACCTGACTCTCCACATTTACAACACCCCCACCACCACCGCCACTACTGCCCCCCACTGCAATCCCTCATTGCCATGTAGGCGTAAAATGACCTTCAATTTTCGTTTCCGAAATTCATCCAAGAACAAATGCAAGCCTAAAACTCTACACAATAGTTACATTATACCTCATATAATCATGTTCACAAAGAATTTGGGGTTAAATGACTCGATAAGTACGATTTGGAAGCGAAAAGGCTAAAATAGGCCTAAAATGACCCGAGAATTGAATCAGGTCACATGGCAATGGAATGCCCATCACCGGTAGTAGCGGCGGAGTTGGAAGTGTTATAAATGCGGAGAGCACCGGATGGGCTTTCGATTGCCATGTGACCCGACTCTCCACATTTACAACACCCCCCACCACCACCGCCACTACCGCCCCCACCGCAATCCCTCATTGCCATGTAGGCGTAAAATGACCTTTAATTTTCGTTTCCGAAATTCAACCAAGAAATGCAAGCCTAAAACTCTACACAATAGTTACATTATACCTCATATAATCATGTTCACAAAGAATTTGGGGTTAAATGACTCGATAAGTACGATTCGGAAGCGAAAAGGCTAAATTAGGCCTAAAATGACCCGAGAATCAGGTCACATGGCAATGGAATGCCCATCACCGGTAGCGGCGGAGCTAATGAGAAGTGTTACAAATGTGGAGAGCATTCCATTGCCATGTAGGCGTAAAATGACCTTTAATTTTCGTTTCCGAAGCCTAAAAATCTACATAGTTACATTATAAAACAAAAAAGAAAATGAAAGATAATAGTGATACCAAACATGTGTTACAACTTACTACAATGCCTTCACAACAATGCCTCACCCACCCCTATCCACCCTCCCCCACCCCCCCGTCCAAAGATCCCCACCCTCCCCCCCCACCCCATGCCTAGCCTCCCCAGCCTCCCCCCCCCTTTCCGAATCCCCCGCCCTCCCCCACCCCATGCCCAGCCTCCCCCCTCCCCCCCACCCCATGCCCAGCCTCCCCAGCCCTCCCCCACCCCCTTTCCAACATCCCTTGCCCTCCCCCACCCCATGCCCAGCCTCCCCAGCCATCCCCCATCCCCGCCCAAGACCCCCCTACCCCCCTACCCACCCTCCACAAGCCCTCCCCCCACCCCCTACAATCGGTTTTTACAACACAAAATAGAAGAGAAATTAAATAAAACAAAGAGGAGAGAGAGTGAGAGGGGAATTACCGACAATGCAGTAGTGGTGGTGGTGGTGGTGGCGTCAAGGCGCGCTGAGAGAAGAGAGCAACGATGAGATAAGAGAAGAAGAAGGAGCTCCGGGATGGGCAACGATGAGTTAGTGTAGGAGAGGAGTGAGAAGGAGAGTGTGCGAAGTGAGTGAAGAGAGGGGAGCGAGAAAATTTACGGTTTTAAGCGCTAAAACTCACGTTGAAATGGCAAACCTTCACAAAAGGGCTGCGGTTTCTAGCAAAGCCCCTTTCCTGAAGGGTTGGACTTAAAACCGCAGCCCTTCATATCAAGGCGCTTTTACTAACCGCACCTACAAAAGGGCTGCGTTTTTAATAAAACGCAGACCTTCTTGCACAGCCCTTCCTTTTTTTTTCCCCTAGTGTTACTTGCTACACTTCCTTTTTGGGCAATAAACTCTCTCTATCTCTCTCCTCTCACATGGGTCTCTTTTCTTTTTACTTTCTACCTCTCTCTTCTCCAAAAATTGCCTAGGAGTCCGTGAATTGAGAAGTGTAGTAAGTAAAATGAAACAGAGGAAGTATAACAAGACCATGTTAGTAAGGTGCGTGAGCGTTAATACTGCTAACAAAATAAACGAAATAAAGTCGGCATCTTTAGAATTTAACATGTGTAGTTAGTATGAGTTACAGTATTACCCACAAAACATGCATTACAATACCAATTTGATTCTAAACGTTTATCAACCTTCAACAAAATTATAAAATAACTTATAAAGTTCATATAAAGCATGATTCCCGATCCAAAACAATAACCCCATAAACATGATACTATAGAGGCAGAATACTATTTAAAGATCTACACATACACGCACCTTGAAAATTAATAACAACTAGAGAAGAAGAGAAAGGGTAGGCTAAAAGAGAGAGAGTTTAAACTTGTGAAAAGAGATGTATTTCTCAAATTTGGTGTGAAGAATATGAGGAGTGGAGGCCCCTATTTATACTAGTTGGACAAGTAGAGTCGAAGTAGGACTAGGAAACTAAAAGATGGGTTTAAGAGAAAAGATAGAAAAATTTAGCTAAGATATACCTAATATTACGATCATCCAACTCAGATTGGAGAAAAGATATAATTTATCCCATAATACATTATTCTAGAAGCTAAAAGGAGGTAAGAAGATAAATAAAAGGAAAAGATAGAAGACTTATGCAAGGTTATTAAGACTTAAGATATGTTGCTATCGTACAAACTTATTCGGTTGGCAACGATATTTTTTTTTTTTGTAAAACTTTGTAAAATTCTTTAAAATGTTTTTATTTTTGTTTTAACCAAAACACTTGGTTTTAAGAGTTAGTAAACTGAGGCCCAAAACTCATTTGCACTAAACTTTATTTTAAATACCCAAAATCTTTCTAAAAGCCTTATAAATAAATAACAATTCTTTTTAATAATATAATAGTCTTTTTAATAACCAAATTTTTTCTTAAAATATAAATAGCAACTTACCAAAAATATGGAGTATTACATCTTATATCTCTGTAGTTGGGATTTGTTGTTTCTTCGTGGTTGTAACAATCACTTTAAGCAGTGGAAAGAACAAAAGATGTGCTCCAAGTCCTTGGGCTATTGAAGAGAATTCAACCACATTGGAATGGATGGTACAAAGTCCTCCAGCTTTTCACACTTTTGGAGAACTTCCAGCTATTAAGGAGACCAAAAGCTAAAGTAAAAGAAAACTTTTTAAAATGAAAGAGACGAAGGAGACGAAAAGCAACCAAGAACCTAACGGAACTTCTTGTTTTTCTAAGGTTGGAAAGAGTGACTTTTTTGAATTCCCTCCCTTTCTACGCTCTAAAAATAGATCATGGCATTCCGAAAAGACCTCATTGTGGGATGAAGACCGTAACCTTAGTAACTCAGTGCTCTATACGGGGAAATGAAAGCGAATCGTTCGGATCCTCTCACATGTTCAATCTTTTTTTAGCGGTTTCCCCAGAGATCTTTCTCATTAATGCAACCTTCATTTTGCTCATTCATGGAGTTGTTTTTAGTACCTCTAAGAAATATGATTATCCACCGTTAGTCAATAATGTGGGTTGGCTTGGATTACTTAGTGTTGCGCGCCTAGGAGGGCAGCGCGCTTTGGGATGCGGAGGAGCTATTATCGCCCAGCTCCCTAACCTAATGCGGCACCGGGTTCGGACACTATGTTGAATGTGCGACCGACACTACACTACGTAGGTACCTGTGCATGTAAGGCGTCGGTCGGTCCTAGAAACGGCGGCAAAATACAAAATACATATACTTTGGTCAAATTGACATAAAAGTTGATGGAATCACCCAAATCAACTTAATATCAACTTAGACAATACTTTAAATCCAAAATACACAAACTTGTCAAATTAACATAAAATTTGTTGGAATCACCCAATTCGACTTAATATCAACTTAAACAACATTTGGTTTGAAAATATTCATTTGTCAAAGGGATACAAAAGTCATAATTAAACTCATTGTAATTTATTTATCAATTCTCAAATTACACGTAATAATAATTAAATCTGAAAACAACAAGTTTGATTAAATTCTTTTTAGTCAAATAAACTTAATAAATTAACTAACATTAATAAATAAATCAAAATTTACTTAAAAGTTGTTGTAATTATTCTGAAAATACATAACTAATTTTGGTAATTAGGTTTTCATTATACAATAATTTCGAATTTAAATCACTAAAATAAATTACTAATAATCCAAAATTAATATTAGTGATATTAGTCATGAAATACCTTAATATTAATAAACTTTTAACAAGTTCATTTTGTTTCAAAAAGATAAATTTTAAATTAATAGATTTTGGAATCAAACAATTTACTAATAACAAACTAATTTGACAAATTCATACAATAATTCAAGTAGGTTAATCATGACCATAAAATGAGTTTTAAAATTTATAAATTAATTAATTAAAATTATTTTTACCGATTTCCTATTTTTTTATCAAAACCGATTTTGAATTCAAATAAAATCTGAATATCGAAAATAAATTTCACAAAAATTATTTAAAATTTAGGATAATAAATCCAACATGTTTATGATATAAAAATATAATTTTTATGAATTTTCAAATCATGATGAAAAATTTATTGATTACAACAGTGAAACATTAACGGAGTTAATTAAACTTTATGAATTAAACGCGAAAAATTCGGAGTGAATTTTTGAGGTGTTACACTTGACACATTCTACTGAGTCATATGATTCTGATAATGCTCCTGCTGACCACATCAAGCCTTATTCTATCTCTATTGATCAGTTCAATCAATTGATAAGTTTACTTCAACAACAACAATCTAATGTGTCTGCAGCTCAACCTACTGATGCTCAGAACACAACTGGCCATGCTCTTGTAGCAGGTACGTACTGCTTACTCACTTGCTTTAATAACACATGGTTGTTAAAAGTGGTGCTACTGACCACATCTGTTCTACTCTGGATTCTTTTTATTCCTATACACCAACAAAAAACCCTGATCATAATATTACCATTCCTGATGGAAGACAGATACCTGTGCTTAATGTTGGATCTGTGCAATTGAACAAAGACATTATGCTGACTAATGTGCTTCATATACCATATTTTGAGTTCAATCTCATCTAAGTGCACAAATGATTTGAATTGTCAAATCATTTTCACTCATGACTCTTAGCTTGTTTTCTCCAGGGGCAGACAGGACCTTCAATGCTTCTTGGTAGATTGAAGAGTGGCCTGTACAATGTTGATGCTTCAATAACACCAGTGAAGCCTTTATCTTCTCAACATACTTCATGTTTTTCTGTTCTAGATACTGCCAAACTGTGGCATCTTCGTTTAGGACATTTACCATTTACTCAAATAACACATGTATTACCGGATTGCATTGTAAAATCATGTCATCATGATATTATCTGCCAGGTTTGCCCAGCTGCTAAGCAAACCAGAAAATTCTTCCCTATTAGTAGCATCAAAACTACTAAACCCTTTGAGTTGATTCACATAGATGTGTGGGGTCCATACAAAACCAAAACACATATAGGTTGTACACAATTTCTGACCATAGTGGATGATTTTACTAGATTTACTTGGGTCCACTTTCTGAAATATAAATCTGATTCAGTGCATGTTTTAGACACTTTCTTTAATTATGTGTAACACAGTTTAATGCTCATGTTGTATGTGTAAGGTCTGACAATGCAAAATAGTTGGGAGAAGGAAACATGAAGAAGCTTTATGAACAAAAGGGCATACTCCACCAAACAAGTTACTCAGATACTCCCCAACAAAATGGGGTTGTTGAAAGAAAGCATCGACACCTCCTAGAGACTGTTAGAGCACTTTCTTCTATTCTAGGGTGCCAGCCAGATTTTAGGGTGATTGTATTACTTGTGCAGCCTACCTCATTAACAGAATGCCACTTCTTATGCTAAACTATTTCAGAAAGTTCCTCTCCTAGATCATCTCAAAGTATTTGGGTGCCTCTACTACATATCTACAACAAGAGTTCAAAGGTCCAAGTTTGATCCCAAGGCACATCCTGGGAGGTATTTCTTGGCTATTTTGTCACTCAGAAGGGTTACAAAATCCTTGATCTTACTAGCAATAAAGTTGTAGTATCAAGGGATGTTGTCTTTCATGAGAGAAACTTCCCCTTTCACTTGATTCCTACTGATTCCGAACATTTTACTGAAGATATTTTTGTTCCAGCAGCTACTTATGATCTCTATGATGATGCATATCCTTTTGCATCTTCTTTTCCTACATCTTCTACTGATTCGTATACAATGCCTACACCTCCTACTACACCTTCATCTCCTTTAAATTCTTCCTCTGAGCCCCTTTCTTATGAAAATAATACACCACCTTCTCCTATTTCTTCATCAACTCTTATTGATCTCAGTGATGTTATTCCTCCCTCACAGCCGCTTAAATGTTCTACTAGAACTTCTAAACCACCATGCATACTTGAATGACTACCATTGCAATACTATTGCTACTAGTTCTCTTCTTCAACATTGGTGTAATTTGGTGTCCTACACTTCTTACCCTACTTCACATCAAGCTTTCTTATCTACTGCCATTTCTGAAATAAAGAAACCAGAGTCATATGCAGAAGCATCTGCTAGACCTGAGTGGGTCACTGCAATGGATAAAGAAATTCAAGCTCTCACAGCCAATCATACTTGGGATCTAGTTCCATTACCACATGGCAAGAAGGCTATAAGCAATAAATGGGTTTATAAAGTCAAGTTAAAGGTTTATGGCACTCTTGAGAGATGTAAAGCCAGATTGGTTGCCAAAGGGTACAACTAGAGATGGCAATGGGTCCTGGACCCGCCCCAGACCCGCTAGGACCCGACCCATTTATAAGGGTCTGGGTCCAGAAATTTTACACCCAACGGGTCCGGGTCCCGAAGAGCATGTGTCGAGTCTGGGTCCGGGTCCACATATGCCAGACCCGACCCGCAGACCCATATACATATTATAAAAAAAATTATACCTAAACTTTAAGGTTTTATGAGTTGTGATTTTGTGAACTCGTTAGTGTTGTAACTCCATCTAAGACTTGTAACTTTGTAAGTTGTAACATTTTAAGATTTTATGAGTTAATTTTTAAAATTTTGTTTAGATAATGCTTTACCCATGGATGCATGATCTATATATATTAGTGCGAAATTTTTTAATTACATAGATTCAAAAATGTGATGAAAACTAAAAACTAAGAAGGACCCATTAAGGACCCAGTTAGGACCCATGGACCCGCTAGACCCAATGGGTCTGGGTGGACCCGACCCAGACCCAACCCATTGTCATCCCTAGGTACAACCAGAGATATGGCATAGACTATGAGGAGACCTTCTCCCCAGTAGTCAAAATGCCCACCATTAGGTGCATTATTGCCTTAGCTACTTATCACAAATGGCCTCTAGCTACCAGCTTGATGTTAACAATGCGTTTCTCCATGGAGAATTATTGCATGAAGAGGTCTATATGAAGGTCCCTACTGGCTTTCCTAATCCAAACAATTATGTTTGTAAGTTGCAAAAGTCCCTTTATGGACTTAAACAAGCTTCTAGGCAATGGTTTGCCAAGCTTGTGCATGAACTTAATACCTAAGGCTTCTCTCAGTCAAAGAATGACTATAGTTTATTCATCAAGAAATCTGGAGCACACATCACCATAGCAGCTATCTATGTGGATGATATCATCCTCACAGGTACTGATATCACTTCCATTGATGCTCTCAAAGCTCATCTTCACTCTACCTTCAGCATCAAGGACTTGGGAATTCTACATTATTTCCTTGGCATAGAGGTGGGTTATGTTCCTGAGGGAGTTATCGTAAGTCAGAATAAATTCACTAAGGAGTTGCTTGTAGATTGTAACTTTGATGTCTCTAAGAAAGCAACTACGCCTCTCCCTCTTAACACTAAACTTCAAGCCTCTATTGGAGATCTGCTCCCTGACCCTGAAGTTTACAGATCTCTTGTTGGTAAATTGAACTTTCTTACCAACACTAGACTTGACTTAGCCTATACTGTGCAAACTCTTAGCCAATTTATGCAAACTCCTACATCCTCTCATCTTCAAGCTTTACTACACACTCTCAGATATGTTAATAGTACTCAAGGGCAAGGCATTCTTCTCACTGGTCATGACTCTCTAACCTTGCAAGCTTTTTCAGATTCTGATTGGGTAGCTTGTAATGACACCAGGAGATCCATCACTGGGTACATTTATTATTTGGCAAGTCTCCAATTTCTTTGAAATCCAAGAAACAAGGCACAATCAGTAAATCATCTTCGAAAGCAGAGTACAGAGCCATGGTTGCTAATGCTGCTGAAGTTACTTGGCTTGTCGGGTTATTAAAGGAATGGGGTGTTCAAAACCTCAAGCCTGTCACATTGTTTTGTGATAATCAGAGTGCTTTTCACATTGCAAAAGAACCCTGTTTTTCATGAAAGAACGAAACATATTGACATAGATTGTCATGTTACTAGGGACACAGTGTTAGAAGGCTCACTTCAACTCTCCTATCATCTTACACATTCACAGTTGACTGATGTCTTTACTAAGACTTTGTCCTCTCCTCACTTCAAGCCTCTTTTATCCAAGTTGGGATTGGTCTCTCTTCCCCCTCCCAACTTGAGGGGGGCACATCAGCTGCTCCTCTAGTTGACTTCTATTACACGCCAGCTGTTAGTTAGATCATTAGTGGATAGTTACAGTTTGTTAAGAGTCTGTTAGCTCTTTCTCTCAATGTATAAATATAGCTTTCCCTTCTCTCTTGTAAATTAATTCATTCATTATTACACTGAAATGAGAAATGGTCTGAATTCTTTATTCTCTCTCTACTTTCTATTTCTCTGAAACAAAATTGATAATTCTTCACAAATCATCAACCCCAAAAGGTAACAACAAATCTTGAGTGATTAATAGCATAATTTGCACTTGTTGTCCCATGGACTCCTAGCATTATTCCTAAATCATATGGATTTATTCCTAGTCCCATTAATGTGCTCGAAACTGGGATATCCGTTAACTCCACAAAATTTTGCAACTCCTCGCTTGCATCGATATTCATACAACCTCCTCCTACATACAAAACTGGCTTCCTAGCGTTAGAAATCATCTCCGCGATGCTTTGTATAATCTCACTTATTAGGTCGGATTCTGCTTGATGATCGGATTTGGTATCGTCCAGTTGGGACTAATCTTTTCATGTAGGACATCCTTAGGAATGTTGATTAGTACAGGTCCAGGACGTCTTATTTGAGCAATAAAAAAGGCTTCCTTGATAACCCGAGGGATGTCCTTGGGGTTAAGGACAAAGTACTTATCCTAGATGACATTCCTAATCATGTTTATCACGAACACCTCTCGAAAAGCATTAGTGCCTATCAGTTTTTGGTGTACCTGGCCAGTAATGGCAACTAAGGGGACACTGTCAGCCATCGCATCAGCGAGGCAAGTCACAATGTTAGTGGTTTCGGGACCTGAAGTGGCTATGCACATAGCACACGCCTGTCTTTCCTAAGGCGCTTGCATATAGCCCTCAGCAGCAAGGATCCCCGCCTGCTCATGGCGGGGTAGGATTGATTTGATGGAGTTGGTGCGAGATAGAGCTTGATGGATAAAATATGACGTGCCTCCTGGGTAGGCGAATACATGGGTCACCCCTTCCCGTTCCAACGCTTCTACAAGCACTTCAGATGCCTTATGGAGATGATCAAGGTGGAAATCCTTGGTAGTGGTAGCAGTTGTGTTGGAAGTAGTGAGGGTAAAGGTAGTATTTATATTGGGAGGGGTTAAGTTTGAGTATGATGTTGAGAAGGCAGTAGCAAGTATTTGACTGGTTAAGGATACTTTAGTTGCAGGTTGCTATTTTATGAATTATAGTTAAGGGCTTTTATAGATTCTTTGCTCACCAACTTTTGATTAACTTATCAAAACATTTAACCTAGGTTGTTTTGTTTTTATTACTTTCTTTTGGCTTCTTTACAATTTTGTAGCCTAACTCAAGTTATATTTGTTGTTATCACCAACTTTTGATGAACTTAAACATTTACCTAGAGTTGTTTCGTTTTTATTACTTCTTTTGGCTTCTTTGCAACTTTGAGCCTAATTCATGTTATGTTTTGGGTGAATTGCTTGTGTTTTGGAACATAAATACTTGTATGAGGGGATTTGGTGGAGCTGTTTTAGTTATACATTTGATTTAGGAGATTTAAGGGATATATTTCAATAAGAGTGTGAGAGCTGCAAAACAAGAAAGAGCGGATTACTCGGGAAGGTACTGAAACGCCTATCTGACACTCAAATTAAAATCGTACAAAGAGTCAAAGAGAGTGTAGAATTTTAAATTAATATCCTTACACTTACGCTATAGGCTTGATACTAACATAATACGATCTCAAATCTTGAATACCGTTCAAAAAATCTAACAAACCATGCTAGCAGCCACAGGCCCGCAACGAGTTGGAACTTGCTAATCCCAGTTCCCAATATTAGCCCACACATTAACAGGCCTCCCACAAACAAAAACACCGTTAAAAAACCTCATATCAAAGATAAGATAACGTTCATCTTTTCTTCCCCCTTTTCTTCACTCACTCATCATCTCATTTGATGAAAATCACCCAAATTCGAGGTTGAATTTTGCAGCTTCAAACTCTTCAACAATGGCGGTCGCTACATCAATGGGCTTCAACTTAATGGCTTCTTTCAGAGGACTCTCATTAAGTTCAAGTTCTTCATCCTCCTTCGTTAAAGGCGATTTTGGAGCTATTTCTCTCTCTCTTCCTAACAAATCTCCTCTTTCAGTTTCTCCATTTCCATTAACGATTGAATCTGCTCATAAAAAAGGAGCTGGTAGTACTAAGAATGGTCGCGATTCTAAAGGTCAGAGACTCGGTGTCAAAATTTATGGCGACCAAGTCGCTAAACCTGGCGCCATTATTATTCGTCAGCGTGGAACTAAGGTCATTTTCGTGCCCTAATTTTCTTCAACATATTATAAGAGTAAAATTTCGAACATTTTACTTTGTTTTTAGTCTAATTACGACTCTCAAAGTTATTTAGCGATTGCTTTTGATGCTTATATTGCTAATTTTTTTACTTGATTTATATAGTAGTAAATTTTTTACTCTGTATTTGTGCTACTGATAAGTAGATTATAGAAGAGGAAATTGAATTTCTGGTAATTGAAGTATTCGGTCGGTTGTAGCAATTACAGTACAGTAGTAGTTGTAGTAATTGCTGCTGTTGTTCTGTATTTGTGTTTAGGTGAATTTTATTATGATATGTAATACTTCAAAATTTCTGGAAAAGATAATGGAGTATGAATGTATGATTATTGATTGGAGGGAAATTTAAGATCAATTCCGTTGTTGAGGGCTTCAAGCAAATCAAATTGCAAATCTATGATGCTTTAATAAGCTTGATGAATCGTCCTGTGGTTACTTTTCATCTTCATTTTGCTGCATCGTTTTCTAGATTACATATTCGGATGATGAGTAGTAGTTTATGGTGATGCCATATCGTTTTACGATCACATTTCATGTACTCCATCACCTTCACTTCAGTATGTCAGCGTTTCGGATTACTATTATCACCAAGCATTAGGCAAATTTAGTCCATTGGAAGCTGCTTGTAAATAACTTTCTGTAAGAACTGTAAAATAAAGTAGACAGACCTCTGTGTTAGCAACCTAAGAGATTGAGGGAAAATTGCATGCCGTTAGGAGTTTTGCTGGTGCAATTGCGGTTTTGCTTTGTGGGGATCATTGTGTGGTGTGGACTATAGTAATGAAATATATAAGTTCTTCCATGATTCCTGGAGGTCGAGATAGTCTGTTAAGAAGTGCTGTAGTCTGTAGGTTTCATGTCGTGAGGTGAAGAACTCTATCTTGATTGTCAAATAAGAGGTTGGTAGCTTGAGAAACCTTGTTAGATGGCATTTTAAGGTGACGTGTTGATTGCATTACATCCTATTATGCTCATTGTCAAACTCAGCTCGCACTTCTAAACTACTCTTATTTAGCATGCCAACCAAACAACAGAAAGATGAATCTTAGTGAGAAGGAAGCAGTTATCAGCACAGAAAAAATCTATTTCTGAGTGCAACTATATCCCTTTTTGATGCTATGTGATTATTTGGTCAATTGAATAGACGCGCCACATTACTGACTTACTATATTTCAATCTCATTTCAGTTCCATCCAGGGAAGAATGTTGGACTTGGCAAGGACCATACCATCTTTGCTTTAATTGATGGATTGGTGAAATTTGAGAAATATGGCCCTGACAAGAAAAAGGTTAGTTACTAACAGTATTTTCAGTTTATAAGATCAGACCCCCACTAAGTGCTCTTTGGGGGAGGGTCTAACCCTATCCATCTCTCACTCTCAAAGAGTTCGACTTGCTAAGTTGGACTGGTTTAATTTGTATGAGGTGCTGGTTTAGTAGGTCTTTCTTCTTACCATATTAAATAAATTGACATCGAACTTGTGCTAGGTGAGTGTTTATCCAAGAGAAGTACAGCCAGAAAATCCCAACAGTTACAGAGCAAGGAAAAGAGAGAGTTTCCGGTTGCAGCGTGAGAAGAAGAAGGCAAGGAGGGAAGGTTATTCTGTTGAACCACAACTTATCCTAGCATCTGCTGCCGCTGAAAATGCTGATGAAAATCCAGTCTGCTGATGATAAGTCGTTTATAACTATGGGTTGCATAGGTTTCCCCTCCTTTTGGACATGGTTTTTCATAAGTTTGTCCCAATTGCAAGAGATTACCTCCCATGTCTATTGTAAATCATTCGCGTAGAATGCAGATCCGTACTTTTTGTGATTGTAAGAAACTTTCCAAATTACCTTTTTGTGATTATAAGAAATTTTTCAAATTTGAAATTGGATAGTAACTGACTGAATATGTATAGCACTATTATTGCCATAAAGTTCAGTCTTAGGTTTATTTTGCTAGTTAAGACACTTTGATTGCCAATCTTTAGATTCGTGAATGGCACAAACTCTTTGTCGTCTCTTATTGGGCACCAATTTTTCCCAAGAACAAGCATACAATCAAAACGATTTAGGTTTCAGCTTCAGGATCAAAGCTACCACCAGAAATTTGAGGAAAGTGACTGAAAATTGGACATTCCAGGCACACAATAGTGGAGAACTCAAGCATAGAGGTTTTTAATTTGAAATGACATTGTGGAATCAAATAACTTGGCAACAGTACATAATATATATCCTGACTGTAAAGAAGTTCTACATAACGAAGTTGTTTAGCCTACATTAAAATATGTCAAAAGAAGTCTTGAAGCATAAGATGTCCAGTCTTTCTTTTCAGTTGGCTCTCTAAATGAACAAAATTGCGACAAGACGGCCTGCACCAAAAAAAAAAAAGGTTAATATAGGAAAGGGAAAATCAACTGCATAACAGAGAATTATGCATCATATATACAGTACTTAGCAAATAGTATACATTTATAGCTATGTCAAACATAAGCATGGGACTTCAAGAAATATGGATATGCTCCAATGGCTTTGAAAGAAATGACCAAAGGGCTGTGCGAGGGGAACATCTCATGAATGGTTCACTACACCTTTTACTTGAGTTAGGCTACATAAGCTCGCTGCGTATATTTATCTTGAAATGAGAACTCTGTAAAATGACAGAGAGACTCCTTTGTCTATTAACTTTATTTCTATATATATGGATGTATTCCATATCTCTCTCACACAAAGACAAGGCATTCTCTATTTTTATTCACATGTTTATATTCAACCTCTCTTAACAGAAATGCAACAGAATGAACTAAGAAAGAGATAGAGTAGAAACAACATCTCTTATGTCGATGACACCAAATGGATATTAAATGAATGGAATTAGGACATGGATGGAATATAATGAAATAGAGCCACTTTGAGGTTCCCTATGAAATGAGGCATGGATGATAAATGGGACGGAATACCCTTGATCAACACTATAAAGGTTCACTGCTACAAGATTGTTGAAGCCACTTATCCCACTGTTAATAGCACATATGCATTTTGAAACTAAAGACATCTATTTTAAACCTTGACAAACTAGGGGAATTTGTGACTGAAGCTTTTGCTTATAGAAAGGATATAATAGGAGTAAGACATAATGAAAAGCCTTCCCAGTATTCTTTACACTAGAATAAAGTTACTTCTCCTTATATGCTAAAGAAGCTCAGGGCTACGTCTATATCCAACCGTTAGAGAAACCCATATTGACTCAATGCATTGAAAATACTTGTGTGAAAGAGTCTACTACGACTTCTCAAATGGAACCCAATTTAAGTACATCAATGAGTAACAACTGAAAAAACGATCCTTTGAAGTTTCAACTTCTAGTCACAGCTAATACACCATCCTCAGTCTATCAAACATGAAACCAAAATGGTCCATTCTACAATGTTTGTCAACACCCTTGACCCTTCTGCAATCATCAAATCTTAATGCATGTTTAGCTAAAGCGTATTGAATATAATTCACCTAAATCAACCTTCATTGTAATCCAACTTCCAAATATTCATTGCTATATTGCTAACTCATATTAGTTCTTCTCAGTTCTCACACTCATTTCAATTATCTGCAAAGCTATTTTCTAATAAAACTACCAACATGATCACCCTGGTTCCCAACGCACAAACATCATAATGAAATTTCCGATTTCGCCAAACTCCAAAGTGCATTCTAAACCTAACCACCCTCATCAAAGATAGAACCAGGACAAGTACACAAGTCCAAGGAGGATAATTTTCACCTCGAAAAGGCAAATTATTCTGTTGAAAAATTCATTCAAATATCAAATTAACAAGAATCGAACAACACTAACCAGCTTCAGAAACAATCTCAACAAATTACACTATAATCTTTGCAACACACTAACTTCAAACACATCAAAATAACAAGACAAATTGATTACAAAATCAACCTTGTAACGAATAACCAAATGAAAGTAAAATCAATATACCAATCAAGTAGATCCAACAATAATGTTGTTAATTGGGATAAAGATGAGCTTGACGAAGAATCCTACGAATCCCATAACAACGAATCCAACAGCAGTACGGAAGGCCACCTTCGTAAATTCTACAAACAAACAAACAAAATCAAAATCAACAAATCAAAATCACAAGATCTGAAAATAAAAAACCCTAGAAATTACAATCGATGAATTTATCTACCTTTACGATCAGGTTTGTGACAACGCTTAACAAGACGAATACTGTCCTTGGAGAAATCTCTCAAAGGATCAAAAACTTGATCGATAGCATCCATTGATGAAGGAGGAGAGAGAAAGAAGGTTTTTTCTTCTTCTTCGTAGATCTGTTGAAATTTAATTGCAGAGAAATTGTGAGTGTATTTAAGCTTGCTTTGCTTGTTGTTACGGCTTTTTGTAGTGAAAAATAAATATAAAAGTGAATGTATATATATTTCGATGATAATAAATATTAAATAATACTAGTCCGAGTAAGAATTGGAGACGTGTAGTAGCCAATGACTTTGCTCCACGTTTACCACCAACTAACACTATTTTTTGCTGGTGCCAAATTATTGTAAAAAGTGCTTGGAACGTGGGTTTTTAATTTGAAAACACTAGTTAAACTAAGAATTACAAAATTTTCCCATTTAAAAAAAAAAAGAATTACAAAATTTTGCTTAAACGTACTTCTATGTGATATGTGAAATCTTATTATTAAAGAGATTTCTCTTAAATATGGACCTATTTCTACAATATGATAACTGTAATTGGTAATCCTAATTGAATTATATTTTACATATTGTCAAATTTTTTAACACTCAAATCAATTTTTAAGAATTTGTTGATAAGTTTTACCAATAATAATATAAATAATGCATAATACTTGACATATAATATTTTTGCATGCAACTTTAGGAGCATATTAGACTAGATAGACAAATAGATTGAACATACAAAATTTAATATGGGTAAGACAGTAAGAGGAGTGATTAAGTTTTTTTTTTTTTTTTAAAGAGAAAATTCATTAATTGAAGGCCAAACGGCATCTACAATAGGTATTAAAGAAAAACAAGATACAATTAAACAAGGCTAAATCAAATTCGTCTTCGAAGGAACTACAATGAACCAGATCGAGCAATACAACGCAGCCTCCTTGTATTTGCTGAATCAAGCAGTTATTGATGAGGAAGTCTATCATTCTGATGTAGTTTGGGAAGAACATTCTTGACCGAGTCATGTTGACCGCATCTGTGATTCTAATACCTTCATATTGAGTCTCGAACTTCAACCAATGAGAACAATTTCTCATACCTGAAAACAAAAAAACCATACTCACAACTCCCATAGGGGAGAATGAGATTTCCAAAGTAGAAACTAAAAAAACCATAAAAGGGTTTGAAAAGATCTAATAAAGAGAGACTAATTTATTAAAAAAAATGAAATAAAAACTGAAAATAAAAGGGGAAAAGGGGCTTACCATGGATGAATTCATCTATGGCAGCCCCTAACTGATGAAGAAGAGGTAGATGATGCTAGGGTTTGAGAGAGAAAGAGAGAGGGGGGAGGCTAGGTCTGCCACTTAACACAGAGGAGTGATTAGGTTAACACGTGTTCACATTATTCAAATTAATTTATTCATTTATATTGTCTATCTTAAAACTGCAATGCAAGGAACTAAGTGTCAAGTAAATAAGAAAAAACATAGGAAACATACCTTTAAAGAGAGAGTCAATGAGTGCGTGTTCTTATCCAATAATGATTTTGTGATTGAAACTTATTTAAACATATCATAATAACTTGTTTGAACTTAATATAACTTAAGAAAAATTTGCCTTAACAACACGAATTATAGTCATGATGCAAGGAACAACACAGCCTTGATCACGTGTATGGGCAGCATGATCTATGGTCTCAGGTTCGCATAATGACATAAATGAGGCCATAGAATGAAAATTCCACTAGAGCAAGGGAATCTAAATTAGTTTTTGATTTTTTTTTTTTTACCTTTAACTCTCTTTTTTCACCCCAACTCAATTGATATTCTCTTCCTTTTATTTACCCCCATTATATCACATTAATTTTTCCCACCAAACACCCCTGAATCACTTTCCTCCAATTCTCTTCCTTTTTTACTCACATTATATCACATTAATATCTCCACCAAGCACCCCTAATTCAATTTTCCTATTTTAATTTGAAACCCGTCAATTGAATACGAGTGTTCTTTAAATCAGTTTTTGTCGGCCTTTCTTGGTCTTCTAGAAACATTGTGAAATCCACTTGTTCCCAATGCTTTAACCCTTAACTGACTTGATTGAGCAATTGGATGATTGTAAATACTTCCTCCGTTTTTTTTACATGTTACACTTTCCTTAAAAGGAATGGTGCAAGATACATGTTACACTTTTTTTTCTTCCCCAAATTGGAAAGTTTTATACTGCAAAATTACCAATTTACCCTTACTTATAACAATTAATCAAAATTAAACTTACTTAATTTAACCTCATTATATAGTAATCTAAATTAAGTAAACCTCCCCAACAGCCCAACCCCTTCCCCCTCCCCTCCACTCCAAAGTTCTTAAAATCGCGATTCAAATCTTAAAATCTTACGATCTTACGATTCAAAATATAGTAGACGATTCGATTCACGATTCTACACGATTCTATACATTTCTTTTGATTAGCGAAAACCTCGCAAATTTAAATCATGCTAACAAAGAAAATAATAGATATATATTGTTAGTTATTGTCAATATAGTGGTAAACAACTATTTTTTCCAATTTTTAGGTTTTTTAACTTATAATTTTAGTACATTCAATGAAGATTGAGTGCAATATCTGGATTATACGTGTTTGTAGAATCTTACGATTCTACGATTCGATTTTACGATTCGATTCTAAAGGTCGTTTCCGATTCAAACTAGAATCTCGATTTTAACAGCCTTGCTCCACTCCACCGCTGCAGCCCATCCCCCACCCCACCCCCGTCGACTTCCCCAGCTCCCCACCCCTCCCTTCGAATTCCTATCGTCTTCTTCTCAAGTACTCCTCTCGTCTTCTTCTCACTCGTTTGCTCCTGAATACCTCTTTCACTCCTCTCGTCTTCGTGCTCTCACACTCCCAGCGTCGCACAAGGAACACATATCTGAGCCCGAAACAAACCTCTAAGAAAAACGACGGAGATTCGTCCTTGCTTGCTAGGGTTTTATGCGGAGATCCGTTGAATGCAGTGGTGGCGTGGAGATGGAGAGCAGAAATGGTGGGGGCTGGGGAATTCGAAGGGGAAGGGTGGGGTTGGGGAATTCGAAGGGAGGGGGTGGGGGCTGGGGAAATCGACGGGGAGGGGGGGAGGGGAAATCGACGGGGAGGGGGTGGGGGAGGGGTTGTGGCGGTGGAGTGGAGGGGAGTTTGTGTGGGCGGGGGTGGGGGGGGCTACTGCGATGGTGGGGAGGGGGGCTGCGGGGGGGTGGGGGAATGGGTTGGGCTGCTGGGGTGGGTGGGGGAGGGGTGGTCTCCACTCCCTTTAATCCCCACCCTTACTTTTGCTTAATCTTCAATTAAAATTTTGCCTAGGTAACTGTGTTTTTCAAAAGTGTAACATGTAAAAAAGAACGGAGGAAGTACATATTTCTTCAAATTGATATGCACCGACTCTTCACAAGGAACTCTTCCCATTAACAAAGTGAGTTTCCTAATCTTACTTAATTCGAAGAAAACTCAATTGAATTATAGGGTTTCAAATTGGATGAGGGGAAATTGAATTAGAGATGTTTGGAGGGAAGAGTTAATATGATTTAACAGGGGTAAATAAAAGGAAGAGAAGATCAAGTGAGGTAAGGTGAAAAAGGATAGAGAAACAAACAATGGGAAGACAATATAAAAATAATCAAGATTCCCTTGCTCCGGTGGAATTTTAGTTATTCGGCCTCATTTATGTAACTCAGTGGCCCGTGCACCCGAGACTATAATTCATGCTACCCATACACCTGATCAATGTTGTTTTATTACTTGAACCTTAGCCATAGTTTGTGCTGTTGAGACCAATTTTGCCTATAACTTATGTAGACTTATGTGAACTTATATTTTCTCAAATAAGTCAAGATAGGTTGGATAGAATACTATCTTAGTGTTCATATGGTTGATGCACACAAAAAAAACATGCATAGGAAGTACCGAAGTAGTTTTGCAAAATTGTGGAATTATTTAGTTGATAAAAACACAAGAAGAACAACTTCTTCAAAAATTGTACATACTTCCTCAAAATAGAGGAAGTTGGTTGATTAGCCCATCTAGGTTAGAGGAACTTCTACCCTAACAAAAATAAAAATGATAAGGGGAACTTATTATGAAAACCTTTACTCCCAATTCCCATGATCAAGCAAACAACTTATTTCACTTCCTTGAAAATGAAACATGTTCCACCTTTGTCAAAAAAAAAAAAAAAAAAAAAAAATGAAACATGAAAGTTGCTTGATTTACCATGGACCTTGCCCTTTAACTTTAGACGATGATAAAGTATAAAACTATTTATGGGGTTTCGATTATCAGATTAAGCTTTTGGTTAAGTTGGTCCTTTAATTTGACATCATACCAGAACCAACGTGACATAAGTGTCACGTGTTCAAATTTCATCCACCCCTCCTTCCTAAGTGAATATTTAGCGCCAACTATAAGGGAGGTCTTTGCTGCATCCATGTTATCATATTTGTACCTTTTAAATGTTGAGTTTTCTTTATTATATTTGAATGCGAATGGAAAAAAGTACCTATTAAGTTCGAAAAAAGTACCACCTGGGGCAATGCCTGGACCCAAATACTAATCTATGTATACTAATATATTAAAAGGTGTTCCTAAGAAAGTTTTTGTGCCATGTGGCACTCTCCTCTAAGGCTCTAATGCAATTGCTTTATTTCCAAGTCAAACCTTCAATTAAAAAAAAAATGTTGTGTAGTTACAAGGTATCAAACACGTGACCTTTGAAATGAAAAGTGAAAGGTTAACCATCAATCCAACATAACACCACTGTTTAGTATTTCAAAATAAAATATCATAATGTCTTATAATTATATCTCATTTAAAGATTTGCACATGTAGTTAGATACCTAACTTTTTTATGATAATAACAAGAGACCAGGGTGGGAATGATAGAGCGGAGTGGCAAATGGCTAGTTTCAGGGAAGTTGTGGATGCTTGTGGTTTTATTGATGTCCCTTTCTCGAGGTATGAGTTTACTTATGATAATGGGAGAGAGCTCGAGGAGAATATTCAGTGCCGTTTAGATCGTGCTTTAGCAACTTTGACATGGAGGGAGTTGTTTCCTGATGGTCATTTGTGGCACTTAGACAGGGAATGGTCGGATCATGCACCTATCAAACTCACCTTCTGGAAGCCCCGTATTGAGTCTAGGTTGGGTCCAAAGCCCTTCCGTTTTGAGCAGTATTGGACTTCAAAGGGGGAGTGTAAGGGAGTGATTGAGAATGCTTGGTTGGGTGGGGCCACGTTACCTGCCAAGTTGGAGCTGTGCGCTGCGGATTTGAAGGAGTGGAATAGTAGGAAGTTTGGTAAGACTTTTGCAGAGTTGAGAAAGAAGAGAAAGGCTTTGAAAAAACTGAATAAAGGGGGACTAAATGCGACTCAATTGGCTCGGCGACGCAAATTGCTGGTGGAAATTGCGGAGCTCGTTTCTGTGGAGGAAGTTTATTGGAAGCAGAGATCTCGAGTACTGTGGTTGACTGAAGGTGATAGAAATTCTAAATTCTTTCACCAACGGGCTTCGGGGCGTAAACGTAGAAATTCTATTCGAGTTCTAAAAGATGATAATGATGTTGAGCATGTTGGTGATGAGGCCGTGGGCATTGTGGCAATTGATTATTTTCGGACCATGTTTTCATCTTCTGATGATAATGAGTTGGGTCCCTGATGGATGCATGAGTTTGGTGGAGTGGTGGGGTTGTTGTTTGAAGAAGTTGGAAGGGGAGGACGTGGCTGCCTTTCTCACTCTCAGTTGGGCGATTTGGGGAGCGCGTTGCAGGGTTGTAATGGAGGGAGAGTGTGTTTCACCAGAGAGCATCCTTGCCTATGGTTTGAAGATGGTGAAGGAAGTGAAGGAGGAGGCGTGTGAGAGATCGCTGGGCTCGTTTGGGAAGGGTGTTGGTCATCCAACTTCGTGGGTGAAGCCTGAGGCAGGTTGGTGGAAGATTAATGTGGATGCAGGGTGTTTGGGGGAGTAGGGTACTGGTTTGGGGTTGGTGTGCAGGGACGAGCTGGGGACTGTGCTGGGTTGTGCTACGGTGCAGCAGGGTGTGGGCTGGGAGGTCCGAATTGTGGAAGCTAAGGCGGTTCTGGCAGGTCTTCAATGGGGGATCAAGCTCGGAGCCTCGAAGTTGGTGCTAGAAAGTAATTGTCTCTCGGTCATTCAAGCTTTGAAGAGTGGTGCTGTGGGTTCAAGTGACTTTTCCCTTGTTATTGATGATATTTTTTCTTTGTTGTCTCGCTTTCATTCTATTATTTGGTCTTTTGTAAAACGCTCCGGCACCAAAGTTGCTCACTATCTAGCCCATTTTCAACCTATAGAACTTGGTTGGCGTAGTTGGGAGGATGATGTTCCGGATAGCGTTGTGCACATTGCTTGTTCTAATTTAATAGATTAGCCCTCGTTTGGGTTTTCCCCTCAAAAAAAAAACAAGAGACCATTATAGACATAAACTCTTACTCCAATTCTTTGTAAAAAGTTAAGCTATTGCTTTAATCCCCAAAATTTTAAGGGTTTATTTTTCAAAAATCATACAATTACTTATCATGTCAATTGTCATTACGTCAATTTTTCCCCATTTGACAAAAAGTCACGAAAAGTAATAACTCGGGGCATCGCTCAGGACACTTACTAGTTATAAAAGATAAAGTGTGAGATACATAGATAGTTAGTGGAGGGATCCACATCACATAGATTAAGTAATGAGATAAGGTAACCTTAAAGATCTATAACAACAAATATATTCCTCACGTATCATAATTTACTCATACATAAAGCTATTTGAAAAAATGTCACCAACAATTATTGAAAAACAAGAGTATCGCAGTGATTTTTTTGAGCAACCAAATACTTTTTTTTTTGTGTCACAAAGCATAATAACAGCAAATATTGACCTTTTAACCTTTTTTCCTTTTTTTGAGGGGGACCTTTTAACTCAATGTACAATACAACTAAACTTATAGTTTATAGAATTTCGTAAAGCTGAATAATAGAAAAACCTTTTTGACTTATCAAGTAAACTACTTAAAAAATATTATACACATATAATAAAAGGCATTGAGGTAGTAAATCTTCCATATGCCGTTCTCCCATAATCATAATCTTTCCATTTCATCTTGAAAAAAAAAACATTATCATTATAAGTTTTAAACTCGCAAGTATGAAAATCAATTATTTAACCACTGTTCCAATGTAATGTTATAATTCCTCTCAAAAAAATATGACACAACAATACAAAAAGTCAAATTTAAAGCAAAATATTCAATGATCAACTTTCAAAATTCTAATTTGCCACTTTATCAATAAGGTCATAAAGTCAGGGCATTGTCTGAATATAAACATAAGATCAATTGTTCAATTTTTCTAGGGTATCTAGTGTATGAGGAAGAAAACATGAAATGATGGATATGAATCTTTCTCCCTAGTTTTCTAAAAAAATATATTGCCCTGATTTATACTATCACAAACAATCATATGCAGTATTTACATCTTTAAAGTATTATAGCACCAACAAGTACTAAATCATTTCTCCACAGCTCAATAGTTTATAGAATAAGAACATAAATTTACATTGCATGCATAGATGATATCTCGGGTAGCACTCTCCTGTTCTAAACTCTCAAGTCCTTTTTGTTTATTTAAATAGAAAAGAAAACAATTTATAAAAGACAGTTTAATTAAACTGATCCAACAAATGAGGTAAGATAAGGTGGAAATGGAACAAACATACCAAATTTATCAAACAAAAAATAAAACAAAAGTAGGATGATCTCTATGGAACGAACTTTGACAGAAAGAAACATGAACTTTAAGAATCAAATAACATACATAATAAAGAAAATATTTTTGGAAGGACTAGTAAAAAAAAAAAAAAAAGCAAACAAAGATTTTGAGATTGAGAAAATATTATTTATCTAATTTCCTATTTATATTTTTCACCCCTTTCCACGTCGGATATGGTTATGAATATGAGGACTATCCCCTCATAAAGATGTACTAGAAGTAGAAAAAGAAGGTTTGGTAATTGGTATATATGGTTGAGGATCAGGAGCCAGAAAGAAAGACAGGGGGCCAAAATCTAGATGCTTCACATACACCAATCATAGTGGGCCATTAGAAGCCAGCATGGAACCAATAGAGTCCTCTACAACCTTATCTTTCCCTCATCATCTAATCTTTACATCATCCAACTCTGATATCAAAAGAATCTCCTCCAAATTTTTTCATCACATAACACACTCTTATACTTTCTCACACACACCCCCACACATAATTTCAGCATTAAGAAATAAGAGTGAAACAAAGAGGTGAAGTGAGGTGGTGTAAGTGACTACTTGTAAAATTAATATTAGTGTGAGAACAAAGAAATGGCATCTACTGCATGTTTCTTACACCACCATGCAGCCATCTCCAGCCCAGCAGCTGGTAGAACCTCGGCGCAGCGATACCAGGCCGTAAGCATCAAGCCGAATCAGATCGTCTGCAAGGCTCAAAAGCAGGACGACGAGGCCAATGTCCTCAACGCTAGCGTGTCGAGGAGGTTGGCACTTACTGTTCTCATTGGTGCTGCTGCTGTTGGCTCTAAGGTTTCCCCTGCTGATGCAGCCTATGGAGAAGCTGGTATACTTCGCTCCAACTTAATTTTTCATATGATATAATGCTCTTCAAAAGCTAATTTTTTTAGTCTATTTGGTATCACAGTGAGTTTCCAGTTTTTTGCCGTGTAGAATTTTTCTTACATAGATCCGCCCATGATTTTGTACGTAGGTGTTCTTAGACCTACTTAATTTGGAAAATGAAATCTAAAACATGTTACAAACTTTGAAGTTATTGCTAAAATCTCATCAGTCAAACATGTCTATATTGTTAAGAGTTTTGCTATTCAGTAAAAGCATTTTGTGGAGAATATTGATTGCGAGTAAATTTGTAATTTTACCTTGAATTTTCACATAGCATGTTATGTAAATAACATTCTTCATATTGTAAGAAGCTCGAGACATAAGGAAGTATAACACTATAACTGTAACTAATAGGAACAGATCTGAGTCATGGGTTGCTAAAACTAGAAATTTATAAGCAGTATCTTTAAAATTAAGGGAAATCAATGGTAACTTTGTTCTTGACAAATAAATCAAATAAGGTCGAATTCTGATATGCTGAACTTGTCAACAAAATTTGATTGCAGCCAATGTATTCGGAAAGCCAAAGACAAACACCGACTTTTTACCCTACAACGGTAATGGATTCAAGTTGTTGATACCGGCAAAATGGAACCCAAGCAAAGAGGTAGAGTACCCTGGTCAAGTTTTGAGGTTCGAAGACAACTTCGACGCCACCAGCAATTTAACTGTCATGGTCACCCCAACTGACAAGAAATCCATCACTGACTATGGTTCCCCTGAACAGTTCCTCTCCCAAGTAAATTCACCTCTTTGCAACATCAATTGACTCTCCTTTTTCACTCCATTTTTCTACCTCATTCTTAAATGTATGTTTCTTAACGACGAATTTCAGGTAAACTACTTGTTGGGCAAACAAGCCTACTTCGGCCAGACTGATTCTGAGGTAATCCTTTAAACAATTGTAATTCGTACTTCATATAGATATGTAGTACTTGTTTTCATAAGAAACTTCAATCAAGCAGAAACTTTAAAACGTGATAAAGAAAAAGTCCTATTAACATGTTTTTATAACAAGCTTTTTCCAAACATATAGATTTCAAACTTTATATACTGAAGCTAGTATCTTAACGTGCTCTTATATCTTATTATTTTCAACCAAAGCATATGAAGTTCATCTGCACAGGTGATCCTTGTCTGTTTAGTATTCTTTTATAATTAACAGTTATACCATCAGCAAAAGATTTTAGTAGTTTTCCGAGATTTGTTTTAGTTTTATGTTGACATGAATGTCTCAAACTGGACGAATCATAATAGAAATAACAACGATTAATTTGGTAAAAACAAAATTTTGGCAGGGTGGTTTCGACTCAGGTGTCGTTGCAAGTGCGAACATCCTTGAGACCAGCACACCGGAAGTCGATGGGAAGCAATACTACAGTGTGACTGTGTTGACAAGAACAGCCGATGGCGATGAAGGTGGGAAACACCAGATAATTACAGCCACTGTCAAGGATGGTAAGCTTTACATCTGCAAGGCTCAGGCTGGAGACAAGAGATGGTTCAAGGGTGCCAGGAAGTTCGTCGAGAGCGCTTCCAGTTCTTTCAGCGTTGCTTAAAATAAACAATGTAACTAATTCAGAGATTTCTGTTGTAAATCAACTTCTCTACATATTTTGGGCTTTCTAGTTTTTATCTTGATGATGTTGCCTAGGGAGAAGGTTTCTATATATAAAACACCGGATTCTCAAATTGCAAATAGCACGTAACGAACGATATGAAGAATATCTCTATTTGTCTCCCCTCCAAGAGACGGCAAATAACTATCAAAGTTCACCGTAACTTCCTATCAACATGCTCTGATCGTCTTATAGCATGATATAAATGGGCTTGTAATGTTATACTCCCTCCGTCCGAAAATAATTGTTGCATTCCCAAAAGAAAATAGCTTTTGTTTAAAATTTGCAAACACATACCCTAAATCAAATAGGGGTATTGGTCCTGGTGGATAAATAGGGGAAAGAAGATGGCTATCAATAATAAAGGGTAATTTAGTAGATTTATGATGAATCATTAAATAATTCTATGTGGGTTGGAATCATGTGCAATTTTAACCATTAAAGTACCCTTAAATTCGTTACAAAACCAAGCACTTGTTAGGTTCTACTAATTTTGCTTAGTAAGTTTAACATCATCATCATCATCATTTCATGCAGATGCGCAATCCTCTAAAATAGCATTAATATGGGGATCTGAATGACAGGACACAGAATTCCTACACGCCTAGCCTAGGCCTATCAGAAACAGCTGCACTCTTAACAAGCTGAGGTGTACACTGAGTTCCTGCAAATATTTGCAGTGTGTTTACAGAAAGAGTCGGGCTGACTGGTGATAGATCTTCACCGATCATGTGAAAAGAAGACATTTTGGTATATCCACTTGTTGTGGGACACAAAACAAGTTGTGTTACTGGAGAAAGATTTCTGCAATTAGCCTTTTTCTTAGAGAAAGCTTAAGAATTTCTACAGATCAAAATCGATCCAAGGGAAACTCAACTTGCAGAAGTCATACTGAATGGATGGTGTTCTGTCCGTAAATTTCTCTCTTTTTCAAATTTATGTTGAAATGGGAAAAAGAAAATTTAGGGTTTTGCAAGAGTTGAAGTCCACATAAGACTATAACATGATATTTTGCACCCGTATTCGACGTAGAACTCTCCATCTAAAGAAAAAAAAATGTTTACGGGAGTAAGGGATTTTCAGGATCCAAAAGGAACCAAACACCAAAAACAATGTCATAATAGACACCATAATCCTCATTTCATCATCATGAACATTCACTTGAGACAAGTCTAAGGAAAATTTACAAGAAAGCAATGGTGTAAACAAATTCAAAGATTACGTGCCTTGTTGTTTAAATGGCTCTGTATGGGAACACATTCATAATTTTCCATTGCAATGATGAGAGCCATTGCTCTGACAAACCCTACGTCTCATATTTGCTCCATTCAAGCCCCATATCCGTATGGTACGATCGTCACTGGCTGTTGCTAGCATGTGATGATCCACCGGATTCCAGCTCACACAGTTGACGACTCCAGAGTGACCTGGTAATATATCCACAAGTTGCCCAGAACTTCTATGCCAAATATAAACCTACAGATATAGATAGTATTAATACCAGCTACTATCTGGTCAAGTGGGATACAAAATGCAGCCATTTTCTACATCATTTTGTGTACCTAGTATGATTGCTCAGATATTATCTATCGCCATCTAACTATTGAGCACATGAGAAATGGGAGCTTGACATCATAAATTAAACAATGATGCATTTTTCTCGTTGCATACATGTCGTGGGGCAAGAATGGAAATTGCAATTTCTTGTTTAACCAAGAAATTTCAAAGTGTCCAGCAAGACCCACATGGCCACATCTCTCACTGCGCTAGTCATGCAAGATGCAGTAACCAAAATCAGCATTAAGCACCGCTTAAACAACATTCTAATGCATCAGCACATCACTTAAAGTTGAACAGGTCAAATTAATAACAGAAGGCACAGCATACATACAAAATTGGTTGATCCCTTAACTTAAATACCTATAGCCCCTTTTGTAACCAACTAGAAAAGGAGAACACTATTTGCTAGTTACAAAGAGGCAAAATCTCTATCATATATAGTTTGTTGGGATAGGAGAATTTAGAGGGAGACGGAGAGAAGGGAAAGGGAGGGATTGAATCTCCCTACAGAGTATGGTGACAGGAAAGGGAGAGAATTGAAAGGATTTATTCCAATGTTGGAAAAATTTGGAGGAAAAGTGCAAGCTCACTCTTCCCACCCTTTCCTTTCCTTTCCTTCCATCATTGCTTTCCAAACAAACTGATTAAGACTTTGAAACAATTAATCCAATTAAGTAGAATGACATTAGAGAAAGCACACCTGTGAATCCTCACTCCCACTGGCAATGAAAGATTGCTCAAGCCCACCAAAGCAAGACCTTACTACAAACCTGGACCGTTTGTGACCTTTGTACTGAGCTACGAGCTTGATATCACCAACTATGGTCCAAAGATGGATTTCTTGGTTAACAAGATTAAGAAGTAGAAATTTTCCATCATTCGAGAGGGAAAATGAAGTTATTGCTTGGTCCTCCTCTATTAGATTCTCTGCTTTTGTTTCTCTGTCCAGGAGACCGATTGATGTTTCCTTACATATGCTTATGATTTGCTTTCCGTCAAGTGTTATCCCCAGGTCCGAAATCTTAAGTGTCCGTTGTCCCTTCCAACAATCAAGCTCTTTCCCATTCAGATCCCACATGCCTATGCTTTTATCCAAAAATCCAGCAAATACAGACTCCCCATCAGGCGACCAGGCACAGGAGACAACAGGAATACCAGCCTTCTCATATACTTGAAGGCATTCAGCAGATAGAACATCCCATCGTCGTATAGTCTCCTCCATCCCGCAGGTGAGAAGTTGCTGATCATCTGGGCTCCATGCAACTTGAGAAACTGGCTTTTGGTGGCCACATAATCGATGCTTAAGAGCAACTTCACCATTTACACAGACCTACATCAAAAGATAATAACAATTAATCGACAGAGAACTAAATATATACTAAAACCAAAACAGCATATCAGTCAAGCAGCAACTTTCAAAGTTGTGATAGAAAGGAAAAAAAGACACATAATATGTTTGGTAATGTTCAAGTACAGCACGCAAGTATAGTAGCACCTGATGTGCAGATGGAAGCAGACATATAGATCCTGCCATCTTCATACCCAGCCATGCATCCTAGCTAGACAAGACTAGGATCCATGATACCAGGATGGCTCGACGATCAGGCCATAAAATAACTTGCTTTAGGCCTCTCCTCAAAATCCTTGTGAATTAGAATGATTTGACAATTTTCGTAGTTTTTTTTCAACAAGTGATACTTTCAGTAAGTTAGTTTATAAACAAGGCCTCATTTAAAATTAACTTCAGGCCTGTAATAGAAAGTGTAACTTTGACTTGTTGAGCCGTCCTTGAATTGATCTCAACAAACCCCCCTCCCTGCGCTAGAGAAGTTCAAACAAAAACGAAGGCAATATTCAAGTAAATCGATCAAAAACTTCTTTGAACCCAAACAAAAAGAAAAAGTGGCTTCCTTTATATTGAAGGCCTCTCAACAACTAAATAACCTACACAGCCTTTTGCCTTCTAAACATAAATTGATGCTACCAACTATCTACAAAATCCTAAGGCCAATATAACACAATGCAAAACTTCTTTTCTGACCTCCAAAGGCACGAATTCATAATCAATGGGCATTTAAGATCACCAATCCGGCTCTGGCAATTTTATAGTAAAACTAGATGTTCTGACATCCCAAGAAAAGCATATAGCAATTTCATGAACAGCATACAAGATAAAGAGGAATTCCTCTCCTGACAGGTTTCAGCCCTTCCCCTTCTTAATAATTTCATACCTCACAGGCCCCACCAGCTAATTTCATATAAACTCAACTACTTCCTTTTGGATTCCACCTAGTTGACTAAACAAAACTTGTCAACCATCTGAAGTTGATAATACATTATAATAGATCAAGATAAAAGAATCTAGATTTCCATCTTCTACTAATACCAGTTCCCTGGAAAGTGTCTGACATCACTCCCTTACAACTTACTTATTCTTCCCTTGAACTGTAAGACGTAGTCATGATTCCCGTAACAACCAATTAACCAGAGCAAAATCATATTCTAACCTCCTCTTACTGGAAAATTGTAGCAATGATTGGCTGGGAGGGGGATTTAGGTAGAAACAGCATCTATAATCCTCCTTGAAGTTCTTGTTGTTGTCATTAACTCTGTAAGGCTTGACCAGAGCCATCTTAAACCTCTTGGAGTGCTTGTTCTTCTGTAAACTTTAGGCCCCTAGAATTTCAAAGAAAGGACACTATTCTAAAATAAAAAATATAACTTAATAATATTAGTATTCACCAAAAGTGAGCTAGTATGTTTACAATGTCGATAACCCAACTTTTTGCTTAAGATAAATTAAAAGAGGTTAAGGACATGCCTAAACAATAGAGAATGTTACATGTTGGAGTTGTATTCTCGCTGACAGAAAAGTTGAAGCATACATCTTGGGCTCTTGGTTTGCTCCTCTCCTTAAACTTAAACAACCATGACATATCTCCAACCCCCCCCTCTCAAACCAAAAAAAAAAAACCCTCTAGCAGAGGCGAAGCCATTAATGACAGGTCCACCTTACTGCTGATTTAATTGATTAATTACAATATTCATCAGACAACATTAATGGGTACTCTTCATCTTGCCCAATTAACCAGATTGGGGCCTCTTGTTTACTGATTAAACGGATTCTTAAGGGAGTGAGATTAATTAAATTCTTTTTTGGGTAAACAGGAAAGAAGTAAAAGCTTCAATTAGAGAAGGTAGAAAGTCTCGTAGATTTACGGGGAAAATAGAGTATCTCAAATTTTCTCATGACTTTGAGTTGGGTTTGCTCGCAGAACAAGCAAATAGGGTTATGAAAAGAAAAAAAAAAAACACAACAGTTGAGATTTTTAAATATATTTTAATATTCTGGGCCCCCCAAATAGAGACCCTATTCTAAATGTCACCATGAGCTGCCTATTATCCGAGCATGGGTTTGACAAAGTCGAGTGTCTGTATTTTTTTCCCATGCTCAACCATCCTCTTTATTGACAATAACATCTTAAGAGATCAAAGGAAAACCAATGAAGTCCACAGGAACAACCCTACACTTAGGGCATAGTTAATAGTATATGGAAGAATGAAAAAAATCAAGTTGATATTGTGACTATCAGACCCCTTGCTTGGAACAAAGGAGAAAGAGAAAAATGAAGAGAGAGAGAGAGAGACAGAGAGCGAAGGAGCATACCTCCCATATAATAGCTGATCCATCATTACATGCTGATGCTAGATATTTTCCATTATGAGAAAATTGCAAGAACCACACTTCATCTTGGTGTCCTTCTAAAATCTGTGCATACATCAGTAGATCAGGTTCTATTTCAAGAGACAACCACATAGGATAACGTAACTCAACTGTCACATCTAAGTGACCAATCATAAATAAGACTAAAATGTCATTTTCTCAAATCAGATGAAAAAACAGATACCCAGGCAAGGGCAAAGATGGGGATCAGAGCAAACAAGTGAAATATTCAGAAGGGAAGTTAGAACAGGAAGAATAAGATATGGCAGTTTTTCTTGAAACCGAAACCTAATCAAGTGAAATATTCAGAAAATATGAGAAGATATTGAACAAAAGTCATGAACACATAAGACACCTCATATATTCTCGTTCTTTAACTTCAATTTTTCATAATCCGATCTTTCCCTTACAGATTTGGATCATTTTAGAGTAGAATATTATTGATGATTTAAATTAGCACCAATATTTAGTGTATAAATTCAGATGAAATAGTTATGTAGACCTAATTACTTCCTCCGTTTTTTTTTAGTTGCAACACTTTTTTTTTCACAAACTCCAATGCAAAATTTGGGTAGGAGAGTTGTAGAGAGGAAAAAAGGAGAGGGCCCCATGTGATTGGAGAGAGATAGAGAGAAAGGAAAAGCAAAAGTAGAAAGTGTTGCAACTAATTAAAAATTTCCCTTTTAGGAAAGTGTTGCTACTAAAAAGAAACGGAGGAAGTATTATAATAGGCTGTAAGCAAATATTCTGAGGTTATAAAATTGTTTTATACTACATGTATAGGCTATGGTAAATATTGCATTGTACTATTATTGTTAGAGACAAACATGTAGTATGTAGCTAAGCAAAACAAAACAAAGCAGAATTAAATCAAAAACACTTGTAAACCAGATGTCTAGAGCTACATCATACTTCGGAGACATAAGGTAGGGGGAACATGAAAGGAGAAGTACTTTACGTTAATCAATAATAACTCAAGCTTCAAGAGAACAAAGCTGCCTTAATATTTCAGAAATACGACTATTATCCATCATAAAATGCATCATAATTTATCAGCAAGTATACTTCAAAAATCCACTTTCAATATGATAATCTTTAACCTGACCCCTCACTTCTCCTTCAAATAGTAGCTGTAGCTTCAAGAAAAAACAGCCTAACAGTCAAAATAGCTTTGATCTTTAAAGTCTAAACCTCCTCAAGGAAATAACCCTTATTCTAAACCTACTTCACCACCCAGAAGAGCAGCAGTTATTCTCGACTTGATGGGTGCAAAAAGCACAAAAGGCTGCAGATCATTAAACAAAAGAATTCTGATATTGTAAAACTGTAACACCAAAAGTAGATACCAATCCTATCTTATTAAACGTAAAAATCTGCCTCTTCATAGTCTCAATGCGCAGCTTTGACGATAAATAAGTTTAAATACATGTTATAACAAAAATGATAGTTTGAAAATAAACTGTGTAGAAATTCTAACATAACCCCACATGACATTATTTCTCTTATAAATATGTGAGAAAATGTGGTCAGAGATGATAAAAACATGAAAAAGCAACTGTTAACATTAAAAATAATATATAAAGAGAAACAGTAGCATATAATTTGAAGGAAAAAGAAACGTGCAGAAAGATGAAGAATCTAATGATTACATCAGTCACACTGTCACACAAACATTGGGATAGAAGAGATGATGGTGTTATTTTTTATACTTGCAACACTTTCAAGGTGCAAATCAGAGAAAAGTTTCCCTAGAATATGAGGTTTGCTCCACAATAAAAATGTAGCTCAATCTGCGTTGTGCTTGTTGCCAGCCAAAAGTTTAAGAGAATTGAAGAGATACATCTGGATGGTACAAGAGATATAGCACATAGCTACAGCTAGGTTGATGGGTTGAAAGGTGCGAAAAAGTGAAAAAAAGCTGACATATGAGCAGACGAAGAAAGCCACTGGAGCAAATCTTGTTGTGAACAGCTTGAGGAAGATAAGCGGAGCCATTGTTTTTTTATTCATAAGAAGGAGACAGCCCACTCTCCATAAGCTGAGAATAAAACCCATGACATCCCATGGATGGTAACAATGAGTTCCTATTTCCAGATGGATTACTCGGGATATAAAGGTCAGCCAAAAAAGTTTTGTGAGGATTGATGGATGAGAAAACGTATAAAACTAGTTGATCATATACAACAACCACAAATGAGGATTTTAACATGGGCGGGGTCTTCAGAAGTCGAGATATACACAACCCTCCCCAACAAGATAGTATATTTCAATCCTTTGGTGTGATATGGCCACAGCCTGGACGATACGACAAACAACTACCAAGGAAAAATTACAGAAACGACATCAATAATAATACAAGATGGCACATAACAAGAGAAGGCATAAATAAGATGTACCCCCAACAAGTTAAATTGAATAAGGACAAGTATTAACACGAACACTCAGCAAAAACAAAAAAAAGTGTGAAATCGACGTCACCAGGAGGACAAGTGTTCCAAGCTCATATTCCATAGGGTCCAGAGATTTTAGACAAATATAAAACACAGTGCATTTACATCCTTAATAATGGCAGTCTCACGTACATTAGGTACAAAATTACAAACTATGCATGAACAAGCGAACTAAGGGTGTAATCCTACCTTAATTTAATTTCAGAGACATTTTAGAAAACTAAAGTACAGATAATTAAAAAGAAATTCAGATAAGTTAAATTGAATAATTTAGGGTTCATTCTTTTCAACTTATTTAACATTTTCAGAATAATTAAAATACGTTCAGAGTAGAGAGAGGGGAAAAAAACACTAAAAGAACATAAATAAGTTCAGAAAGTTCAGAAAAATTAAAAAAAATTAGAAATATAAGTTAAAGTGAACAAACCCTTAGAAGTTCAACGAATATACGCTAAAGAATCACCTAAGTTCCAACAAGGTCTAGTAAGTACTTAAATTGATACAAGAAATTTACAGGTGAGGAGAGCTAGTCTGATCAATAGGCAACAGCATAGAGTATATTTTTTCTACACCTGAAGGGACGCAAAAAGGCAATACTTATCAAAAAGGCAGATGAATTACATAAGCATTGGGAAGTTCTAAGTAGGAGATTTCAACTCAAGAACCAACCCAGAGGATCATCATATTCATTATAACAGCTTGACCAACTCCCTTGAACACAGGAAAGGAGTATTAAACAGTAAGAAAGGGATTAAACATAAAGGCTACTACTCAATGAACGGAGGCAATGTTAAGATATATGCAAGAAGATTGTGTTTGGATTTCAACAATTAGTAGATTAAAAACCAAATTTCATCCTTGGTTCAATGAGGAAGTTACTTAAGATCCTTCATAGGCAGACAGCAAGAGATTCCTGACGTTATAATAAGTTAAAAGTAATATGACGTGATTCCTTGCAAAGACCTTTGTAACCAAGTGACTTTGCCACAGGAGCATAAAACAGCAAATATCAGAAGATAGACAAGGTGGAACAATAAGATACTTGAAGAGACACTTATTAAGAAAATCATTCAGCTATGTACATCTAAAAGATGGTGTGCTCTAGACTCCAATTTTTATGCCATCCCTTTGGAATTAAATTATTGCAATTTTGATGAAGCATCTGATAAATAGAATTTTGGATTCACTTTCCTATTAGTAGGATGTCTAAGACAAGCTAAATCTCTGGTAGATAAACCTCCATCTTCATAAAAAAAGGCTATAGAAGGAAGAGAGAAATATACTGCTTACAAGTTACAAGAACCATGAGCATAAAACAGTAAATACCACAAGATAGACATGGTAGAACAGTAAGATACTTGCAGAGACCCTTATAAAAAATATCATTCAACTACGTACATCTAAAAGACAGTGTGCTCTAAACTCCAGTTTGTGTGCCATTACTTTGAAATTAAAGTATTGCAATTTTGATGAAGCACAAGTTACAAGAACCATGATGATGAAGTTGCTTAAACATTGAAAGGAACCTTAAGTGCTTGTAATACAAATATAAGTGACTTAATTGATAGACCCAAAATAACAGCAAACATTTTGAAACTAGATCCACTCATAGAACCGAAATCTCAATTTACCTTCCAATAAAAGAGCAAAGTAACACACCACAATGAATATTGTGTTAAGAGAAAACCTGGCATCACCGAGAAAGAGGAGGGAAGGCAAGGGGAGCACAATTACAAGGAGCTGCATTCAGGTATGGAACAACAAATAGTGAAAAAACACACTAACCTGCAAAGTACGACTAGGGATATTGTCTCTTCCACAGTGATGGTCAGTATATAATGACATCTCCCAGTCTGCAGAGTTGTGAAACATGCAGGCCCCACGCTGCAAATTCAAGGCCTGTTCCACTAGATATTCCAGCCTTTTAGCAGGTACCATTATTGTAGGAGGAAGCAATTTCTGCAGTTCACCAAGAACTTCCGAACGCAATTTTGCTTTCAATGAGTCTTTGCGAGCAAATCCATTTTGACTTTGTGGATGATAAAGAATACAAGAAGAAAGCTCATGTACTCTACTTGTTTTTATATGCAGAGGTGAAATTTCAGTCCTCAATGTCTTTAAAGCGTCCATTGTCTTTCCATCATCTAAAAGCTCAAAATATTTCTGCTCCAAGATCAAAAACTTAGCTGTTTTTATTATAGTTTCATCCTCTAAACCAATGTTTTGCAATATCAAGGCACTTTCATCCCACCTCCCATCCAGAACATGCTGCATAAGCAGATTTACTGCAGCAGACTGCAATGGTATACCAGATTCTTCCTCTAAGCAAGCACCACTACGTTCATAACCAAGAGCATACAAGGCGCCAGCTATAAGTCGAACAAACTCTAGTTTTTTTATCACCCCTCTTGAACCAATCACCTCTTCTTCCCCTTGGCATTGTATAGGTCGGGCCATCAAATCCCTCAAAGAGCGAACTGCTGCGGGTTGTTCTTCAGCTCTTAAGCCACTCGAAAGATTGCTTGATCCTGCACAAGATAATCTCAGCCGCTTTGAGGGTGGTTGGCCATCCTCTACACCTCCCATGAAAAGCACAAGTTAGCCCATACATATACCTGGAAGGAAAATCTAAGTTGGCCAATCCTTCGTTCTTGCAACCCCTGCATAACATCATCTTTGAACAGTTACCACGAATAATCAGAAATCATTGGAATCCATCCCCCTTTTCCACAAGGAATAAAGTGAAGGTGGGGCACAGACACAAAGAGAACAAAGTCAGGTATCATTTCCATAAGATGGGTCAATGCAGGTACAATAACACATAAAGAATGCCATTAAAGCAGCCCAAAGCCACAGTCATCCACAGATAGATTCGACCAACCACAAACCACCACCAACCAGATGGCTAGATTGCACCAAGTCGGGTATCGCGACAAAACCGGGTACAAGCAACGGGTATCAAGTGAAGTACCCGTGCTACATAAAAGCTCTTTGTCAAGCAGCAACAAGTTCCCAAGTCTTCCATGAAAAAAAAAACCCAAGAAATTCAAGAATTGAACAAAATCACATAAAATTAAAACCCAAATGATCAAGAATTGAACAAAATCACATTAAAGCTAAACCCAAATCCTCAACAATTCATGAAAAATTAAGAGATATGTTCAATCAAAATCAATTCAATTCACCACCAACTTTAGCACTTTCAGATTGTACCTTCAAAACGCAGTAACGTATCCAACACTGAACCCCCAAAATCCAAATATCTATCTTGTAGGCTTACGTTACCAAGTAAATAAAATTAAATCAAATATATAATTTCTGAATTCTAATTTATCAGCGTGTAACCTACAAAAGTTAAATCTTAAAACTTATAGTAAAATTAGTCGTAAACAAACCTTTAAATTTTTTTGGAGATCCAAATTTCAGGTGTCGTCGAAAAACAGATGTTCAATTTCTTTTCTCTCACTCTTCTTATCTTCTCCGATGCTGAAAATACGCAATGAAATTGTGTGTTGATTTCTCAAGTTTTCACGTATAAAACTTAATTGGATGAATGTAAATGTTAGAGAGAAATCGAAAATGTAATCGAGGGTTAGGGCAAATTGTGTAAGGGTTATTCTTTTGTATGTTTTTTGTTTTGTTTTCTTTCTTTCTCTATCCTTTCCTCTTTGTTAAGATTGTGGGAGGTTCGTAAGAGAAATTTGGGGGGTTTGTCTCAACTTTCAATAATATATATGCTATATTCAAGACTATTTTTTTACGCTTTCGTATATTTAGAGGGTTTAATTTTTGTATGAACAAATATGGTGATAGTTTGGTAGATATACGGTAGTTTATATTATAAAGTATACTTTGTCTTTTACAAAAGAGATTAAGGAAGAAAATTGAAATATCGGACGTTTGGGTCTTATACATTATTTCTATTACTATTCGCTTTGAAAGTCGTTGTCCAACTACTAAATTACAACTTCAACTTGTAACAAAAAATTTCCAACTCTATATAATACCTTGAGGATTGAGCTATTATAAGAAGCATGGTCAAGAACTTCAAGTTGTCATCGATCACCTATCACTATAATGACATGGCGTCATTTCATTTGTCACATAGCAAATCTCTATAAAATTACCATAAGTTTTCAAGAAGGTCTCGAAACCTTTACCACTTACTACAATAAGTAATAAAATGATCAAAAGGTTTATATGATGATCAAAAGGTATATAAGAGGATTTAAAATTGCTCATGAGTCACGACTCGTGAAGGGACCGAACATTACAATTCAAGATTTAACCTCACTCGGACCAGACTTGAACAAGTTTTAACCAAACTAATTGGGTGTAAGTGAAGCAACATTGACCTCTGTTAAATAGTATGATAGTATATGATTGATCGGTGCAAAAATGATATATAATTATCTAGTTAAAAGAATTATATAAATCATCCTAAAAGAAGTCAAAATCTAAAATCAACTCCAGTTTCTCCTTCCAATTCTTTTCATGCTTATATTGAAGTTTAGCCAATAAATATATTTTTCTCCTTCCAATTCTTTTCATGCTTATATTGGAGTTTAGCCAATAAAATATCTTTTTCTTTGGTCACATATTACCTAAAAGAGTTTAGCCATTTGTAATATCCTAATGGAGGATTAAGTTTCGCTTAATGACTGTTAGGCCCTCATTCTACTTTATTAACAAGGTTTCGATTCTTAGTCCTACAAAAAGAACCTCAATTACTCAAATGTTAAACAAAAAATTTGTAATATCCTAAATATTGATGCTTTAGGTATTCCCTTCATGAGTAGGGAACCCTAAGCTTTATGTTTCATTATACCTTGAGCCTTGAAAATAGTAAAATGCTTGTCTATGAGTATTATTTTGATTCAATTGGTTATTTCTATGGGCTTTAAAGTAGGATTCTCAAGCTTAGAATCATTCTGTTAAAACACAGTTAAGACTTTCATATAGTAAGCTAATTTTGGGATTAATCTTATCAAATTATCTAAACTTTTTTCTGGAAAAGATAAGAAAATCACAACTTAGTACTACACTTCGCTGAACAAAAAATGCCAATAGTATTCACCAACCTATAAAAAATTCTAATTAATGCAAATTTTCTCGTTGTCAAAAAAAAAAACCAATAAAAAATTGAACCCTGCTTGAAAACCTGCTGCAAACAGGCCTCTGAGGCTGTGACCAACTGACCACCACTAGATTTCTTTTTCCACACTTGTTAACATTTTCCCTCAAAGAATATCAATGTTTAACATTATTTCCAACTGAACCACCAGAATGTAGTTAGGTTTCAGAATACAAATCTCACAAGAAAATTTGGGGATACAATATCAAGACCACATATGATATTAAACCATCAAACAACCAACACCATGATGTACAAGCAACATTATACTAACATAATCATCAAGTTTAAAATTTAAAAAAGAAAAAAAAAAGCAGAAAGCAAAAAAAAACGAGTCGAAATTACAGCATAAGACCAAACCCTTTCCAGAAAAAGAGAGCACTCGTTCCACTCTGCCAGAGAATTTGGAACAGATGTCTCCCTCCATACCCAGAATCAGTGAATGACCTATAGCTTATCATGGCAATTAATCAAACCAAAATAGCTAACTAGAGTTCTCAGCAAGGCGGTATAAAGTGATCTCCTGTTGCTTGAAATACCGACGATCCTCTTCATCAACAAGAACAAGATTGAGGTAATATTTGACGCTAAATTTGTTATTAATGTTGCGATGTGTAGGGGTGAGCTCGTATGGACTTAAGAACAGTCGAAGAGGAATTGATTCACCTGTAAGCAACCACAATATAGTAAGTTACCACACAAAATGTCAGTGATACCAGGCATTGACAGTTTGACACCAACCCGTTGGTGCTATTATATCAACTGCACAGATGATGGAACCTAAAGAACATGTTCGGTACAATATAACTTTAGCTTATGCCTTATAGTAGTACGTTTTTCGGGTGAAGGGCGGTAGCATAAGTTCAAATTCAGAGGCCAGCTTACAAGTGCAGATCCCATGTCCAATTATATGCCTCCTCTTGTGTCCCAACCCCTTCGCCTTCTGACACAACACCAAGGAAAAGGGGTTGGGCCACAAGATGATACACAAAATGGGACAGAGGATCCTAAGTAATTAGTCCCTCCATCTCTCCAAGGATTGCCAATTTGCTTTTTTCGATATAAAACAGTATTTTGGGATCTTGTTAGATTCGTCTCAATGTGTACTCTCAAAATATCAACTTCTTATTGTTTTATACAGAGTTATAAAAACATTAATAGTCAAAGGTGTGTCTTGGAGACCATGAAAAAAAAAGTAAATTAACAAATTTTGGAGGACAAAGGGAATATGTGTTTTATGTGGCAAACATAGGAAATTCCGAAATGATACATCATAGGGGGTTTATGATCTCAACTCAAAGTAAATCCCTCATGACAGACTCTGTTAATACAAAAAAAAAAAAGGAAAAGAGTTCATACAACCCCCTTGCTTAATTGCCCTTACAAAATTTTGTTAAACTTCGAATACCAGTATGCAAGTCACTTACGCATTGAAACATCAATGACCACATATAGCTTTGCAACAAAGCACTATGGTCTTAACCAATCAGCAAAAAACAATAAAAAAATTGTAGCCAAAGAACTAAAGAAGAGAGCAATGCTTCTTAGGTACCTCTAACTGGAGCCCCATCCATCAACTCAAATTTGGCAAGTGTCTCTGTCTCCACGTGAGTGTTTGCACCAGAACCAGTGGATTCCCGACGCCTAATCTCAAGATCCATATTTTTTATTTTGATTCTTACAAGAAGAAAATATATCTTTCCCATAATAACATCCTTCAAATGGTACCTGGAAGCAGTAAAAAAAAGTTGAGATCTACTAGCTACTAGGAGTGGACAACAGAATGACGTCCTCCTTACAGTGCCCTCCCATGGACAGACTCATAGAGGTATATCATTACAAACACAGGCTCCAACAATCCCAAGTTCCCAACTAGATCAGAAAATAGGCAAACTGATTGAATCAAAAGCATTATCAATTACATGAATGGGGCATGTATCAAGCACAATGTATTGCTGCCTTTACCTCAAAAGCACATCTAGAAACGAAACCTAAAGGTTACAAAGTATTAAAAATATCAACTTACTTGCTTTTATTGTATTCAAACTCAATGTGTAGGCAATCCTCAATTCCAACTTCCATCTACAAAACCGTAATTACGGTAAGATATTGTAGCAACAGATACATTACCAAGTACCTTGGTGTATTAGAAAACAGTTGGAAAATTTTGATGTATGTAATCATCAAAAACAGGAGTATGACTCGCAACTGTGTCATGGAAAGAATATTAACTGCTAAGCTTCAGTAAAAACATTGTAACAAGCTACAGATGAAAAAGATAAAATACTGATCTGAAGGAAGAGGGTAAGGAAAATTGATCCTTCTCACAAAACTCCTAATTTTCAGGAAGCTTTTTTTTTCAGATCAATCTTAATAAAATGGACAGGTTACATATCTGCAGATAGCAAAGACTATCTTGAACTGACCTTGATGCTATTGTTTATTGATGGAAGAGGAGAATAGTTGCGAACCTGATTCATAAGAGAAGCAATTATTTATTACATACAATAAAGCAAAAAATGCAGAATCAAGAATTTAACAAAGAGATGCATATTGAAGAGAGGGACAGAGAGGTCACCACAAAGTCATGGTACTCGATTATACTTCCAGCATAACCACGACTGATTGTTACTTTGAGGACATACCTGGAGGAAGTAGATCAGAGCATTTCTGTTAACACTTGATCAAACAAAATGGCAAATAGACAAAAATTAGAAAGACGTCATTCATATATAACCAAGTGACAGCTATATCTCGGAAGGTTGATACATGATGAAGGTTTAGTAGACATTATTTGCAACTGATTTTCACATTGCAATCAAAAAGCAAACCACTAATTTTAAATTCAACAGACCAGTAAAGCATTTAAAAGGAACAGCCTATTTATCGAATTATAAGAACCAACAAGCAACATTACAATATTACACAGATGTTAAAGAGCGATAAGTGTCCTGTTGCAGAACATAATTTGATTCGAATGTAAAGTAAAATTTGTAGTACAAGTGTCTAGCAAGGAACAGCCAAATAATCAAATTATAAGAGCCAACAAGCAACCTTACATTTAAGAGCAATAAGTGTCATTGCGCATAACTTTGAGGCAAGTGTAAAAGCTGAATTTGTTGCCAAGTGTAAGGCAAGTGTATATCGTAGCACATAAATGATGCCAAACATATCCCTGGAAAAAGTAAAAGACACTTAATGGTTACTCCTCCCATGTATGAAAGAGCAACCTCTAAATATGACAAGCCTTATAAGTAGAAAGCCAGGGGAAAAGTGTCTCATACAGTTTAATAAGCAGAGAAAGAGGAAGAATGCATTTTTTCCTCTTTCCTATTTTTCCTTTTTTCTGGATTTACAAGACCAAGCATATATTATATATTCCTTTGCTTCCGTGGACGCATCATGATCATTAGTCCAATTACCCTCTATAAAGGCTACAAATATGGTATGCAGATAAATCTGCAAAGACATCCCCTGGAATCTTGACAATGCAATCTTGACGTATTACCTCACTCAGTGTCTCACTTCCACCAGCTGAAGGTTCCTATATGTAAACTCTTACAGGAAAAAGGGAATAATTTTTTTGTCTTACTCAGCCTCAAGCTCAAAATGAAAAGAAAATGTCAATGACAGCCACTATCCAGCTACTTTCTAGATGTTTCTTACATAGAGACAAAAGGCCAAACTGGATTCAGGATTAATTCTGTAAACATATCACTAGGCAAACTAAACCTTGCAAAAGATAACAGCTTAAGCAATCAATCTTTCAAGCTTCTTCATAAATTCTTTGAGGTGCCTTATCTCCCTATATAAAGACACTTACTCATTCAGGTAAGCGACAGGCACCAATCTTCTATTTTTTATTTGTAACAAATAAAGCCTTAATCACCCTTGTTTATAAGTAAAATTATGAATTACAGTTGTCAATTACAAACATATCCAGATTTTCTCATCACTTCAATAAAGATGAAACAAAAGGAAAGCGAAGGATTGAACACAAGGGCACCAATATGACTCAAAGAAGATAGAATCTTCTATCTTAATGAGAGTGTAGACTGGGAGGTTGATCATTTATGAGTTGCAAGTCTAGGAAGAAGTCAGTATTGGTTGAAACAACAGATAGCGTAACAACAAAATTATTTGTTATTTATTTGTGTAATAACTAAGGGTAAGTCTTGGAAGAGACTTTATAACAATAAAATAATAACATCAGGGAATTTTCTGGCAAGCTACCAAACACTTCAAAAGATGAAAGCGGTCATTATACTAGAGGAGGGCAAGACATGACCGTGACTTAAGATTCAAGTACCTAAAGTTATTTTCTGAGAACCAACCATCCTTTAAGAATTACCAGGAAAGAAATCAGCTGACAACCACAGCCCCAATTACACATCTAAGAATTGAAGCCGTGGACCATTACTTCCAGAGCCCAATAATTTAATTCACAAACAACAAGATTGCCTCAGCATAAAGATACAATGTTAAAGTGGATAGTAAAGGAAGATGATCAGAAGCATATAATGCAAAATATATGCTCAATCTAACTGAATATTCCATGGTAGCATCAAAATAAAAATAAGTAAAAACAAGATCATATGCACCCCAGTTATGGCATCTTAAAGTTTCAACTTTCAACCACCACCTCACCCCCCCAACCAAGAAAAAGAAAGATAATAAACGTACCTAAGTCTCACATTCACCCCATTATATGTTTCATACGGCATTTCAACAGTGGAAAATTCGAAGGGATAAGTTTTTCTTTCATATATTTCACCAGGGACATCTAATTCACGAACTGCAAATACAAATCATAGATTAGTCAGTATGCAGGGAAGCTCAAGACCTCGATTAAATTTGTTGTAAAAAAAAAAATTGCTAATATTATTTTTATAATATCTAATTTGAAATTGATAATAATATTGGTATGTTCAAATATGTCCAGACAGTCCAGTACTTCTTTCATGATGTACTTCTGAAATATCACCAGTGCTTTTTTATGTTAGGATTTCACTAAAAAGAACTTATGACAGCAAAGAACTGACATTAATTAATTATAAAACAGACAGCATAACAAACATGTTGCACATAGAACCAAGGCAATGACCAAGAAGGCCATAGAAATACATATCTAAGTAGATAGCTCTATCCAAAAATAAAGCATGAACAAACAATTGCAAAATGGAAACCTCTCTCACATAGTTACATGATAATCTCTCTTCTTCTCCCCAACTGCCAAAGAAGATAACCCACAACTTTCACCAGATTCAGCCACATGCATCAACATTGCAATGATGGATTTATATCTCTAAGCAAATTCTGGACAAACAAAAATAGAAGACTAAGTGAACCTTTTATAAAACCCTCAAGGAAAAAGAAGTCTTATTTTCACAAATCAAACCAATAAGATACTCACTTAACAACAGGATCCCCATAAAGAAATTTATATACAAGGGCAAGGGCTTAAAGGCTCTAGCCAAAGGAGATCAGGGAAGAACATCCAAGCTAAGAGTAGAAACGAAGTTGGTCTTATTTTCAATGCTATGCTATTGAATGATGTAAGGGAGGTATATAAGAAGAGTGATAGGATTATAAGAGGAAAAGTCGCGTGTTATAGAGAAATTGTGAGTATTGTTAGCGCAAATGCGCCTAGGTACTCCGTGTAGAGGAAGCTCTTAAACGTCAATATTGGGACGATATAAATAAGGTCGTTCAAGACGTTCCACATATAAAGAAGTTACTCATCGACGGAGATCTAGATGGAATGATGGATATGTATAGGCAAGCTGCAATGGTTTTAAAAGTGCTGATGGAGAATTTAGATATGGCATGAGGAATAAAAGGAGAGACCATTTTGTATCTTAAGCAACCATATTACTTGATCCTAACCAACAATTCAAAGTGGTTATCCTTGGCTACATAAGTGCTGATGGTCAGACATAAGCAGACTTTTCGAAGTGGAGCGACTACAAGTATGCAACACAAATAGACTTCCCCTTAGCAAGAAGTACCGCTAGACAGGGTCGTCTTAAGTGTAAGGTTATCCCACGGGAGAATGTAGCTACTCAACAAAAGATTTTGCTAGATGTTCGTATAAACGCAAGTTTAACAAGGAAAAGATACTGGGTGTGCCGAGAATAGGATGGTGGTGTCTAAAAGAAGGCAATGTTTCAGCTTTTAGGCAACGGAGTGGTTGAACCGTTGAAGAAGTCAATTGGATCTCAAAGGAGGACCTCTGCATTTCTAGAGTAGCCAAAGAGGTCCTAGGAGAATCAAAAGCAAAAGCACCTCCGCAAAAGGACATGACCAGAGTAAAAAAAACAGTTACCTGGCCTTGGGAAAATTTTAGGAATGAAGTAAATATTGCAAATATAATGATGCTCAGGTGAAAGCTAAAGAGGTTGTCCAACAGGCTAAGTCAAAGGTATACAACAAACTAAAAAAATCTATTAAAAAACACAAGTCTTGAACAACGATCTCCCTATGGTGAAGTGCGTGAAGTAAAAAAAAAAAAAAAAAGGACCCTCGGTGATAGAGAAATCAAAGATAGGTGGACTTTTGGTGAGCTGAAAATCAAATGAAAGTTATAAGAGACATCTCAATTGAAGAGCGCGAATTCAACCGAACTATATGTAGAAATTTCGAAAAATAAAGGCAAAGAAGACATCGAGGAGATGAAGCTCGGAAATAGAGTTGGCTTATATGTAACCCTATCGAGGTTTGGAGATGTCAGCAGAATGTTGGTATTGAATATTGATTGGTTAGAGAGTAAAGACTTATTCAACAAGATTCGAAAGACAAACAAGGGACCATAATATAAGAGAAAAATTAGTGCCAATTTACAAGAACAAAGGAGATGTCCAAGACTAGTCAAATTGACGGGTAATATTGTATACATTGAGTGCAAATTTACTAATGAGAGGGCTCTTATTCTATCATTTCTCACTCTAAAACTGCGCCCTACATCTTTATTGAGAATGATTAAAATAATAATAATAATATATACTCTTCCCACCCACCTACTCCCCAATTAAGGGACCCGCATAAATTACCTATAATATAAAGATAACCACTATGCTCTATCAAATCAACTTTTACAATAAAATAATAAAACCATGTCTCACTTTATATACCTCCTAAACCTATGTGTATAAGGGTGTGTACCAATTAAAATGGGACGGAGGTAGGATAGCTTATTGGTGCAATAATATAACAGAAAACTTCGTTGTTGAGGGATTCAAAGTTGGTGGCGTTAGGTTGTTGTCCTTGTTTGCACTATTCCTACTTGAACAAGGTCGGTTGTCCTCAGTTGCCTCATTTGCACTACTTTTACTTCCTAAAATTATTGTATTTTCATCATTTTTATGTAAAATGCCTAAAATAGAAGTGTTGCAATTAATATGGGATCGCCGAATATAGAAAGTGCTGCAATTATTATGGGAAGGAGGGATTGTTAAACAAAGAGAGGATTAGAAAAAAGGGGGGTAGGACAAGAGTCTTAATCAATAACAAAGATACTATATTTAACCCAAATCCTCCATATCTTGCTTATTGAATAGCACCTAGAAAGCCCCACCAACCTTAACCTACAAAAAAAAGGCAAAACAAAATACTACTCCCTCCGTCTTTAATTACTTGCTACATTTTCCATAAGGGAATATCTCTTTTTACTTACTACATTTCTTTATTTGGTAATCATGACCCACTAAAAAGTACCAATATTCCCCTTTATATTTGTCATCTTTTTACCTATAACTCCCACATATTTGACATTATCCTATAAAGTTATGGTCTCCACCATACCTTTTCTCATATCCTAAATACTTGTGCCCACAACAATGTAGCAAGTAAATGAAGGAGGGAATATATCTAAAGAAGATTGAAGGATCATGTGGCTCCTATGAAAATATACACAAACCCCTTACACCTCACCAAAGATATGAAACCCAAAAAACTGAGAGAGTGTTTTACCACATCTTCTCCTTAGCCTGTCTAATACATCTAGGACAACTCCACAACAGTGAGAGATCAAGCCAAAGGCTCCTAAGATATTGTATCATCTACATTGGAGAAAGGCATATGAGCATTCTTCACCATTGGCTAATCAAAGCAACAAATGTTTGGTGCGATGCTGACAATAGCATGTCATTCGTAAAGAGCAATCTTTGGTCTTCCAGATGAAGATGAAGCGACAGAAAATGGGGATTCGTTGCAACAAAGGGAAAAGGGGGGGGCTCAATTAATCATTCCACCCACACCTTGAATCCCAAAATTTGAGTTAGTAAAGCAAACAATTCAAATCCCCCTTGCAGTTAAGGCCTTAAGGGTTACCAAAGATGAAGCAGCCAGGGAATGTAAGCACAAAAATCTTGTAGTACAAAGAGCTGAATTAAACACGGAATATGATACAAGAACTAGTCCAGAAGAAATGTTAACCACCAAGTATCTTCTCAAATAGATATCACATGATTCAAGACATCCCCCAAAGATGAATATAAGTGGACAACGGATCCTCATGCCATGAACCCCCTCCCCCTCTCAACCCTCAACCATCAACCATCTCCTAGTATGTTCATATATGAAACCAACAAAGCTGCAAAAAAAAGAAAACATGTCTCTGATACCTAATTTCAAACACATTCTATTTTAAGACTTTTGCTAGATAGCTAATCTCACTCTATCATGAGTATTCCTAAAAGCACGTCACTTTTAGCACCACGAACCATCTTGGCAGTTGGAATAATTGCATCCATGATGTGCTCACTCTCCATAGAGGAAATATGTTTTTGTGAGTTCATTTTGAAAAGCATAAGAGTTATAATAGAAAGTATCGCTTTATAAACTTAATAAACTCCAATGAGAAGAAACACAGTCCTTAAATCCTTAACTTACATACTAGCCCCTCTTTGGCATATGAGGGCAGTAAAGTTGAGTCCACTCCTTTGCACATCCTTTTGTGAGAAATCACATCCATTTCTCCAAGTATATATTTTTAAGATGTTGTGGTAGCTTGGAAGAGGAAGTACAAGGGCAAATTGGTTAGAAATTTTTGGTAGCTAGCGTCATTGGCTATTTGGTGGTGTATTTGGAAAAGGAGAAGTTGGTACATCGTTGAGGTGGAAACCTTACAATCCAAGCGTTTCAATTTTATGTACAATAGAAGTCAAGTGCTTGAAAATAGTCAACAGTTGTCCTTCCTCAGTCGTGTAGGTAAGATCACACATGATTAATAATACTATAGGTGGAGGACTTCTATAGAATTTTTATATGATTGACTTGTTGTTGTAAGCATCTCATAATATGGTAAATCTGGGTTCTACCCCTCGTTATTTAAGGGATTGAAACCCCCTTGATGTCCCTTCTGATACAAATCTTTATTAACAGTCTAAAAATATATGCCTAATTGGCTTCACACTTAGGAAGAAAGTAAACCTGGTTAAGACCAGGGCATTATCAATGCACACATCACATAAAAGGGCTCTAATCTGATATTACTCAACTCAGCATAATCAAAAAAAGTGAATGCTAGTAGACTTATCGAAATTTGCGCCTTCCAAATCCGATATCGGAAAACTAGAGGGGAAAATATATCATCATGACATAGTCACACATTCCAGGTTACTAGCACTTCTAGTACAAAGCTCCTTAGTCAACTATTGATTCAAAACAAATAGGAGTTATGGACGTTTTTGATAATTAGACGCATGCTGGCCGCTGGGGATATAGATTGATTTGCAGCACATGATTGTCATTCATCTGTAAATCCTCTAGCTTTAGACAGAAAGGGTGCAGATATAATAGTTGTTTATGGATTCTGCAGAAAATGAAGTCTTCAATAAGTTCCAAAACTAAGCTACAAGTGTTTGATATGTCTAGATAATACTTTATAATTATAACATAAAGGATAGTCTGCAGCACATTTTCTGGTCTCAAAATCTGAAATCTATAATGAAATCTTATTCTAGCTCTAAAGATCATCCTATAGATACAATGAAGTTGAACAAGATCCCAGGAGAATGTAAATGCAGTATCAAAAGGGGGGAAAAGGCACCCACCTAGAGAGGTGAAGTCATAGAAGTTTCCCCTGTCAAAATACATCTCTGCAAAGGAAAAAAAAAAAAAAAACATGTTACTAGAATTGCCAATGAGTACAAGAAGTAGATAAATGCACCAGAATCACAATGTTCAGGATTATAAAAACAAATAAAAAAAGACTACAAGTCTACAACTAATGGGAAACAGGAAAAGGATACAAATTATTAAGGTATGCATGCCAGAATACACAACATCGAGGTGCACCGCATACACATCAATACATCCTTAAAAATAGCCATTTATGAGTAGTTATTAGTTAATACCTATAAAGAATGTGAAATTAAATCCACAATGCATCATTGCCACAAGCATAGAGTAAAGAGTAAAGACTCCACTATGCATACGTCAAGGAAAGTCTATAATGTGCATTTCACATGATGAATACAAAAAAATAGGGAAGGAGGACAGTGGAAGAAAATGGGAGAGACAAAATCAAACCTATTTGTCCAAGGAGCTCCACTTTTATGCCATTGTGCTCAATTTTCTTCCCTTGAACTGGCTCTACGGATATCTAAAAAAGGCCAATAAAAGAAATCAGAAGATCTAGGGTTGAAACGCTTAGATCAGATTGTCACATTCTTTTGTCATACCCCTGTCCCCACAATACAGAACAGGATTTCTTACCTTGCCAACAATGTTCTCTTGACTTTGGAAGAGCGGAACCATGACAGTTTGACCATTTTCTTTCTTGATTGGAACCTATTTCAAGCAAATACAATGAAATAACAGAAACATTCCAAAACCATAAGCGATGCGCATTACAACATGGATTAATGAAACAGAATACAATCAATAATTCCGCTGCTCAAAATGCCCGGTTGAATATGACACATTCGTTTAGTTGCTGAACTGATTAAATTAAAGTATGATCCAAGCCTTTTCAAAAAGGACATTAATGTTTCAACAGCATTGACACCAAGACTATTGATAATTTTACCAACAAAAGAGGTGTAAGAACAAAACATAACTCAGGCTTCCCTCAATCAACAACTAATATACAGTCACTTCTTCCATCAAGAACTGAAAATAACAAAAAAGTTACCTTCTTCCGATTTTTTTCGTCGGCGAATGTAATTGAAATATGACAGGCAGGCTTGAAAGCTCCAAGGATGTAATTCTGGGGCAAAAAAAAAAATCTTCTACATTAATTTGATAAACTTCAACCACTATTATAGTGTACACACCAATTTTGGCTCCTCATGGCACACTGATAAAAAAGCAAAAACAACAGAATGGCAAATAGAAAATACAGAAAACAAAAATTAATGCAATAAAATTACCATGCTTTCCAAAAAAAGCACAACTCAAGTCCCAAATTCCTCAAAATAAAAACCTGCAAAACTGACGACATGAATGGAATGCTAGAACTTAGCATGAAAAATAGCTGCATGAATGAAACTATATACTTAAAGGAATTGACAACAAATATATGCAATTTAAGCATAAGATATAGCATAGATTCCAGACAAAATTAATAAGATCATTGACATATATATACCTGTTGATCGATCGCTTAATAGAAGTAGAATTTGGTGCAGGAATTTTGGTGAGAGAAACCCTAATTCGAAAGAGAAGAAGTTGAGAGTAGGGAAGATGCGACTCGCTGAGTGAACTCGGAGGAAGGTAAATCAACGAGTTGACGGAGCGAGAATACGAGATCCAGCGACTATGAGAATTGCAACGAGGAAGCACTCAGCAATCAGCAATCAGCATTAGCAACAGCAGGTAGTCCTCCACCAAAGTAATGGGGTGGGCCACATGCCTTCCGATGTCAGCATTAGTGCATTCCAAGTAGACCAAGGTTTTTTTAAAAAGAATGAAAAAAATATGAAATATTTGTGGGGACTTGTCTAATACTTCGTCTGTCTCATATTAGTTACGACACGGAGAGAGCATGACCTCACGAGTTGCTTTGACTTTTGAGAAGCGCATATAAAAGGTTGTGGTTTGGTTAATACGAGTTTGGAACTTTGGGTTGCGTGCTCGTTGAGATAATATGGGTTTGAGGTTGAGCTAACGACCCACTAAGACTTATGTATCTGCAACTGCATCCTTGAGCGACAATCAAACGAGGGGTGTGAATGCGAGATGTCAGTGATATGATTGACAGGACAAAGGCTATGGCTGCTTTTATCTCCACCGTGTCTTTCCTTGTGTGTCGAAGATAAAAAGCAAGTGCGGCGGAAAAGAAGGGGAACTGACTCCATCTATTTCATTGTGTGTAATTTATTAGCTAAGTTTAATCATGTGGTTGAGTAAACTAGTGACATTGGTTGCTTGGATGTTTTTATAGTTCATATACTGCACAATGATCAAAATTGCAATGCTCGCAGTTTCTTATATATCGTTTGAATATGGTTGTACCCAAACATATTAATCACCAACAAGCCTTGGCTTGGTCGGTATCAAAGTGCTTATTCCAGGGGAAAGGTAGGTGACGAGATTGGGTAGCAGCACTTGTTGGGAGTGGGGAGGGAAGGGGGAATGAGGTGTTAGTTTCATTATGGGTTTTTGTTTCAGTATAGGTTGGGTTTCACCTTTTTTTTTTAAAGAGAAATTTATTAATTAAAGGTCAAACGGCATCTACAATAGGTATTAAAGAAAAACAAGATACAATCAAACAATGTCACATCAAATTCGTCTTTGAATAAACTATAATGAATCAGATCGAGCAATACATCGCAAACCCCTTGTATTTGCTGAATCAACCAGCTATTGATGAGGAAGTCTATCATTCTGACATAGTTTGGGAAGAACATTCTTGATCGAGTCATGTTGATCGCATCCGAGATTCCAATACCTTTATGTTGAGTCTCGAACTTCAACCAATGAAAACAATTTCTCATACCTAAAGACAATAAAACCATACTCATAACTCCCATAGGGGAGATGAAGATCTCCACAATAGAGACTAAAATCCCCATAACATGGTTTGAAAAAATCTCATAAAGAGAGACTAATTTATTCAACAAAACTAGAAATGAACTAAAAAGTGAAAATAAAAAGGGAAAATGGGCTTACCGTGGATGATTTCATCCATGGTAGCCCCTAACTGATGAAAAAAGGTAGGGGAGGCTAGGGTTTGAGAGAGAAAGAGAGAGAGAGAGAGAGGCTAGTGTTTGAGAGAGAAAAGAGATTAATAAGGACAGGTCTAATAAGTTTTTTGGGCTTCACCTAAGATAGGTGGTTCAATCCAATTATCTATGTACTTATTTGGGAAAAAAAACAACTAAACATGAGAGAAGAGGAAATTCGATTTTTACGGTTAATATGCTTATTATTTTATGTGTCAATAAATAATGCAGATTTACATGGCTATAATTTAATTACTCATTGAGTGTTTCCTCTATATAATGCTTTAATTTCTTAGTTAACCTATTTATTACTTTGGTTTTAATTAGTATTTTAGGTATTATACATTGATACAAACCCCCAAGTTGTATGATTTTGGAAGGACTTGATAACTTGCTAGCTACTTTTGAATCTCTTTTCCTCGAAGGAACAATTCTACTTGCCGCGATTACTTTTTAGAGTAATTAAAATTATAACTTGTGAGTACTTTTTTTTTGAATTAATAAGTACTTGTGTGTACTTTAAAAACACACAATGCAACATACCTTTTTTCGTGATTCTTTTCCTCATTGGTTATCAAATGATCCATTTTATCGTCTCTAACGTCATATGTTGTAAAAACTTAGAAAAAAATTGGAAGATGAATTATTAGATTATGACATGACCTGATAATTTGATCCAATACAAATCAAATTTGACCTGAACTTAAACTGATATAATCTATAATCGCCTAAACTAATACCATAAATCTACTTATCAAATAGTAGATAAAGATCCCCTTTTAAGAATTAGATTTGTTCAAATGTCTCCTTAATAACCAAGCTCCCAAAAAGACAAAACATAAAGGGACCTCTTGATCCTAACTTCATTCATCATCTTCCATGCCCCATGTGCCTTGCTTTTATTAATCAACCAAAATCAGGATGGGGTCTTGTTACTCGGACATTGTCCCCATTTCTTCTCAACAAGCCATTCTCATTATTTGTTTATTACTATTTCGTCCTCTTGGTGCAAGATTTTTACTCCTTATTTATACCTTTGATGGTGCCAAAACGGCTTATAAATTGGAATCCAAAGAAGACAATATTAAAAAAAAACACAAATTAATTCTAATTCGTGGATTGGAGCACAATGAGAATTATGCTTCAACAATGCAAAATAGAACATTTACAAAAACGAAAACGAACATTTTATTGTTGAAGTGGAACATTACAAGAATTCACTTACGAAAACAAATATTTTATGGTTATAGTGGAACATTACACGAATTCACTTACGAAAACGAACATTTTACTGTTGAAGTGGAACATTACAAAAGTTTACTTACGAAAACGAACATTTTACTATTGAAGTGGAATATTGCCAGAATTCAATTACGAGAATGAACATTTTACTATTGAAGTGGAACATTACCAGAATTCAATTACTTAAATAGAACATTTGCTCATTAAATATAGAACATAGTTTCACGGAAAATAGAAAATATTTTTTTGGTTGAAAAATAAGCGTTAAACGAACATTTTTTAAAATAGAACATTTGCTTATCGAAAATAGAACAATTTTCACGGAAAATAGAATATAATATTCTGCTGAAAGATAAGTTTAAAACGAACATTTGCTTATTGAAAATAGAACAATTTTTACGGAAAATAGAACATATATTTTTTGCTGAAAAATATGCTTAAAACGAACATTTGTTGAAATAGAACATTTGCTTATTGAAAATAGAACAATTTTCAAAAAAATAGAACATATTTTTTCGCTGAAAAATATGCTTAAAATGAACATTTGTTGAAATAGGACATTTACTCATCGAAAATGGAACAACTTTACTGGAATAGAATTTTCACATACGCCCAATCCCAATTTCATTAAGGCATAACTAAATTATCCAGAGAATCAAAATGTGCTCGAAAATAAAGTTCCCGTCTTCCAATAAATAACTGAAAATAAGAAATAAATGAAAGCTTAATGTTGATTTATTAGAGGAATATCACGTACTTCATCCGTTCTTGAAAGGATGCAACATTGTATAATACTAGTAAACTATTATTCATCTACCAATCTTATCCCACATTCTCTTACAAATATATAAGAAAAAATAAAAAATATAATCAAGTGAGATCTTATTGGATTCGTTATACTTTCATAATATCAATTGTTTTTATAATTTTACTTATACAAAATAAGATATTATTTCAATAGCTTGTACTATGTAAATATTGCATCCATTAAAAATGGAGGAAGTAGAATAAATAATTCAAGGGTACATGAAAGAAAAAAAACATTAGAAGTAAAAACGTAAAAATTTAAAAACGCTAAAACACAAGTTACCTTGTAGAAAAACGCTAAACTTGGCTGAGTGGTTGGGATTGTGTTTTTTTCAACCTTGAGGTTGGGGGTTCAGTTCCCACTAGGGGCACTTTGTGGGTAGGAATTTCCCTTACCCTCTCGGCCTCCCCCTTTAGTCTCATAGCGTCTAGCCCGCTAACCCGAGTCGAGTTGACCTGTACGAGGTTATGGTCCGATACAACAATTCATTTTACTAATCCTAAAAAAAAAAAAAAAAAAAAAAAGTTTACCTTGTAGAAAAACCCAAATTAAATTATTAGTACTCTACAGTCGACAGTCTATTCAAAATACTGCAGGCTGCTACACACTAGAGGACAGAGAACGGGCCTGTTAAATCTGAGCTCCAATTTTTGCTGATAATTTGTCCGTTAGACACGCCATTACCATTAATGGAAGCAAAGTTCATGCTTCTTTGACTGAAGAAAAAGATTCAAATGAAAGATTAAAGCTCAAAAACATAATCTTTCATCAGCTTTCACCAACTTATATTAAAATGGAGTATGAAAGGATTGAAAGACCTCAGGTATTGTTTTCCCTTTTCCTGCAAATTTCCCATTTGATGGTCTAATATATTCTTTAATTTTTGTGAGCTTTAAGTTTAAATTTCTGGGTTTTAAGTTTAACTTTCTGGGTTTTAAGTTTAATTTTCTGGGTATTTCTTTTTCTTTTTTGAGTGTAGAGAGGAGGAGGAGGGTTGTCACCTGCAAAGTTGAGGAGTATGTTAATGGGAGTAGAAAAGAAGAGAAGGGAACTTCTTGGTGAAGTGGATTCATCTTATTCTTTGAGATCTCAGCATTCTGGTATAGATGATTCAGGTATTTTATCCGTTGTAGTTTGTGTTTTTTTCCCCAAATTAAATTAACTGTTGGAAATTAGTGTTTTTAAATCTTTTGTTGTTTATTTATGATTAGGTTTACTTGCTTTGGATAATTGGATGTATGATTGAATGAACTTTAAGTATACTGTTAGATGTATGTATACATTTATATACTATTTTTTTTTTTTTTGATAGTTTATAGTCTACCAATTATTAACAAACATTTTAAATTGGAAAAGTGCAATTAGAAGTTTATAATCATAAAAAGGTAGATAGATCAGTTAGATGTAATCATTTTATACTAATAAAGCAATATAAGAATCACTAAAAGAAAATCTGGACTAGGTACTAATTTGGTGGTTGTTGCTGTCAATGGTGAGTATCATGTGCCTTAAAGGTCCTGAATAGCTACTTTTAAAGGCAGGGATTTGACTCTACCAATTTTATGCACATATTTGTTTATAAAGACACGAATCGGAACCTTTGTTGGACTTGTAAATTGCCGTTTCTAGTTTCGATCATTTAGCATCCATATTCCAGATGACTGATCTTTAATAGTTTCCATCAAGTCCTAGTTGCATTTTACGAATGTCCCCATTATATCCTTTATTTGATCATTATGGCTTCCTGAAACTCAACATTCAGTCTGTATATCCTCTTTTCTTTTTTGGGTTGAAACTGGCCTTCTTCTAATTCAGAGGTTGCAACAACAGTAGAACGGACAAATCACATCAATGTTAAACTAGGATTTAATGGAATTTGTTAAGGAGTAGTCATTTGCATGATTGCATCACACCAATGCTTGAGGGTGGGTTTAAAAGTTGGTGTCCAATTATCTTAGTTACGAGTGACTGTGAGAGTGAGACTAACAGATCCATCTATAGGTAACTTTCTGCTAATACACTTTACTGATGCAAAATGTCAAAGTCACTTAAGTATGTGGGGGAATTGCAGAACTGGTGGGAAAAGATCTGACATGGTGAAGAAACGGTTGGGGGCAGTTATATGATTCTACATATATGTTGTGTCCAGAAGTGTTTTCGGATAAATATCATAAGTATCCTTTGTGCCACTTTTTATGAAGACATGATGGTAAAATGATTAATTAGGTGTACCATGCAGCTCTGGATTTTCATATCATATTAGTGGTATTATATCATGTCGATATCAGTATCTAAGTAATTAGTGTGAGTTAGTATAGTCAATAGTGCAAGTGAGAACTGATGCTTGGATTTCCTTGGTCCATGCTGGTAGACCAATGCTACTATTTTTTGGAACCAAAAAGTGCATCTTGACACTGTTGGTGAGCTCATGCTATATTGCTATGCGGCCATTATATAGTATTTGGTATAGTAGAAATTCACTTTAAAAAGAAATGTTCAGGTGGTGATTATCCTGAAAGCTACAAGGATGTGGCCGTTGTGCGTGAATTTGTTGAATGCTCGACTTCAACAACCATGCAATCAGAAATGATCACTGATCGCAAGTCAAAAGATCAAACTCTAGTCAGTTCAAGGACCGGGTTAAATGAAGAGTTTGAGGAAGATTATGGATATGGTCATGACAACTTGGGTGTGGTGTCATCAGTCTTTGAATTTCAGAAGGCAGAGCGAGGACCTCCAAGAGTGCCAGCTGCGCCATTCTCGAAGCCAGCACCATCGAAATGGGATGATGCACAGAAGTGGATAGCGAGTCCTACTTCAAACAGACCAAGGACTGGGCAGTCAAATAGTGTGCAAGGGGCAAGGAAGACTAACATTTTCGGCCATGGAGGTAGGAAACCTGCAACAAAAGTAGTTCTAGAAGTTCCAGAAGAAAAAGCAGTTGCTTTTGAAGAGCCTGATATGAAGAGGATGGATTCAAATCTAGCTAAGAAAGCAAATGCCACGCAAAAATTGGTATGCTGGGAGTCAGATCCATACTCACATGCTGATCTACATGGAAAAACAGCGCCTATGATTGACAATTCACTTAGTGAATCTGCAAGTAAGAGTTAGCTACATATTCAGGATTTTGTTTCTTTTAACCCATTTGGAAGCTCAGGTTTACACTTATACTATTTCCATGACTTAAATTTTGTTATGATATAAATGAACACATTGATCATCTTTTGTAGTTCATCTCAGTCAACATGATTCATCTATATCAGTCCAAACATCAACAGCTATGATTCCACCTACATCATTTGCTAGATCTGTTTCCATGAGAGATATGGGGACAGAGATGACTCCTATAGCCAGCCAGGAACCTTCAAGAACTGGAACTCCTGTCAAGGTGAAATCACCGATGCACAGCCCTATGTCTTCAAGGTCATCAACGCCTAAAAGAGCTCATCTATCTGCAGCACAGACAAACATGATAAATGACAACTTAAATCTGCACAGAAAGGAGCTCTCAGAGAAGGAGATGCAAATGAAAACAAGAAAAGAAATAATGGAACTCGGAATGCAGCTTGGTAAAGTGAATATAGCTGCATGGGCTGGTAAAGATGATGAAGAGAGCGCAGCATCATCTTCAGTGAATGCAGTGGCTGGTGAACAAGGGTCTAAGAATGTTATTGAGAGCAGAGCAGAAGCTTGGGAGGAGGCTGAGAAGGCAAAGTACACAGCAAGGTACTATATCCTATTACCTCCTATCTCTGCCTTCTCATGTTGTGGTGCGATGTTGTGTGGCTTTGAAGTATATAGTTCTCAACCTGCTTTCTTCGGTTTAAGTCCACGCTGAAAGAAATTTTGACTATTTGATAATACTGCTTAAAAGCTATTGTGTCAGTCTCTCTGCTATAACTATTCACAAAAATCAAAATGTTTTGCTACGTTGGGATGTGAGTTGGGCTATTAAAGGCAAAGCATTTAACTCAATGCTCATGACAAATTACAAGAACCCACCATAAAAATCACCAAAGCTGGTGACTGAAGGGGTCAAGATATATGCGATGTTTTTTGGAAGACCTCAAGGGAACTAGTTTTGTGGAGGTTTATATCCCGGAACTTAAAAGAAAGAAAGAACTGTGTGTAAAGACTTGAACTAGTTTTGTGGAGGTTTATATTCTCCCTTTGAACTTTCCCCGTCTCTCTTCTCTCTTCGTTTCTTTTTTCAAAACAAGTGAGGGATGTGGGTTTATTGTGAGCAGGGAGAATTTATGTATATACTGTATAGCGAAGCACAGGGCCGGTGTCATTTGAATCCACTTGACTGTCTAGAGAACCCTTAATAAACTGCTAGTCCTTGTTTTATTCTTTTTTGAGCATTTGAATTGACTCCATTAGTTCTTTGACTTTGGTTTGAACATAGATGAAATTCTAGCTCCGCCACTGATTTGGAGTACCTTCTAACAATCCCCGCCACAGCTCCCCCATCTCCCCCAACAAAAAAAGCAAAAAAAAGAAAGAGTGGCAAGTACCCGTTTTGGATCATTGGATGTAGTGGACCAGTAAGCACGATGTCATAGAGGCAGATGCCTCTGTCATTAGAATTATTTTGTTTGAAGGTCTCATTGAATGACTGTCATCGGCTAATGGTTGTAAAGGAATTCATTTTACTTCATGTGTACAGAACCCATTTGTTATTCGTTTTTCTTTAATGCTTTTCTATCTGTTATCTGGAAAAAAGTAACACAACAAAAGATTCACTAGGTTTGAGCGTGAAGAAATGAAGATTCAAGCATGGGAAAATCATCAAAAAGCCAAAACCGAGGCTGAGATGAGAAAAATTGAGGTATACTCAACAGCTGTGATATTTTATCGTTTCTTTATCATTGCAATGATCTTCCCTATTGCTCGTGATGACAAGAGTAAAAAAAAAAATTGTCTGCATTGCTTCAAAAGTTTGCCTATGGGTTAATTATCATTGATTTGAGGTCTCTGACATTCCATATTTGTGTACGCTATTACTGAATCATCAAACTTATTTCCTTGTAGATAAGAAATGAATTAGTTTGTGAAGAACATCTTGTGGAAGAGAACTGCTAGGAACTGGCACTCTTAGCAGTAGAAATAGAACGATAGCAGATAATGAAGATATTAGGAACAAAGGATAGATTGTATGCAATGATTAGAGAAACCTCAAATACAATTCCAGACTTTCTAGAGGTCTAGATTCTCTCCCACTAGATTACTACTCGGAACTTTTCTGAATGATTTGCTAATCATTACCACTCCACAGTCCCCTATTTATTACAAAAGTCGGTGCTGTTTTCCCTCTCTTAGTCATGCTTTCTCTCTCTAAATCCAACGCTCCCCTTTGACCTTTGTACTATATGGCAGAATATTGCCTGACTAACCACCCTCTGTCACAGTACCAATTCCACCTGGCTGATTGGCAATTACTTCAGTGCCCTTGCTAATTACTTCAGTACCCCTGCGAGCCTGCTTCTTGTTCCTCCTCCTAGCATAGGTGTAGAGAATTGGGAGGTTGTGGTGGGTCTTAGCAAGAACCTAACTAAAACTTTGACAGAAGCAGAGAATTGCAACTTCAGATTTAGCATCAAATTTGACTCCCAAGAGCAAATCAGCTTGAACGGGAATTTTTGTACTAGAAAGAGATCTGAAGAGAAAACAGTGGGAATTTAAGGCTTCGTATATCTCTTTGTGAGCTTTTTATCAGAAGATCTTTCCTGACAAAGTGACCCTTTTTGTTGTGGAGCTGAAGTGACTGTTCAAACAGCCGACCCCATCTTGTGGGATATAAAGGCTTCGATATTGTTGTTACCAAAGTGGTTGCTCAAAATTATTTTTATAAGCTAATATTCCTCTCTTTTGATCTTTATAAGCTTACCCATGCATGGTTTAGCTGACTTTTGGTAATATATATCCACAGTAAGCTTAAAGGCTTGCTAATTGCTAGCGTCTGTTCTTGAACACAATCTACTGAAAGGATGTAAATGTTATCAAGATTCAGTTTGAAACTTGCCGAGACTAAAAATTACTGTGTGCCAGGCAGTTGATCTGGAGTTGCAGAACTGGGTCTGTTGTTTTGATGGGTTTGGGGGGTTTAGGAGCAGACAAGCAGAGATGATGCTGATTTAACGGAGTATATATTAGGAGCAAACTGTTCCAGATTTAGGGTGCATTCTCTTCACCTTTATGCTTACATCTGATTGGACTCGATGAACCCTGAAACTTAATTTTTATGGAGATTTACCGCTACAACTTTAAAAGAAATTATTTCTTATCTGTTAAAAGGAACGAAAAACTCAAAAAGAAGGTATTTCTATTTGAAATCTGATAAAACAAACAGTACAACTAGCATGCTACTTTGCCATAGATACGAAGAGAGCAATTCGGGAATCATAATATATCACAAGTCCATGTAGCCTGACTAGTGACTCCTGGGGTTGAAATATTATTGTTATGTGTTATCGTGTCTTGAAGGGAAAAAACACAGTGAAAGAAGTGATCCTTGATGAAAAGAAGAGTAATACTAGCATGCTGTTTGAAAATGTACAAGATCAGTTGTGGTCAATTCTGCGGTACTTGAATAAGGTTCATAGTCTATATTCAGTTTGTAGTAATAGATATAAATTGTTCAGGCTGAAGTGGAAAGAATGAGAGCCAAAGCACAGGATAAGTTCATGAGCAAGCTTGCTGCTGCAAGTCACAAGGCAGATGAGAAGCGGGCAGCTGCTGAAGTGAAGATGAATAAGCAAGCATCCAAGACAGAGCAGCAGGCCGAGTATATCAGAAAGACTGGCCGAATACCATCAACGTTTTCGTGCTGGAGCTGCTGCTCTTGATGTTCTTCGTTCTGTGCTTCCCATCCCCTTTTATTCCTTGGATCATTTTTGTAACTAGTGTATTGTCTATTTTGATTGGGGTTTCTCTCCACTTCAAGGAAATTAAATTAGGAGGAGCCTTTCTCAGATGTCAAAGTTGTAACCAGTTCTCTCTTTTATACAAGAACATAATCTTTTCTGATGGATTTGCCAAATTGATAAGCTCTTTACAGGAATTATACCAAATCAACTGCATACATACATATTGCACTTGGCCTCTTGCACTTTAATCTGGCATACTACTCTCTGTGGCTTTATGTAATATCTTCACTAAATTTGTAGTTTCAAGTAAGTTGACTATATGACCCTTTCACCGTTTTTAGAAGAATGGGTGCGACAATGATGGATCTATACCTTGCAGCTTGGATAAGTATCTATGCAAGTTTCCCAAGAGGCCATGAAAAGTCTAAAGCCATAGGAGGAAAGCTATAAAAAAAATAAAATACTAAAGAAAAAAGAAAGTAGAAACCTATAATCTATAATAAAGCAATGGAAATATTGACATTAGCAATTCCGAACTTCCAATTATGTCGGCTTGTTTTAAAAGATTCGAGTCTTAACTTTAGGGGTTCTCTTCCCAATCAGTTAATTAAAAACACATAATAGTATAACATTCATCCAATAACCCTTTGTGTTTAAATTAACTAAAGCTAGTGGGAGAGTTCATTTCATCATAATTAATCGATTATCAAGTTAATTAAGCTGAATGATCGTTTTAGGAATAGAACCCCCAAAGTTGGGGCTGATTCAATTTAATTTGACTTTCACAATTCTTTTGACAAGCGAAAATTAAAGATGAAAGGGCGTTTATAAACATCAGATAATTAGGATATCTATGGATTCATATTAAAGACGCGTTCTCTTTACCTTTAAAAAGCATGTTTCAACTTTAATAAATTCAGATAAGTTTTAACATAAACTTAAATAAGTTTTAACATAAACTTAAATAAGTTTTAACATAAACTTAAATAAGTTTTAGTAAGTTCGGATAAGTTTAGTTTAGTTACTTATCTTCTCCCAATCTTCTTTTTTCTAAATAACATTTGTGAATTCATATACATATATAGTAAAAGAACTCATATACTTAAAGCAATCAATATTAGTTAATATATTCTTATTACAAAGCAAAAAGCATATTTTAGTTAAACGACATTAAGAGATTATTATATATACTTCATCGGTTTTTCTAATAGCACCATTTCGTTTTTGCCGAAACGCTTCTTTGAACGTCGATATCTCTAATTGGGTATAAGTAAAAATTATTAAAATTTGATATTTGGAATCTTTGCATCGAGACGAATCTATCAAGACCCCACTTGACTATTTTTTTTTTTTTTTTTTTTATATAATGATGCTAGATAACTTAACAAAGATGGTTCATGAATAGTGCCAAAAACAAAATGGTGCAATTAAAAAAAAAATGAATTGTATTTTTGTCCAAAAATCATAAGTCATAAAGTATCTCCAATTACAAATTTTATCATATACCCGGATATGCCGGAGCTTACGAAATATTACAATTTAGGGTGCGCTTTCTTCACCTTAAACAATAAGTTTCACGTCCAATCCGTTCAGATCAGATCAATCCAAGTCCGTTAAGATAAGTTTCAATAAGGTCCAATCAAGTCCAACCAGTTCCAATCAGGTCCAATAAGATCCAATAAGTTCCAATGAGGTCCAAATAGTCAATGATCAATAAATTAAAATTAAAATTTTATTTAAAGTACCACTGTAATTATATAGTATTGTAATCGTATTATTGTCTATTATTTTAGTATTTATATTACTATTAGTTGATTATGTTATTACTAAAAAATATTATAATCATGGTCAAATAAGGTTCACAATAATAATTATCATCATTATTATAATATTTTTCAATCCATCTTTAAATAACTATAACTAGAAAATTTTATTCATAAGAGATTAATAATTACTATTTTTTAAAGGGCAAAGTTTAATAATTATGTTATAACTAATTTCGAGGGGTAGTATTTATGTTATTACTCATCAAAATTTTTATCAAATAAGTTTGAACCAGGTCTAATTTGGTCTAATAAGTTTCAACCAGGTCTAATAAGTTCCAATTAAGTGAATAAGTTTCAATCAAGTCCAATAAGCTCCAATCAGTTGAATCAGGTCCCATAAATTCAGTTCAATTCAATTTACTTTAATTTAGATAAATTTTAAATATTTAAGATGAAGAGAACACATTTAATAAGATTGTTTTGAGATGAATAGAAAATTTTGACTTCAAAGAGTATCCACCAAACAAAAACGAACACAATCCCTCGCTTTATAGAAATTCAAACTAAAAGGTAGCTTTAAAGAAAGAAAGAAAAACGTGACAATATCATTTATTATCATTAATCCCTATTTCAACTTGGACTCGAATTATTTGACCTCTTGTCCTCTTGTCAAAAAAAAAAAAAAAAAAAACTCGCACCTTCTTTCTTCTACCAGGAAAAATAAAATAAAAATACTAAAAAACATACAACAAAGTTTAATAATAATTTAATATTTTTAAAAAAACAGACGAACACAGGATAAAACAGAAGCCAAAACCAAACAACATTCTTTTTTCTTCATCTCACGAAATTTCCTTCCTCTTTTTTTCTTCGAGAAAATAAAACTACCAACAAAAAATTATTCATATTTCTCCCAATTTTTTTTTTCTTTTTCTCTTGCCCACATCAGTAATTCCCGGTATTTTTCTGGGGAAATATAATCAATTATTGAAGGGCAAAAATTTTAAATTGGGTAGAACAAAATTTTATAGCTGAAATTTTGAAGCTTTTAGTTTTGGATTTTAATGGCGGAGACGCTGGACCCTTCGCTGGCGGTGACAGCGTTTCTTATGAAGGACGCTTCTAATTGGTGGAATAATATTAATGATTCTCATCTTTGGCAAGATCGAATTTTTTATATCCTATCTATTTTATACGGAATTGTTTCCGTTATTGCCCTGGTAATTTTTTTTTAAATTTCATGAAATTTCTGGGTTTTTTTTGGGTATAATTTGTTTAGATTTCTTGTTTAATGGGTTTTATTGGGTTTCTGATTAATTAGTTTATTGTAATTGGAATTGTTATTTGGAAGCTGAAATATATACTTGTATCTGATTTGGAATTTTTTCCATCATAATTGGAAAAAAGGAAAGATTTTTTCTGTTTTTTGATATTGGATGAAAGCTGGGTTGTTTTGGAGGGAATTTATTTTTTGGGTGTTTGATAAATGTAGATTGATTTTTTTTTTTTTTTGGTTTTTCAGGTACAATTGGTGAGAATACAATTGAGAGTTCCTGAGTACGGATGGACCACTCAGAAGGTCTTCCATTTTCTGAATTTCCTTGTTAATGGAGGTAGGTTAATTGATGGTTTTTGGCTTTTTACCATTGAATGTTGACATTCTTATTTAGGGATGTTTCTATTTCTGATCAACTAAATGTTGATGATGTTTGTGCAGTTAGATGTGTAGTTTTCGTGTTCCGCCGTGATGTGCAACGATTGGACCCTGAGGTTTGGTGTCATTTAATTTACTTGGGGTTCTAAATGTTCTATGCTTATATTATACTACCTCCGCTCTCTTTTGTTCTTCCTGTGTATGGTGGGAAGAAAGCTTTTTCAAAAAGTGGGTAGAACAAATACAAACACCCCAAAGGGAAAGTGGTAGAAGTGAAAAGAAAGGGGGTGGGGAAGCATTGGTCTGAGGCTATGTCTTATCTCTTATGGTACTTCTTATGTGTGCAACTCAGATTGTCCAGCATATGTTGCTTGATTTGCCAAGTCTTGCGTTCTTCACTACCTATGCGCTTTTGGTCTTGTTCTGGGCAGAAATATATTATCAGGTTTGAATCTTTTTTGTTTATTTTATTGGTCTTTAATTTTGTGCTATGATTTCTTATTTAAATGGTGAAGTTAATTATGTATGTCTTATTGATGTTTGTATGCGGCAGGCACGTGCTGTATCTACTGATGGCCTCAGGCCTAGTTTTTATACAATCAATGCAGTGGTCTATGCCATTCAGGTGAACTTTCTTCTACATATGAGGACAATTTTGAGAATTCCTTTACCTTTAATTTAGCATCCTTCTCATTATTATATAACTTTATACATATTCTCATGTAAATATTACGCCTCCTTTTTTCCCCCTTGGGGCGTGATTGAAATGAGGGTAATGCATCAAGGGGGTGGGGTGATGGAGATAAATTGAAAATGAAGTTGAATTTAGGTGGTAGTAGAAAAGATGATGTAGATACTCCAAGGAGAGAGAGAGAGATAATACATTACCTCAGGGGGGTGGTGAGTAACTGTCACCCCCTAAAATAATTCTCCACAATTAATACCCTTTCTCTTCTAAGTTCTAACACAACCTCCATTCACCTTCTTTTACATTTCCTCTAATCCAAACATGCCCTTAATCTATTTGTTTTTGTGTGGGTTTTGGGGGGGGGGAGGTTGTTGAGTGGTTTGATTGTCAATACAAGATGATGTATCATAAAATTGCAGCCAAATTTTCGTTACCCTTTTGTTTGATCATTTATAAAGTTGAGAGCTTTTAGTTAGATTTATCGTGGTTTCTCTCAAAAGTAAAATGACGTGGACCAATGACACGGCTGACTGATCTATTGATATAGCTAGCTGTACCTAAGCCTGAACTTTGACATCTTTTTGTATGCATGATAGATAGTATTAGATGTAACCAAGATTTGATGTTGTTATATAATTAATGTTTTGGCATATATAGGAATAACTGTTGTCTGCTAGTCTTTCCCTTTTGGCCTTTAGCAACAACAACTAAGTACTAAATGTGTTGAGGTTGGTTCTGGGAAGGTCTGCTGTTCACAATACCAGTCAAAACTTTTAGAGAGGTTGTTTCACGAAGACCTCCATAAAGTTCCCCTTTTCTTGTAGTACAAAAGGAAAGCTTATTTTGTAAAAGATAGTGAACACATATACTCCTTAAGTTTTATTCAAAAGAGGTTGTGTAGCATTTTAGTACAGTATTAATACTTCTAAGTAATAATAATTATTATTATGTACACATCAATAATGTTGATTAATTCTTTCTTCTTTATCTTGTTTCATTAATGGTTCTGTTTGATTAGATCATTCTATTCTTTTAAAACAAGCAATCCATATATAGTGATTTTGTGCTTCAGTAGGAAGCTGCAAGTAATGAGGAAGTTTCTAACTTAATCCAAGTTGGTTGGATTATATGGTGCAGTTTTAAATATTGTGATTCAAATAGTTGAAAAAGCTAAAGAAGATATAGTTGGATAGATAAAATGATCGATCTAGTTGGAAAACTAAGTGACTCGCTGAATGGTTATGTGGAACTAATAATGAATAGAATAAGCAATGAAAACAAATACAAAAAATTGTTCTAAAAAATAGATATAGATACAGATGAAATTATATATACTTTTTTTTTGAGGGAATCAGCTGAAAGTGATATTTGGCTATTGCTTCATGAAAAGTTAAGTATGTGAAGGTCCTCTTTCTTTTCTATTATTAGAAATATGTTGGTATAATAAGGGTCTATGGTGAATATTGCCTGCTTAGATCCTTCGCAGATCTGGAAGGTATATTGATAAAGCATAATGGTGCACATGGCTTTAGGGGGGGGTGCGTTTGGTCTTCTGCTTCCAAGGGTCTTAAAGAATGTTGCTGTTCATCCTAACCCAAAAGAAAAAGAAAACACCTCAAAATTTATAGCCTACTTTCATGCCTCTTCTTCTTTTTTTTTTTTTTTTTTTTTTTTTTTTGCTGAGTGTGCTCCTCCCTCTCTCCCCAGTCTTGCCCCTCACCTCTTTTCTTTTTTGGAAAGGGGGGGTTGGTTGGTTGGGGTTTATTTGTTACAAGCACTATCAGCTGCAATCAATTCTTCTTTGTGTCATACGTGTTCTTTCACATGATGCTCATATGGAGAGAGAAATTTAGGAGTTAAATTGACAAGAATTGGACTCTTATTCTGGTTAGGAAGTTCTCTCATATTTTATGTTTTCAGAGGTTTTTTCCCTGATGAAAAGTAAGCTGTTTTCGAAATATTAGAGCACCAAGACATGGAAGTGCGTTATAATAACCCACTTTCTTAAGAAGGATGATACCTACCGGCCTACCCCATAGTTGGGTGGCTCACCATAAAAGGAAGACACTTGGGTTTCCTTAAAGAGACCCCAAAACCATCACATTGGTGAAAACTCAATCAGACCTCCATACAAGCTCCTTACACATCAACCACGAAACTGGCAATGAAACAGAATTCATCAATAAATTTTATCGATGAATTCTGTTTCATTGCCAGTTTAAAAAACCTAAATTCATCAATAAATTTTATTGATGAATTCTGTTTCATTGCCAGTTTAAGAAACCTAAAGAACAAAATCTAAGTTAATTGAGCGAATCACAGTCTTTCTATGCAAATTTTTTATCAATATTTATAATCAGAGATATATAAAAGAAGTCACACAAATAATTACTGTGCTTATATGCCGTTTGGAGAATTTGTTGAGATAAGATAAAACTCTTCTATTTATTTCTCATTCATCTCGCTAGATTTCCAGTAAAGTGCCTCTAGCTCCTCTTAATGATCTCCATGTCAATTCTATATTCTCTATTTTTCTTGAGGGTGGTAAAGAATGACTTCTGCAAGTCCAATCTATACAGGTTTTAGAGTTTGCTGGACCTGGAACCGTACTAAAACGAAATGCAATAATGCTCCAATACAGAGAGCAACTGCAAGAGCTTACTCACACTGAACAAAAGAAAGAAATAAAGATAACGTGACGTCTATATTACTCACATCTCAATCGATTACCTGAACTAGCTTCCCCTACAAGATCTAGCCATTTGTTGTAATGACCTAGTAAAAGGCTTGTTTACTGGTGCACACTTCTGCTGTCAAAATCATGTTGGTGTTTTATTAAATCACAGTGAAACATGTTAGAGAAAAAGTAGTGGAATGACGCGTTCCTTTGCTGCACGAGTGAAAGAATTTCAGAGAATTTGTTGAAAATGCTGTATCTGATACATTAATTTACAGATAACCCTGAGAACATCACTTAAACCTTCGCTTCTAGAGTTCTAGTAGAGGATTTGGGCTAATGCTGTGAAAGTGCACATCTGTTCCTGACAGTGTAGATTCTTTTTCTATTGTTGATTTGTCTATCGAACTTCTTAGAATTTTGCTCTTTTAGAAATGTTCTCGTCGCCATTTTTTGTGTTCTTTTTGCTATGTTCTATCAGATGCGTCAATATACAGGCATATTCCTGTCACTCTGACGTACAGTAAGATTTTTCTTTTGCATATCCGCCAATTATTATGTTACTAAATCAATCCTTTATTTCAGTTTGCTTTGTGGCTGATTTTGTGGTGGAAACCAATCCCTGTTCTGGTGGTTTTGTCTAAGTTGTTTTTCGCAGGTTTGTTTCTAACGTAAGCTTACATGTTTGAAGTTGGTATTAAAATTTCCTGAATCCCATATATGCTTGTATATTGGCAGGTGTGTCCTTGTTTGCAGCTCTTGGATTTCTTCTTTATGGAGGAAGGTAACTAATTGCAACTTCCTTAACAAATTTCCTTTTTTTTTTTTTACCTATGAAGATGAGTCGATTTTATCACCCTTGTCGAGGCCTGCTCCTCTGGTAACGGTTTCAGTTGACGATTCATGTTAGCCGACCCCAAATCACTTTGGGAATAAGGCTTAGTTGTTGTTGTTGTTGTTTATGAAGATGAGTCGATGTGTCTTTGCTCTCAGTCTTTGGTTATTGTGACGGAGGATATTGGCTTTCTTATGGAACCTTGGACAAAAGATCGACATGTATTACGCTTCTAATATTTTATAATAAGCTGCCAGCTTATGAATTATGATCTTAGTCAAAATTTAAGCGTGTGTCACCATAACCAGAATAGGCATTGCCAGTATGTTTCTAACTCTTCTGAAGGGATTTATAATTTCCCTTTAGGCTTTATTGGCTATTTCAGCAACTTTTCTTAAAGGATTTGTAACTTCCCTTCATTGAGTATTTCAGCAACTGAGTAGTTAGTATCTTTAATAGAACCACTTATACTAAGCTTGATGGTTTTCTGAGGTTGAGCCTAGGTCAGAGTTTGCCATGCCAGACTGCAAGCCTGCCTGTATTAAGCTTAGCATTGAGTTGGTGGTTCATAGAGAAAGAAGGATCCCAAAAGATTGAAAAATCAAAAGTAGCTCAAGCTCATTGTTGTAACCCTTATTTTGCAATTAAAAACTCCCTGATTCGTCATTGCTATATCTTCGACTGCTTGAGCTGGATTAGTTCTTGGCATATGAACCCTGTTGTCCCTTTTTATCCTTCTAGTCCAGCAGAAAGCTCTGTACATTTTGTCCCTTTTCCCATGGCTTCTGTGTCAGATAATGCTGATTGCCATGTGAACATTGTATGAAGCCTGAGTTGATATATGTGCCAAAATTTTAAGTGAATTCTCAATCCTATCAAGCGTTTTAATGCTTATAACTATTAGTAACTGAGTAGCGCATCTAATGTTAGGAGCCCTAGAATATAGGGGGACACTTCTGCACCTGGGGTTGAGACTCACTCTCATCCGTTGAGTTCCATTAGGTTGTAGTGCCTTGCCTCAGTTGTAAATTTGTAATATTACTAATATATGTACAATAATATGTAGGATTAAATAATACTGTCCTATTATGTGACGAAACTGCCTACCTATGAAGGCCAACAGTTCCCATAGCAAATGTTTGGTTTCACGGCGGATCTAATTGCCTGAGATGTGCGCTTTACTGGTATTTCCTTCTGGGGAGGCTTCCACTGTTGCCTATAGTTTCTCTGCTTCTCACTGCCTTCACGTTCTTACTTTCTTAGGTGGAATTAAAGTCCTCCAGTTTCTAAAATGTTTACCATGCGTTATTGTTTCCCTTTTCTCCCTTCAAACATTACAAAGAAATTATTCTGTCCCTTTTGTAGCTCTTCTAATTTCTGTCTCTATTCCCTCATTGCTGATACTGTTTATGGGCAGGCTTTTCTTAATGTTGCAACGCTTCCCTGTGGAATCAAAAGGGCGACGCAAGAAGCTCCAGGAGGTGCTTTGCTCTCTCTTTATCTACCCTACTCTTCCCCCCATCCAGAGGGTCTAAAGCTCACGGATGCATAGTCTAAGAATGTTATTTGCATTTTCCATTCGGCACTCGTTATGATTAACTATCTTACTGTTCACTTTTTTCAGGTTGGCTATGTAACCACAATATGCTTCTTATGTTTCCTTGTAAGATGTGTCATGGTAAGTGCAGCTTTGTTTTTGAGGCAATCTTTGCTTGTTTTTCACTATTTATAGACTAGATTTAAGTGTTCTTGATTTTCATATAACCAGGATGTTTGTTCGCAATAAGATTATCTAATGTATTCTTCTGTCTCGCTTTCTTATCGGCTTATTCTAATACAGATGTGCTTCAATGCTTTTGATAAAGCCGCTGACCTCGATGTTCTAGATCACCCAGTTCTGAATTTCATGTACTATCTGGTAAGTATAACCTTTTGTTTCTTCACCTATTTTTTTCTTCACATCTTTCTAGCACATTTATGGTATATCTTTCTAAATGGAGAAGAAGAAGAAAAAAAAAAAAGACGAAACATTGGCATTAATTATTGTTACCCATTCTGCACTCTGACATTTGCTTGTGGAATTCCAATATTGGTAGTTGGTGGAAATATTGCCCTCTTCTCTAGTTCTCTTTATATTGAGGAAGCTCCCTCCAAAGCGCGGCATCACACAGTATCATCCAATCCGCTGAGTGAAACAGTATCGATAAAATGTACGGCTTAAGCAATGTCCCTGATTGCCACTCTTATCCTCAAAAAGGAAGTGCAGGATTTCAGAAGTGAATTGTCCATGAAGAGTTTGTATGTCCGTGTGTGCAGGTCTCTTTGCTCAATGCTTGTAGATTGTTTTAACTAACCATCTGATAATGATTGTGAAATCATGAAAAAATATATGATTTTATGAATCATATGTTCATTTGTTTGCCTCTTGATATCATTGTTATGTTTCTCATCAAAATTTATCCTACCAATTATGGAGACAAACAGATATTCATGTTAACGAAGAAATGAAATTGGAGGAGAAAACATATATTTGGTTTTCTTCCTCATTTGGAAGATTCTTTTTCTCATCCGTAGGTTAAATTTTTGCTCTTGATTTGGATGGATCTTGTTTTGAACTAAAAGTTTTGCTGGTATTTGACAACAAATTGCAGCAAATTGTGACTACTTGAAACTCAAAGGCGCGTAAGTAACATAAAGATCAAGATAATGAAAATACAAAATGATTATATTTATTAAAAGTAGCATAAAGCATTTTAAATTTCCTAAGTAGATTGAATTAGATTTCAAGTTTAAACTTAATAATATCAAATATATAAATGGATTAACAAAAAAAAGTTAGAGCATGAAAAACAATGAATGGTAGGGGGAGGCGGCGATAGAGATGATTAAGGCCTTGTTCTTTTGGACTTATTTTCGCCCGATGATTCCATTCAGTTCGATTCGGTTAAGTTTACTTTCTGCATTTCGCTTTCCGCCGCTCGGTTTCTCTCGGTCCAAAAGAACGCGCTAAGTTACTAACATCTCGCGCTGGATTACCACTTGCCACCAACAATGAAAGAAAGCCATCAAGGATGAGCCCGGATTCATGAGCGAGATGTAATTTCCTTTATTACAAACGATATGAAACCCATATTTCAGTAAACATCTGCAGGAAGCAAAAAAGAGAGGCCAAGTATGGAGGAGAGGTCAAAGAATGAAGCAAAGAAAGGGGGCTGAGATAAGAAGAGGTGGTAGTTCAGTGGAATATTACCTCGAATTTCAAGTTTTCCCAGGGTTTGAATTCTCATCCCAACAATAAGTTAGCGATTTCTCTCCTGTGGTGGCAATGGGCCTTTAGGCATGTTGTCTTATGGGTCATTAAAGTGCGCCCTGTAGGCTAGTAGAGGTTTGTGTTTGGGCCAATTATCTCTCTTAATAAAAAAAGAAAGGGGCCAAGGAAGGTGGCAAAATATGGGGCTAAGGAAGGCGAATAATACACAATACAAATTTTAGCATGTAAGGTGTTGTTTGATTTATCTCAGTATATATTTACGAGATTTTAACTTTTTATAATTTTCATAGATATATAATTACAGGTATTGATGGTCAAAAGTTGTATACCGACAAGTGTAAAAGGCAAAATGTTGCAAATAAAAAATAAAGCATGTAGTATGTCACATTACAAACAGATTCAAATATATCAGATAATGTATATAAACTGACACAGGGATATACATTTCTCAATTTTCCCTCAAATTTGTGAATTGGATTGATTTGAGGGTATCCCCCATTTTTCTTATTGTAGACTCACACAATGAGACCCATTTCTCAATTTTTCAGAGGAGAGGACACATTTCTCAATTTTTAATTGATGTGTAGTAGATACAACAAAAAATAAAAAAAAAGGTTATAACGAAGTATTTACTTTCATATCAATTTCATAATCTTTGATTTGTTATGATAGTTATGACGTTCGATTATCATTGTTGATCTAATTTTTTTCACCAATTATGTAGGTTTAAATCTTATACTTCATCCGTTTCTCAATAAGCGCAACATAGAGAAAGTTAAGGAATACCAAAGAATGTAGAGAGAGAAAGTTGGGACCACAATAAAGTAGAGTAGTTCAAGTGAAAAAACAAAAAAGTTGTGCTCCCCTCTTTCTTATTTTTGGCATATTTGTAATATTATTGAACTTTTCTAAGTAAGGGAAGTGTTGCACTTATTGAGAAATCAGAAACGAATGTAGTATATGTTACTAAAAAAAATTGTTATATCGTACTAAGATGAAAAAATAGTTATATAAATGAAAATATTCAATAAAAAAATAACAAAAATGATGAAAAGATGTTACTAATACAATTAATGAATTAATCCGATTAATTAGAAGGTAATTATTTAATTATAATTACCATATTTTGATTTAATTAATACTCCCTCTGTTTCTTTTATCTTTCTCACTTGGAATCTTGGCACTATTCATACTTAGAGAGAATCTTCTCAATTTTTTTCAATTTATAAGAAATTCGTCTCAATTAGTACATTATTAATATTCAATCGTTATAATTTTTACTAATATATAATGAAAGATATTTAAGTTCAAAAAGGTGCATTGGGAGACGCGCACATGAAAGTGAGAATGATAAAAAACAGAGGGAGTATTATCTAAAATTAGTGTGATGAATCAAATTACTTTATTGATATTGATGGTTTATGGAAAGTAGGAGAAAGAAAAGGTGGTGGGGTATGGAGGCTATGTTCAGTTCACCTTATTTTTGCTTATTTCAGATCAGATCAGATCAGATCAGAAATGATAAGTTTAGTTCAGATCAGATCAGATAAGTTCAGATTATGCTTATATTTAAAAACTTATTATTATTGTTATTATTATCATGATTATTATTATTATTATTATTATTATTATTATTATTATACAATTACTGTTACTATTGATATTACTATTTACTAGTACATTTGTTCAAAAAGATTATTATTATTATTGTTGTCGGTGTTGTACTTATTAATTATTAATATTGGTAAATGTCGTTGCTATTATTATAAATGTCATTGATGTCACTATTTGAAGCTATTTGTGTTCAAGAAAAAGAATGTTCTTTTGGCATTTGTACGTGTTCTTTTTTATATTTGTTCTAATTAATAATTTTGATATGTGATGTTCTTTTTGATGTTGTACATGTAACGAACATGACAATAGTATATGATTTTTATTTTTTAAAACAATTTTGGTAGAATAATATAAATTATATATTACTAGTTTATATAAAACATGAGTAGCATGGGATAACCTAATGGTGTTGTCATCACGTTCAAAATTTTCCCTACAAAGGATTTCAAATTTCAACTTATCTTTAAAAACAAAGTTTATATAGAACAAGACAACGATATAAGAAGAATATTTAACCATTTTGTGCAAGATCATATGATTATATATATTTATAGGTTTATTTATAATAAAAAAGAATAATTTATTGATATAACAAAGAACATGTTGTTAGTTAAATCCAAACATGTCACCAATATTAAAATAACATCTATATATCTTTTATTTTTAAAATGTGTTCTTTAAATAGATCTTGTATGCTCTTTCAGTATATGTTCTTTTTTTTAATATCATTATATGTTCTTTTCATTACTACCTAAATTCTTATTATTAACGGACCTTGAACATGAACAATATGTTTTCTTTACCATGAACAATATGTTTTTTTTTTACCTAAAATGTGTGTTCTTTTATTTTTAATTTTTTTGAGCCCCTTTCGGGAACCCCGTGGTAAGATGAATTTCCTCTGGGCTGCCCTTGCACAGCCCACAGGGTCACTCACCTAGAGACCCAACAAGCCCTAACCCCCTCCCCCACCCACAACAATATTGAAATATATGCTTCCACCAAGATTTGAGCCTTGGTCTCCCATGTGGGAGGTAAGAAGCCATACCATTGGACCCAACGTCCTTAGTCTTTTATTTTTAATTGTATGTTCATATACTAATGTGTTCTTTTTCAAAAAAAAAAAACTAATTATGCTATAATAATAATAATAATAATAATAATAATAATAATAATAATAATAATAATAATAATAATAATAATAATAATAATAATTATTATTATTATTATTATTATTATTATTATTATTATTATGTTATTATTATTATTATTGTTATTATTATTATAATATTATTTATATTATTATTACTTTATATTATTATTATAAAATTATTATTATTATTATATTATTATTATAATATTATTTATATTATTATTACTTTATATTATTATTATAAAATTATTATTATTATTATATTATTATTATTATTATTATTATTATTATTATTATTATTGAGAGTTGTGCATAGTAATAATATGATAGTAATAGTAATACTAGTAATGAAATACAAAGTAATAATAATATTAGTAATAATATGTTTTGTAAAAGATCAGATCAGATCAGATCAGATCTGTTTAGATCGATCGATCGGTTGAGATCGGATCGGCCAGATCGATCGATCGGGATCAGCCAGATCGATCGACATCGAAAAAATAAGTTCAGATCAGATCAGAAAATTTCAGATGAACTGAACATAGCCGGAAAAGTAGGTTAGAGAAAGTAAATGGGATGTTAATGAATGTAGGTATGAAATTGTGAAAAGGGAAGGGTAGTTGATAAAGTTAGTGAAAAATAATATGGACTAATGACTAATGAGGTGAGGAGAGAGAAACTAAGGGGAGGTTAACCAATGTAAATTCTCTAACCCTTTTTACAGGTCTAAAGATGACCCATCGAGAATCATTTATAATTGATGAGTTGATAACCCTTAGTTCCACTCTACTCCCATTTTGTGTTTTCGCCTCTCTTTATGAATCTCGAATTTGCCTGTATTTTTTTGGACTGAATTTATATGAACTGAACTGAAATGAGTATTATTGATAATTACAAGTGAAATAATATTTTTATCATAAGTTCAGTTCAGTTTACAACGTTTATTATTATTATTATTATTATTATTATTATTATTATTATTATTATTATTATTATTATTACTACTACTACTACTACTACTATTATTAATATTATTAATTATTATTATTATCAATGATGAACTGAATTGAACTGAATTTCCATTAATTCAGTCCAAAAGAACAGAGCCTAATTTCAACTCTGATTAGTGTCGATATTTAAAAATATTTTTAAGCCTATAATAATTAAAATTTAATCAGTTTATGCATCTTGAAAATATTATAATAAATTAATAAAATAAAACTCAATACTCCTAAGTCCTAATACAAAGTTGGATTTTTATTTAATAATAGTTATGAATTTTGAATTGTCGTGTTTGTAGTATATTTATTTATTGAAGTTATGACTAAATATTTTTTGTATTTTAGTTACCAAATAATATTTTAGTAGTGTTTGGCGGCCAATAAGGGAAACCAAAAAGGCCAAAACCCTCGTTCACTCTCTTTCTCCCCGTCATTCTCTCTATCTCTTTGTAATAGCCCGCATTCTTAAGTAGTTTTAATCAAAAGTTAATTTTTTTATCTACTTAATTATGCGATAATATTACTGTTATGAAGATATTATGAAATATATGCATATATTTCTTTAAAGTTTTTTTTAGAATACTTAATTTTTGTCAAATAAGTTATGAGCTAATATTTTTTTTACAATTACAACTTTTATTAAACTCATTCCTCAAATTATGGTGCATGTGTAGTTATTTTGAGTTTTATTGAAACAAGTCAAAACTAGTCAATTTCTATTTAAGAAAGGAACCCAAGTCCTCATTTCCTATATATCTCTCTTTCTCTCTCCTCTTTTAAAGCTTCATCTTCATTCTCTGGATATATACTGCATAAGAGCAACCTTTTACTTTCCTCAAGTTTTTTTTTTTTGACAGGAACAAAAGGATTTCATTCATAAGGGATAGCCAAACGACACTTACAATTAATTCTTGAAAAATCGAAAATTCCAACACAAATATATAACACCTTAAGATACATAGCATATTTGATAAAAAATAGCCTTAATAAAAAACTTCATCCGAAACAATACAATATGTGAGTTCGCTCTGATTCGGCTTAACTTCCGCTGATGCATAGTCGTTTGGGTGAAAATACTTTCGTGGTGTTCTAGTTTCTTACAGAGAATAAAGATTGTTAAATCTTCCTCCTTCATTAGACGCACAAAAAAAAAAAAAAAAAACTGAACACCCTAAAATAAATACCATCTTAAGGATGAGATATACTTATTGTAAGCAATTAAAGGAGTTTTTGGGGCTTACCACCGGTACGAACACCAGTGGAAGCCTCTACAAAGATTCTCAATTGAGGCCAAGAAGAAAAGAGATGAAAGAGAAAGAGAAAGAAGAGTACAAAATGAAGGAAAAACCTTCAAAAAGAAGAAAAACCTAGCGATGAATGCTAGCAAAAAAACCTTCCCAAGGAGAAACCCTAGAAAGAAAAAATCCTCCCAAGGAGAAACCCTAGAGGGATCCGCTTTTCTAATGCACTTTTACTTTCCTTAAGTTAATATAGCCAAACTTCATTCTTCAATTTATTTTCCTTGTAAAATCATTCATACTTCATGAAATGATATTAAAACCTCACAATTCTACTTGTAATTGTTTAAGAAAGTTTGAAAACCCAAAGAAAAAACACCAAAACCATTGACTCTCACTCTCTTTCACCTCTGTTCACGACCTTCTGTTGGCTCAATTATCTTCAACCTGCAGTCTGAATTTAGCAAATATTCCTTCTTCAAAGTTGTAGATCTCGGAAAATTATTAAATTTATACTCAAAAATTACTCAATTTGGAGTTGTGTGGTAGGAGAGCCCATTTGAATTTTTTAGATGCTGCCATTTTTCTTGCGCTGCTGCTCGTGTTGAAACAACAAGCTCTTCCATTACTTCACTAAATTATTTCTCTTTCTATTATGTGCAAGAGATGACTCAAATTTCTTATGATTTATTGCATGCAAAGGTAATCTTCTTAGTTTTTACTCTTATTTTCAAAAAGAATACTTCAAAATAGTTTATGGGATAATCGATTTTGTTATATTCAACTTTAAGTTACGTTGTTACAAATAAGTTCTGTATAAACTAATAAAGCAATTTTTTAAAATGTGGAAATCAATTAAGATTTCTTATTTAGTTCATTGAATGAGTTGCTAATTTCTTCCTATTATTATTACTGAAGTATTATTGAAAGTGATGAGAAGGATCGTTTGAGGTCATTGGTGATAGTTTTGGAGGTCAAGCAATAGTTGAAATTCTTGGGTTCAAGATTTCATTATAAGCCACTTATTATTATTATTGTAGGAGTTTGGTATTGATAATTAAATTAAGGAACACATTGTCCTTCCACTTTATAATTAGATTTTGGTTATTGATTTCTATGAAAAGTTGGCTTGTGGATATTATTGATTTGATTCGCTTTCTTGTGTAACTTAAGAATGATTTATTTAAGCACTTAAGTTTGGAATTGATACATTAATAAGCATTTGAGGTAACATGTTACAAGATTTATAGTTTAGAACTTGCTTAAAGTTTATGATTCTAATAACTAAATTGCTTAACTCGTAATCTATGATGTTTTGTTTTAGAGTTTCGTTATCTTGAATATTGATGTTATATTGAAATAAGTTTAAAAGCTAGTTTTGAATTTACGAATTATGTAACTCGAGTATACATAGTATTTGAAAGCTGAGACGGAATTGTTTAAGTGAAATAGTATTAGGATTGAAGGTCGCTTGTACAATTGTAAATTTGATTCAATTTATGAACAAGGCTATAATGTCTTATTTTAAGTTTTACCCAGGTTGAGCTATTGTTTATTAGTAGTAATACGTCTATAGAATTTGATTATACTTAGGAGTAATGTTGCTCTAATTTCGATGATCTATTTTAAAAGTGTTTCTTTCTCTTACTTATTACTTATATTGTTGTTTTCGAAGCACATCTTAAGGTTTTACTATTTAAGTTTTGAGGATTAGGTATTTATGAAATTGGAACCTATGGTGGGATACTTATGCAGTGAATTAGTTGTTAGTGTAGAAGACTAAGAAATTATAGTTTAGGAATACAAATTGTGATGCGAGAATGTTGGGTTGGTGAATAGAGTTGTGATTTGGAAGTGAGTTGCGAGTGAAATTTCGTTAACGGGTTAGTAAAGCTGGTATGAGAAATTCATTGGATGCCGGGGATGAGAGATATCAAATGTTGGGAAGTATAATTCGAATAATAATGTACTTATATGGTATTATGAAATCAGGTATCAATGCCAAGAGTTATGTTGCATATGCATTATGGTCGACTAAATTAAATTATTCATTAGAAATGGTGATATGGTTATGAAGAGGGTGTCTAAGGAGTCAAATATAAGTTGTTACGTGAGAACATTAAGTCTGGCGATTTAAGTAAATCCAAGGTAAGTTTTGGAGTTAATGTCATTTAATAGTTTTTTTAGGATTATTACTAAATATCATGTGTATGTGGTACAATGGACTAAATGAAGACACATCAGGGGTCAATGAACCTCAAATATTGGGGAATAAGATTTGAGATGTGAATGTCGTGTTCGTAATATAAAAGACCCAGATCTAAGTAATGGTTCGAAGTTATATCAAATAGGAAATTGGAACTCTATTGTTTGAGTTATGAGAAATTATATTTGGTGGGCGTGATACTATTTGAGTTGGGGAATATCTTCTTATGAATATTGGAAAGAGGTAAGCTATAAAGGTTAACAGATTCATTTACTAATGTGAAGTATAAGACTAAAGAAATTGGAACTAAGGAGAATTTCTTGGAATTTCTAAATAAGATTTTGGTTAGTATTTAGAATTAATGTTTATATTTCTAGATTTTTAGAGGAAGGTCTACAACTGATTTTGAAAGAAATAAATTTCAGATTTATCGAAGCTGAAAGAGAAAAAGTTTACCATATATGTATGATTTCTAAAAGCTAAACTTGCGGAAGATTAGACATATTTCCAATCGCTTATTTTTGAAGCAATCTTTTATAAGTATTAATCATGTTTTCTAACTGTAAAGCATATGCGGATTTTACATAACGTTTAAGATGTTAGTAAAGCTCTTATTACTCAATATTATAAATGTCTTGTAGTATGTTATATACAATTTTGACAAGTTCATGAAAGTTAAAAAAAACAAAAAGAAAAGAACTACTTCCCAAATTTGTTTAAAAGTTTTGTGTTTCCAATTTGAAAGCTCAATTTATTCTTGCAAGTTATTACAAGTGATTATTTGTCCCAAGTTGTTAATAAAAGGGTACAACTCAAACAACAACTGTTCTACACAAGCACAATCTCTGTTAAGAGTTAAGTTAGTTTTATTTAATTATGTGTATCAAGTAAGCCTTGTTGGAGTTCATTTGTATGAACTATATCTACTTCTTCAACACAATGTTATTAAATGACTTATCTCTACCAAAAGAACTCGAAATAATGATGGAATAAATATAAGTGAGAATTTGTATAAACTTGCTATGTGCAATGTTTAATGGACTAAAAGTGATAGGGGAAAGTAGTCGTGGAACGGCGATGAACAAATATTGCAAGCGAGCGTGGTGTCTTATAGCTACCGGTTACTGAATTAAAGATTGCAGGCGAGCGTGGTGTAGTAGCTGCTAGGGGCATGTCCTGAAATTCTTGCAAGCATATGGTATATAAGAGGGTGACGACCCCCACAATTTAGAGATAGTTGATCGTGGTGACCCCTCTCTAATCTTGTTCACTTTCCCCAATGAAAAATATATTGATTGAAATTATGTAAGTGCTTGAAGAACGAGAATCAAGAATGTTATTGGACATGTGAGTCATGGTACATGGTTTACAATAATGGTTTGTTATACAAGTTCATACACAACCTGACGCATTATTATGGTCACTTTGAGCAATAATTTTCTGCTCGTTGAATAAAGTACTTAAAACTACTTAATTAAGAGTCATGTGAACATATATGTAAGTTAGTGTCAAATGGTTGAATCAGGAATATAGGACCTTCGTGTGTTATGCATGTCACCCCGAATCTAAATCGAAGTACTTTACTTAAAGTATGTAAAAGTCGTTTAATCCTAATAGTTTTAAGCTTTATTGTATGAACGTTGTAAGTTATCTCTCTTATGTGTTATATTCTTAATATTTACCTGAAATGTGTGATATGCTGTGAAAAATTGCAAAATCCACTAAAAAGAATTTAAGGTTGGACAGTGTGTGCTCAACTTTCGTTGATTTTGTTCTTGGAACCTATCCTGGTATTAGATGGTCCGTGATTGAGATAATGACTCATTACAAGGTTTTATTTGGTTCATGATTGTGAAGTACTTTAGAGGAATATGAGATGTGATTATGTTAGGTATACATCAAGGGTTATTATATTGGCGTTGTATATTTTTATTCAAATATTCATTCTAGGTTATAGTCGTGTAAGCTCATGGTGCCCTCGTCCAGGATGAGAAGATAAATTTTGCCGTCCTCTCAATTTAAGCTTGATTACTTAAAGGTTCTCTAATCTTAGTTAATAGCTTGGGAGGTCGGGCTATTACACTCTTTCCCACCTCCGTCGTTTCATTCTGCTAGTCGGAGCCGGAGCTACCTCGTCTTTTTTTTCCTGCTCATCTCTCGACTCTCATCTCACGCATCTAAATTAAGGTAATCTACTGTTAATTGTTTGTTATTAAGTTATTATGTGCTTTAATTGGCTGTTATCCTTACTCAATTTATCATGATTTCATGATGTTATTTGGAATTCATGATTTGCGGTACATAATTAGGTTTCTATTCAAATTGCTCATCTCTCGATTCTTATTCTGGATCTGCAACCTGTTGTTAATTGTTCCTTGTTGAATAATTAGGGTTTTTAATTCAAATTGGTTAATGGTTAATGATTGATATTCTGGATCTGCAATCTATTGTTAATTGTTCGCTGTTAAGTTGTTATGTGTTGTAATTGGTTGTTTGGTTGTTATCTTTACCCAATTTATCATGAATTCATGATGATTTGAAGGTGTTATTTCGAGTTGGTAGTTTGCTGGACATACTTAGGGTTTCTAATTCAAATTGGTTAATGGTTGATTGGTATACAGACTGACACTTTTTCCCCAATTCTGTGTATTGGATTGATTTGAGGGTATTCCCCACTTTTCTTATCGTAGACTCACACATTGACACAAACTTCTCAATTTTTAATTGGAGTGTACTAGATACAACAAAAAAGGCTATAACACAGGTTTACTTTCACATCAATTTCATAATCTTTGATTTCTTATGATAGTTACATCGTTCATATTATCATTGTTAGATCTACTTTTTTTTTTTTTTTTTACTAATTTTCCAGGTTTATATATATATATATATATGATTGGGTTCTAATGAGAACCTTCTTATAGTGAGAACTACTAAAAATGAGCAAAAACTTCATAAAATGAGCAAAAAAATAAAAAAAAAATTTGAGCAAAAGCATAAAATGAGTAGAAAAATTAAATGAGAAAAAACGTAAAATGAGCAAAAATGTAAAATGAAAAAAACGTAAAATAAGAATAAAAAGTTTAAATGAGCAAAAACATAAACAACAACAACAACAACTAAGCCTAATTCCCAAAGTGATTTGGGGTCGGCTAACATGAATCGTCAACTGAAACCGTTACCAGAGGAGATGGCCTCGACAAGAGTGATAAAAAGGTTTTTTTTTTTTTTTTTTTTTTTTTTTTTTAGAATTTTTACGAAGTTTTTTTTTTTTTTTTTTTTTTTTTTTTTAAAGCAAGGTTTACACCAACAAGTTTTAAAAGAGGTTTTCAACAAAAGGTTTTAATACCAACACAATTGAGAAAAACAAATAAATGCAGTAATCACACCCCTTCCTCCACATGGATACTGCCCCTCCACCCACTTCTATCCAATGTCATGCTCTCCTCAATCCCAAGTAACCTCATATCACTTTCAATTACCTTCATCCAAGTCATCTTAGGTCTTCCCCTACCCCTTACAATTTAGTTACTCCTCCACTCTTCAATTCTTCTCACCGGTGCATCACCTGATCTCCTTTTCACATGACCAAACCATCTTAACCGATTCTCCCTCATCTTTTCTTCAATGGATGCAACTCCAACTTTTTCCCGAATCACTTCATTTCTTAATCGGTCCTTCCTTGTGTGGCCACACATCCACCGCAACATACGCATCTCCGCCACGTTCATCTTATGAACGTGGCATTGTTTCACCGCCCAACATTCGGTGCCATATAACAAAGCAGGCCTAATTGCCGTACGGTAGAACTTCCCCTTCAAGCTTTGGGGAATGCCGGAATCACAAAGGAATCCGGTGGCGCTTTTCCACTTTAACCAACCCGCGTTAATTCTATGAGCCACGTCTCCATCCAGTTCTCCATCCTTTTGGAGAATGGATCCTAGGTAACGGAAGACGTTCGATCCTTGAACCACTTTGCTATCCAAAGTGACCGCCCTCGCCTCGCTGCTTGTAACCCCACTGAACTTGCACTCCATATACTCCGTCTTACTTCTACTCAATCTAAAACCCCGGGCTTCTAATGTATGTCTCCACAATTCCAACTTTCTCTCAATACCATCCTTTGTCTCATCAATCAACACAATATCATCCGCAAACATCATACACCATGGTATATCATCTTGAATTGACCTCGTTAGTTCGTCCATGACTAGGGCAAAGAGAAAGGGACTAAGTGCAGAACCTTGATGCACTCCGATCGTAATAGGAAACTCTTATGTCCTCCCCACCGTAGTCCGCACACTCGTAGTTGCCCCCTCATACATATCCTTGATGATATCTATATATTTTTGTGGAACACCTTTCCTTGCCAACGCCCACCAAAGTATTTTTCTTGGTACTCTATCATATGCCTTCTCCAAATCAATGAAAACTATATGTAAATCCTTCTTCCTATCACGGTAATGTTCCATTGTTTGTCTTAAGAGGTGGATGGCCTCTATAGTCGATCTTCCAGGCATAAATCCAAATTGGTTCTCCGATATCTTCACATGTTTCCTAAGTCTTTGCTCAATCACCCTTTCCCAGAGTTTCATCGTATGACTCATTAGTTTGATTCCTCGGTAGTTGGTACAATCTTGTACATCGCCTTTGTTCTTATACAAAGGAATCAAAGTACTCTTCCTCCATTCTAATGGCATTTTGTTGTGTCTCCAAATCATGTTGAAGAATGTTGTCAGCCATTCGATTCCTCTCCCCCCTAAACACCTCCAAACTTCGATAGGTATGCCATCTGGCCCCGTAGCTTTCTTCAATCCCATCTTTTTTAATGCTGCAACGACTTCTCCCTTTTGAATCCTCCTCACAAACTCTCGATTTAACATACTTGGCGGAATGTGTACATCCCCGATGTCTTGTGCTTTATCACCGTTGAACAAGGTATCAAAGTACGACCTCCATCTATACTTTATCTCTTCATCCTCCACAAGCACTCTTTGGTCCACACCCTTGACACATTTTACCTTTCTTATGTCTCTTGTCTTCTTGTCCCTCATACGCGCAATTCTATAAATGTCTTTTTCACTTTCTGTCGTATCCAATCTTGCATAAAGCTCTTTGTTTACCTGTGCTTTAGCTTCCCGTACTGCCTTCTTGGCTTCTTTTCTAGCCTATTTGTACTTCTCATAGTTCACCTCGCTGCTATCTTTTCCCAAAAGTTTATAACTTTCTCGTTTGTTTTTTATCGCTTGTCTCACCTCCTCGTTCCACCAAGATGTGTCCTTACTTGATGGTACAGTTCCTTTAGATTCTCCAAGGGCCTCTTTCGCCACTTCCTTTATACCAAGTTCTATCTTTGTCCAAGTCGAATCTACATCCATTTCCGTGTTACAAGCCCAAATATCTTTACTAGCCATCTTAGCTAAGAAGTTCTCTTTGTGCTCCCCTTGGAGCTTCCACCACTTGATTCGCGGCTCCACATTGGGTTTTCGCTTTCTTAAAGACTCCGTACCTCGGAAATCAAGCACGACTAGTCTATATATGTTGGGTGGTCGCGCTCTCACCCGGTATCACCTTGCAGTTTGTATAACTCTTCCGCCAACCATTCCTTACTAAAAAGAGGTCAATCTGACTCGCGTTACTTCCACTCCTATACGTCACAAGGTGAGATTCTCTTTTCTCAAACCAAGTGTTCATAATACTAAGACCATAAGCTAATGCGAAATCCAAGATATCACTTCCAGCTTCATTTCTCTCCCCATACCCAAAACCTCCATGAATGCTCTCAAAGCCAACTCGACTAGTGCCCACATGTCCGTTAAGATCCCCACCAATGATCAATTTTTCATTAATAGGCACTCGTTGCACAACCTCCTCCAAATCCTCCCAAAATTGTTGTTTAATAAATGCTTCCAATCCTACTTGCGGCGCATATGCGCTTATGATAGTCACCGCCTTACTCCCTAATACTAGTCTGATACTCATAATGCGGTCACTCTTCCTCGAAACTTCCACCACATCATCAATATATTCCTTATCAATAATGATGCCTACTCCATTCCTACACTTATCCTTTCCGGAGTACCAAAGCTTGTAACCCCACGGGGCTAGTTCTCTTGCTTTTCCACCAACCCACTTAGTCTCTTGATGGCACATTATGTGAATCTTTCGCCTCCTCATAACCTCCACCACCTCCGCCGATCTTCCCGTCAAAGAGCCAATGTTCCATGTTCCAAAGCGCAACCTACTACCCCTACCACTGCCACTACCCTGGACTAACTTCTTTACCCGCACCCGTCCCTGATGCGAGAACCCTTGCATATTTGACACCACCCCCGGGCGCTGGGATAGCGCGCCGCTTCTGGGCGACGACCTAGCAACCCTTGCATACTTATCACTACACCCGGGTCTATGAAGTGCAGTGCGTCGCTGAGTAGGGGACGCCCCCACGTTTTTCATTTGTCGATTCATGTCATGATATGGGACTATGTTTTATGCTGGCCGCCCCAAACCTACCGCAACTCTCCTCCTTTATCCGGGCTTGAGACCGGCAGTGAATGTCACTGAGCAAAAATATTGTGAAATGAGCATAAAAATGTTAAATAAGAAAAAACGTAATATAAGCAAAACATAAAATGAGCAAAAACGTTGTGAAAAGAGCAAAATCTTCGTAAAATGAGAAAAAACGAGCGGTTCTCATGGTTTTCATGATAAGGGTGGCTATCATATGAACTTATATATATATATATATATAGGATCCACTGAAAACTAAACTTAAGATGAAAACTGAAAACCAACCTTTTTGCTCATTTTGCAGATTTTTGCTCATTCTATGTTTTTTGCTCATTTTATGTTTTTGCTCATTTTAAGAAACTTTTGCTCATTTTAGCAAATTTTCGCTCATTTTACGAAGTTTTTGCTCATTTTACAAACTTTTGTTCATTTTATGTTTTTTGCTCATTTTATGATTTTGCTCATTTTAAAAAACTTTTGTTCATTTTACAAATTTTTGCTCACTTTACAAATTTTTGCTCATTTTATGTGTTTTGCTCATTTTATATTTTTGCTCATTTTAAGAACTTTTTGCTCATTTTATCGTTTTGCTCATTTTAAGAAACTTTTTGCTCATTTTATGTTGCAGTTTTCAGTTTTCAGCATAAGGAGTGGTTTTCAAGTGATCCTATATATATATATATATATATATATATATATATATATATATATATATATATATATATATATATATATATATGGGTGAGAGATCAAATAAGAAGTTTATGAAAACGATCGAGAAGGATGAAAAGGATAGATGTGCATATTTTAAAACAAAATACGCGTATTTCGATTTTCGAACTACATGTATATATCTATACAAATATATTAAAAGGCGTTCCTATAAAAGGAACAGTGCCACGTGACACTCTTCTCAAGCTTCTAATACACATGTTTATGATCTCATACTACAATATCAATGTTTAATGTTTCAAAGTAAAACATAATAAAGTCTTATAATTATATGTAACTATAAAGATATAGACAAGCTTTTTGATCTCTAACACTTTTACTAGTGTAAGAACATTCTCTTACCCCAATTCCATTGACATTTTTATTTTTTATCCCCGATTTCTTGGAAGTTTTTTTCTAAAACAACTTATCATGCCATAATGTCCATTTTCAATTTCGCACTAGAAAGAAATTTACGAAAGGCTAATGAAATCAATTATGAAACTTACGAATAATAATATATTTGATAATTGTAACTACCCGGAGCATCGCCTGGAAAAAATAGTAGTTGTTGGCAAAAATATGTACATTTAGGCTCTGTTCTTTTCGACTTAATTAATGAAATTCAATTCAGACAAATTTAGTTCAGTTCAATTCAGACAAATTCATTTCAGTTCGGCTAGTTTTCATTCACTTCAGTTCAGTTCACACAAATTAAGTTCATTTCAGTTCAGAAAAATTCAGTTCAGTTCAGTTCAGACAAATTCAGTTCAGTTCAGTGTTAAAGAACAGAGCCTTAGGCCCTGTTCTTTTGGACTGAGAAAAACTGAATTGAACTGAACTTAAATTAAGTGAACTGAGAGAAACTAAATTGCAAAGAGTAACTGAACTGAACTCAAATTAACTGAACTGAAAATAAGTCCAAAAGAACATGGTCTTATAGTTCAAAAAAATGCAGATGATAAAAAAAAATACGAACATCCAATTCAAAAAATATGCATATTTAGTTGAAAAGCATATGAAAAAGAAAAATCTTCCCATTGTATTTAAGAAGTCTTCTCATTTGATGATATATATACATGTCCTTTAAAAATTAAAACTTTTATATGAAAAAGGAGAATTAACAATATGGACCGTATTCAATCATTTCATCGATCTTATGATGATGTCACTTTGTTTGCGAATATTTTTTTTGTTTATATATGTGTGATTTTTGTAGAAGTGATGAATCATACAAAATGAACAAGTATAACAACACCACAGGTTTATGTCATCACTGCCATGACTTTTGTGGCTCAGACCTGAAAACTAAGCTTCATTGATTTTGTCAGAACTACAAGAGAGAGAATTAGTTCTCTTTCAATTATTACATCAAAGAGCAGAAGTAAAATTAAAGCTAGTATTTATAGAGCTAGGAAAACAAAACTAGAATAACAGAAGGGAGCTCAGTTGGGAGCTGGTAACAAAAAACAACTAACCCCTTCTGAGTTAGTTAGGTGGGTATTAGTCGAGTGTGACGCAGCATCATTTAATCAGTAATCTTATCACCCCCCTTCTTCTCAAACTAGACATGGGAGGAAATATGCCAAGTTTGGTAAGAAGTTTGTGCATTTGAGCAGAGGGCAACACCTTAGTAAAAACATCAGCAATTTGCCCCTGAGTAGGAACATAAGCTAGGGAGATCAAGCCTTCAAGCACTTTGTCACGGGTGAAGTGAACATCTATTTCAATGTGTTTTGTACGTTCATGATGAACATGATTCTTGGCAATGTGGATGGCACTTTGATTGTCACAGTGCAAAGTGATAGGCTGTAGGTTAGTAACTCCCAATTTAGTAAGTAGTCGACTAGCCAAGTAACTTCGAGAGGCTGCAGCCAGACATGGCACGATATTCGCCTCTAAGGAGCTCTTGGACACAATATCTTTGCTTCTTGGATTTCCAATGGCTGGAGACTTGCCCAATATTAAGATGTAGCCAGAGATGGACCTTCTGGTATCTAAACAAGCACCCCAATGTGAGTCTGAGAATGCCTGTAGGGTGAGAGAATCACTACCCTTTAATAAAATCCCCTGCCGAGCAATGGATGAAATGTAGCTGAAGACATGATACAAGGCCTGAAAGTGAGCTTCTCTGGGAGAGTGCATCTACTGGCTAAGATGTTGGGCACTATAAGAGAGGTCAGGTCTTGTATGTGTGAGGAAGTTAAGCTTACCTACTAGGCTTCTATATTCAGTAGGATTAGAGAGGAGAGGAGAGTCTATAACATTGAGTTTGAGGGAGAGGGTTAAAGGAGTGACAACAAATTTGTATGTAGTGAAAAGAGCAGTGGAAAGTAATTCCTTAGTGAACTTGGCCTGTGTCATAGAAATCCCCTAAGAGAGATATCCAATCTCAATGCCTAAGAAGAAGCTGAGTATCCCTAAGTCTTTGATACTAAAGACTGCATCAAGGTGTTGCTTTACTGACTGTATGCCAATGATATCACTACCAGTGAGTAAGATATCATCCACATAAACTGCTAGGATTAAAAATAAACCATTAGAGTGCTTAGTAAACAAGGATTAGTCATTTTTGGATTGGACAAAACCTTGTTGTAACAACTCATGAAGAAGCTTGGCAAACCATTGCCTAGAAGCTGTTTAAGGCCATATAGTGACTTTAGGAGTTTGTAAACCTTGTGATCTAGATTTGGAACACCATCAGGGATAGTCATATAGACGTCCTCACATAAATCACCATGTAGGAAGGCGTTGTTGATATCCAACTGAAATATTTTCCACCCTCTGCAAGAGCAACAATACACCTAACTGTTCCCATTTTAATAACAGGGCTGAATGTTTCCTCAATATCAACACCTAAATTCTGAGTATAGCCCTTAGCTACAAGTCTTGCTTTGAACCTTTCAACCGTGCCATCGGCCTTGAGCTTTTATTTTATAAACCCACTTACACCCTATGGGTTTCTTTCCAAGTGGGAAGAGATACCAAAGCCCATGTATTGTTCTTGGATAGAGCAATTAACTCTTTGTCCATGGCTTCAAGCCATCTAGGATCTGAGAGGCTTGTTTATAAGTGATAGGTTCCGTTAGATGTTCAACAGAGGCAACTAGTGCTATATGAGCAGTAGGGAGAGAAGTGTAATGTATGAAATTACACCGGTGAGTAACCTATGAGTGTTACAAATATAGTTGTTGAGATGAGAGGGTGGATGTGAAATTCTGGTGCTCCTCCTAACAGGTAAAAGAGATAGAGGAGGAGAAATAGATGAAGAAGAAGAGACATAAGTAGATGTAAATGATGTAGGAGAAGAGTTAGGAATAGGAGAAGACATATCAGGGAGAGAAGTTGGAGAAGTAGTGTCTGCATCAAGGAAAGATGTAGAAAGAGATGAAGGGATTGTGTTTGATAAGTCTGTAGAAAGGGGTTGAAAAACATCTGGTAAGTCAATAAAAGGTAAGAAATCTGTGGCAGTAGGTAAAAAGAATTGGAATGAAGGAGTGGAAGTAGAGGAATGTGTGAGATGCATAGGAAAATGTTGCTCACAGAAGACATCTCTGGAGATGATGATTTTGTGAGTGGTGATGTTAAGAACTTTATAACCTTTTTGACCTGGTGAATATCCAAGGAAAATATGAGCAGCAGATCTAGGTGCAAATTTAGCTCTATTGTGTTTAGGAGAAGATACAAAACACGGACAATCAAACACTCTTTAAGTGATCAAAGTTAGAAGTTGATGAAATAAAAGGTGATTTGGGCTTTTTTGATGTAGAACAGTAAGTGACATCCTATTTACAAGATGTACAACACAAAGGATGCATTCTCCCCAAAATTGAGGAGGAAGGTTGGCTTGGAAAAGCAATGCCCTGGAAGTCTCTAGTTTCCTCTCAACAACTCCATTTTGTTGAGGGGTGTCAACACAAGTTCTTTGATGTTCAATGCCTTTTAAAAGCAAGAAATGCTTCAATTCACCTTCACAAAACTCTTTCCCATTATCAGTTCTAACACACTTGATGACAATATCAAATTATGTTCCAACATATGCCTGAAAGTTGAGAAATATGTGTATCACATCTGACTTAGCATGCAACAAATAAACCCAAGTCATTCTGCTAAAATCATCCACTACTGTAAGAAAAAACTTACATTGTGTGTAGCTTGTCTGTATGGCCCCCATATATCCAAGTGTAACAATTGAAAACAGGAAGTTTTCTTAATAGAACTATGAGGAAAAGATAATCTTGTCTGTCTAGCTAATGGACAAATTTGACACACTTCATTGAATGAAATACAACTTTGACCTTCTAGAGGAGATATGTACTTGGGTTGTGAAAAAGGTCGATGGCCCATTATGAGGTGCTACAACTTGGCTTCTCTAACATAGCCATAAGCTAGCCTGAGCCGAGTTGTTATCAGTTTGCTTCTCTAACATAGCCATAAGCTTCTGATATTGTTCATTAGTAATTGGCATATCTTGTTGAGTTATATGACCAACAACTTCATCTTCATCATATTGAACAGCAACATCCATTCTTTTTCCTTTGTCATAATGAGCGGGGAGGAGTATAACCAAGTTTGTAGCATCTTTGCATACGCATCGGCAGTGGTCACGAGTAATAGTTCACTCTCTTTTTGTCGGGCTTTTTATCAGCAGTATATGAATTCTTGTAATAGGAATTGCTAGCAATAGGAGTAGGAGCAGGAGGTCTGGTTGTTCTATCATAAGAATTATACTAAAATCTGCCTTTGTTAGCAACAAAAGCCATTATAGACTCATCTCCTCCATGAGATGTAGGATGATAAAGTTGCTTATGTTTCTCTTCTTGAACCAAAAGCCTATAAGCATAGAAATTGCTGGTAATGGCTGCATGAGCAACAAGCTTCCTCTTACAACTTCATAGCCATCAGCTAGTTTCATAAGAAACTGAATCAACCTTTTATCCTGTTGTGACTTGAGCAATTTTCTGGTGATTGTGCAAGTGCAATTTGCAGTCACAAGTTGGCAATGGATCAACAATCAACATCATCAAGATGATCCCAAACTCTCTTGATCTTAGTGAAAAAAGTTGAAATACTATCTGATCCTTGTTTCAATTCATCAAGATTTTGCTGTAAAGCATACAGAACAGTTCCAGAAGATGCACCAAATCTCTCTTCTATATTAAGCCAAATTTCTCTTGCTGTATGAAAATACCACTCCTAGCAATTCTTGATCCAAAACTCCTAAATTCCATGAAATGAGCATTTAATTGCATCGCTCCCATGCTCTTAGTTCTCTAGTACCAGCATTAGGCTTATGAATTGATCCATCAATCATTCCTAATTTATTTTTCGCAGACAAACTGATCATCATTGATCTTTTCCAGTCTTCATATCCTTCACCAGTGAATATTTCAGAGACAAGTTTTATTCCAGGATTGTCGGAAGGATGGAGGTAAAAAGGTGAAGTAGGATCTTGTCTAGGATCTAAAGTATTATTTTGATTATTTTGTGAGGAATTATTAGGAATTGGAGTTTCATCCATGATATGAACAAATTTGAAGCAAGAATTGAGCAAAGAAAATGAATAGATTATGAGCAAAGAAGATCAGTAAGAAATTGATTAATTGCACAATCAACAAATGATCTAAGAAACGATTCAAACTACTGAGCAATCAAATTGACTGAACAATTTCGAGCAAATGATCAATTTCAGAAAAACGCACAAATTGATTTGAACAAACAGACCTCAGAATTTATTTTGCGAATGAAAATTTTAGGATTGAACTTGGATAATTGCTCTGATACCATGTGATTTTTGTAGAAGTGATGAATCATACAAAATGAACAAGTATAACAACACCAAAGGTTTGTGTCATCACTGCCATGACTTTTGTGGCTCAGACCTTAAAACTAAGCTTCATTGATTCTGTGTAGAACTACAAGAGAGAGAATTAGTTCTCTTTCAATTATTACATGAGAGAGCAGAAGTAAATTAAAGCTAGTATTTATAGAGCTAGGAAAACAAAACTAGAATAACAGAATGGAGCTCAGCTGGGAGCTGGGACTGGTAACAGACAATAACTAACTCCTTCTGAGTTAGTTAGGTGGGTATTAATCAAGTGTGACGCAGCATCATTTAGTCAGTAATCTTATCAATATGAGATTAACATTCGGTTCATGCTATATATAAACCTGATCAAAGAGTAAGTTATTTCCCATGATTCACACTTAAAACACCGAGGTCAAAAGTGATGCAACACGGAAGACTTAGCCATTACCATTTACTAGCACGCGAGTGTTGACTTCAAAAGTGATAGATACCACACGAACCAACCAAAGAACCAACAACGGGCAACAACAAGCAAGTGAAAACACCTAATCCGCTATTTGCATTCTCGGGCGCATTTAGTACTAACTTCTCTAAACGAGGGATGCCGCTACCTGAACAAAAACACAAAATATTTAGAGCCATAATCTAAGATTTACACAATTGTACAAGAAGATGACAGTTGCAGTAGGTACAAGATTTATATGCTATAGAACAAAGCAAAAGGTTAAAGAACAAGTGCAATAATGTCAGTAAAAGCTTATTCCCTACTTACATTGGAAAATTATCATTTGGTATGACAATGAAGTTGAAAATAGTTCTTTCATCAACTACATCTTCACCAATATCACAATACAACTACCAAAGAAGGCCTTCCCTTGACTTCTTTTGGCCACGACCAAAGTTCTCTGGGGCAATCCCTGGTTCTACCTTGGACATATAATTTCTTGGCATATTATTTACACATAATAATGCATATATCAAAGGTTGATAAAATATTGCATATCCACAACCCTCACTCTTTAGTTTCTCCTATCTAGTTATCTTTTTACTATGTGATTTGACCATCCAAAGTCATATTCACATATAGTAGTCTCTCTTTCATTTTGCAGGGTGCCACAAGTAGGTCATCACTCATCACATCGGTCACCAGGGAGGGAAAGAGAGAAAAGGATAGAGGGGGAAATGTTCCGACGCCATCAAGACATTGCCAGTTTCCCATTGAGTCCTCTTATGATAGCTATTGTGGACAAAGTGAGTAAATTAGTGGCTGAATCCCATCCCGCCAAATTTACCCAACATTTTTTTTCTTTTTCTTTTTCCACCTTTTGAATTTCTTCTCGAAGCTTTTAGAATCTTTTTGCCTCTCTATTTTATATAAAAACAAGGTGTTTTGGTCTTAGCATATCAAGGAAACTAGCTAAGCAACCATAATAGCATTAAAAACCTGGTATCTAAGTGAAATTAAAATATTAACTCCACCCAAAAAAACTGAAATTACTCTACAACATGTTATTAACTTGGTGATACTCACTCTATTGCGCAAAGACCTTTTCTCTCCACTTTAGTCCTTCCATAAAATTATTCTATTACACATTTTCCCTCTTTTATCCTCTGTAAGCCCACCACATAGAACCACTTGATTTTATTAAATCACACTCGCGTTTCTCAACAATCTCTCTGCGACTACTTTACAAAGCCAAATAATTTTTAACTTTTAAAAAGTACAGCAAAATCAAGTTGATTTCGACAAACATAAGTTAAGTTTAGCAAAAATAAATTAAGTTCAGCAAAAGAAAGAAGAAGAGAGCATATCTTAATGAGACTACTATAAGATTCGAGAGGCGATTTATTAAGATTGCATATACACTTTCGATCCTTCCATAACTATTATTTTTCAATTGAAAGATTAAGAAAAGGCAATTTACGGACAATCAATTACCTCCCCACCCACCCTACCCCCCCAAAAAAAAGTTTATCGAGTGACAATATCTGCCTCATTTTGACATTAACTTCCCCTAGTTTTTGGAGTGACGGGTTGTGCCTCTGTTTGACATAACAAACATAATTCTCCCCCTTCAAGAACACAAGTTGTTTCTCATATGGCGCACACCACACCATCAATTTATGGTATGAGTGTTCGAACTATGGTAAGTGAATCTCTTTCATATGTAAAAACCGTTTCATTATGCAAAAAGTCACGCCTTAAGTAACTCCTAAATAGTATGATACATAACCTCTCCATAATGTAATAAGTCACTCCTACACAAATTTCTAGGTCATTCTCCAAATAATAGGGTTAGTAACCCCTTAATAACATGATAAGTAACCCTAATAACTAACATAATGGGTTGTCTATCGGTTGAGGGTCGAGAGAATCGTGCACGGTTGTGTTCGACATGAAATCCAACAAAATGTCACGAACGTCCGAGGACGAAAGATAAAATATTCTGCGGCCGGGTAAGCTTTTTTAAACTAATATCTTTGGCTTTGAGAAATAGCCTAGACGTATATTTAACTGTATTGCTTTGCTCTAAGAAAGGCGGATGACTCCTCTGCTTCACTTACGTGCTTTTATCGCTTGCCTCTATTGATAAAGAAGTTCATTTCAGCTTCCCATACTGACCTTCTAGTTACTTCCACTTTTGGAGCGAAGTAAACACTCAGTTTGGGGGGTGATGATAGAGTAGAGGAATGATACATAAGACTTCTACTGAAGACGGATTTGACTCCACGCCTTCCAAGGTCCGCGTTCTAGAGCATGAGGAATGAATGAAAGGGAAAAAAGGGAGATTTATAAAGCAGGGGAAGGATTTTAGTTTCAACAAAAAATGTCGTCGAGATATACCCGACCTCCGAACATGACGATGAAGGTCCCCGGATCTAAGCTTATCGGGGACTTTACTAAAAAGCTTAGTAAGGCAGGAAACTTCTTGCTAGACTTCTTAGAAGTAATGCTTTCTTCTATTGTCTCATCAGGGTTTCCATCCGAACAAGTGTCGGCCCTTGTGTCGAAGAAGATGGACGTGTTCGCGTCATTGGTGCGAAGTGTTACATGCCTTTTCAATAAGGGAACAAATGTTTAGACCTTAGAAAGTCAGCGCTCTCTTTTGGGGGATCCGTTCGATCTTTTAAAAGGACTCAATTAAAGGACTCAAAGGAGCACATTGTCGGTCTAAGATTGGGTTTTGAGAAAGAGCCATTTAAACGTCATATAATACAAGAATAGGTGAAATTTTTAACAATCATTTCAATCTTTTTCTTCTAAAAAGAGAAATCCCGAAAAAATCCAGGCAATTTTTCGCTTTCGATTCCCAAATTAGGTGTGTGGCGTGATATTCCTAATGCTCAAAGTCTAAACCTATATAAGATCACACGATTGCTTTTAAGAGCGATATGTTCATCCAACCTTAAGGTGATTAAATGGCGGCGGATCGCGCCAGGTTCGGACGCCTAAAAAAGTTCAACCCACGTGGCGGGCCGGGCCAAATTCCGGGCTAATATTTTTTGCGCAAAACCTGTTATTTCGGGCCAAATATAGCAGACTTTTCGAGCCAAAATTGGGTTGGGCCAAATTTTAAACTACAAAATCTTTTTGCGTTGTCTAAAACCCGTCCCAAATAAATTAAAATAAGGTCGGGCTGAAAACCAGGATGAAAAATTCTACCCAAGTCTCGGCATTTTCTGGGCCGGATGGACCTTGTTCGGCTTAACTCGAAATATTGTAATAGCAGAAAAGAATCTGGATGGATGCTCGACATCGATAAGGAACTATGCTTTCGGAGACGAAAGGCCATGCATCGATATCGGATTTGAAAAGCCCACATTCTAGTCTAAAACGGAATGGATTTCTTGGGAAGAGTTGATGGGGGACACGAAAATTTCAAAGGAAAGCCCAAATGAAAACATATAAGAAGGGGTCGTGGAGAAGGGACTCGTTGGATAAAAAAGCCAATCTTCATAAAACAAGGACCGCGGCCAGCGCCTTTATCTTTATATAGAATGCCGATCGACATCTTCCCAAATTGGTATGCATGCCAAAAAAGACATAGTGCCACTACACCCCTAAATAAAGGATAAGGAAATTGAACACAAGCGAGAGCTAGACTAACTCTTGGCCTAATGCTTGTGGATGATGAAGACTGATGACCGCTTATAGAAAACTCGTGCTATAGATTACCCAAGGATATAATGGATATATCATCCAAGTCGAAGGACTCTTCTTATCCCCAATAATTGGGATATTATTATTGACTACATATGTAAGTGTGTGTTTACTAAGAACTAGAACTCGTAGCTCAGAAAGATAGTAAACTAAGATGATGGAAATAGGGAAAAAGTAGGATACTAATTGTATTAAGAAAAGATCAAAGTAATCCCTCTAATACAACCCTTACTTTCGAGAGACCATCTCTCATACTAACAAACTTCTTATTTCAATCTCTGAATAATCCTACCCTTGAGATACTACTCCTATCTATTACATCATCCCTAACATCTCTTTCTTCTCTCTGAAACTGACTTGTTGCTCACTCCAAGATAACTACCTTGTGCTATGGGCTAGAGAATATTCCCCATTCCATAAATCATATCATGCCAGCTGCTCATGGTGGATTAATGACCTCATTGCCCTCAGAGTAAGGCTATTTAGATAACTGTTCTTTAACGAAGGGATAGAAATGACCTTGTTGCCCTTAATAGCAATAACATTGCCTACAAAACAAAGGGCAAAATAGCTGTTTTACCTCTTGTTTTGTAGAGAACAATTAACCTTTTTTACCTCTTGTTTTGTGGAGAACAATTAACCTTTTCTTGCCCTTATGCTTCTTCTTTCTAGCATACGAATACTGTGCTAAGAGCCTAAGACTCAGATTTCTTAATAAAATAAGTACAGAAACCAGCATATTAAGGACAAGTAAATTAAGGAAAAAGGATAGTTAGCTTGTATTAAGAAGAACCGAGAACCCTTCTAAATACAGCCCTCACTTTCTAGACGTGAGGTCTCTCCACAACACCAAAACTTTACTGAATATCTGAATGAATCCATTTTCTCTCTCTACACATTCCTAGATTCCCTTAAGTATTTTCCCTTGTATTGCAACAATAATTTGCAAACATTATATACTCCCAGTAAAGTGGAAATCCTAGCAATTAAAATACGCTTAATACAATCCAAATTATTATTAAAAAGCTAACTAGGGAAGGGGAGGGTGGAATTACCTGTAAAATCTAACTATGATTTGATGTAGTACTACTCAGTGTTACTCCAAAAAGACCACTGGTATTTCCCCCCTAAATTCTAAGATTTTCATCGGTCCTTAAAGAAACTTCTTCTATTGCTTATTGGGCAATCCACAAACACACTTCTTGTTACTTACCTCGCACAACCCATTTATGTGGACCTCCCATGCTCCCACTAACACACTTTCACACAATCAATTTTTATCTCACTTTTACACCAAAAATCTCTACTAATAATTATCAAAATATGTTCCCAAGCCTAAAAGGAAGTTCATTTGAGGAAGGAATATTAGCATATTAAGAAAAGATCATGTTATAAGATACTCCTGTTCAAATTAAATAGTCACATATACAACTATATGATTACTATTGCCAAAAAGATGTGATTAACGTTTCGGATATCTCACTAACTAATTTTAATGATTACGAGAGAAGAAATATGGCACACCTATTATACAATAGTTTATTATATTATAAGTCTAGAATGATGAAAAGTTGAGATAATACAACAACCCGCATTGAGGGAGTCACAAAATTCCTCCTCTACTTCCACAGTTTTCACCCTTCAATTCAAGCTGACAATTTGGGCAATGATCTATGTCCATGTAGTAGTCACCCATTGTGGATTTCCCGCAAACTACTCTAAAAGAAAATTCAAGGCTAGGATGACATAGCATCGGCACAATGAAATTGATAGGAGACATACTACCACTTCCCACATGTAATGTCCATATTATGTAGGAAAATACGCAGACACAATTTCCTCAAGACAGATGATAAAGACACGGAAAGAGGGTACAAAGCTCCTTTTCTATCCAAGATTCTTCCAGAAAGCAACGAGAACAATCGAGGAGAAACATTAGCTCCTCTTCAGCAACCTTCTGAAACTGTCCTAAACTCCTGAGCAAGCCAACTGAATTCGAGAAAACTGCCTTCAGAATGAATTGACCCACTAACACACACCACACAAGATGGTACAAAATTGCTATACTAAAACCAAGGTAAGCCTGAATTTGAAAGGTTTTGGGATTTTTTTAACTTTTCAACTCAGATCTACTATCTTCTTCTCTCTTCGGCGCATCTCCACCAAAAGCGGCAAGGTGGTGAGCCTTGCGCCTCCCCAAAAAGCGGCAAAAAGTGCGTGAAATGCGTAACCCGGGTCGCGTAGTGAACTTCACTTGGCTTGCCGGATGCGTTTTGGAAAATGCCTCCACTTGTCTGGCGCCTTGGGCGCGCTTTTTGAGACTAAGATTTCAACTCACCATATGTCTAAAAGCGCAAACTATATGTCAAAAAGGGAGATCAAAAGGTCGATAACCAACAACATCAAATCTACCCTTGAAACAATCATAGTCCTCTTCTCCATAAACATGGTTGTTGGTACAAAGACATTTCCTGGCCTCACCGTTTAGGTCAGTCTAATAATTCTAAGAGTGTGGTGGATGAGATTATGTTATGGAATTTGAGGTAGCTCTAAGAAATCCTATGTAATAATCCAGCCCTCTATTAAAGCTTGCTTAAATTTTCTTCCAAGGAATGTTTTGTGCTTGCATCAAAAGTTAAAGGAGCTTCTAATTTGTGATTTTTTTTGCTTAATGTTAACTAATAATACATTCACATTCTACTTTTGGAATTTCTTCCTTGCATCATATTTTGGAGTAGCACCAGAATTTCAATCATATGGTCATTGAAACCATGGATGGGGTCAAATAAAAGATCACCGGGTACATTGTGTAGCTTAGTGGGAACGCTTTGGGGACGGGGGTAGGTTGCATGAGAGTTCCCACTCTGAGATTGAGTTTTATTTTAGTAAAAAAAAGACTTACTTAGATCTAGGGATTCAGCAAATGACTTTTGAACGCTCCGTCTCACAGAGCGTTCGATAGTTTGCGGTCACGACAAGATATGGTCGCCGATCAACTTTGCGAGTCCATTTTCAAGTGATCTCTCTCTCCCCTTTGTTCTACTTAGTTCACTCTCTCTCTTCTTCATTCACCTTTCTTTGCTTCTTTTCTTTCTCCCTTATTATAAATTGGATTTAAAATCCGGTTACCATCAAATTAGAATGGCTAGGGAAGGCATTCCTAAAACAGCCTTCAGAACACATGAATGCCATTATGAGTTCCTAATTATGCCATTTGGGCTAACTAACGCACATTTCAGGCTCTAATGAATGATGTATTTAAGTCCTTCTTGAGAAAATTTGTGCTTATGTTTTTTGATGATATTTTGATATACAGTACATCCCCATAGTTACAACTCCAACATTTATCTATGTTTACAGTTGTTATCTTCATATCACTTATATGCCAATAGAAAAAAATGTGAGTTTTGGAAGGCGGAGGTAGCTTATTTAGGACACATCATTGGGGCAAATGGAGTGGTTGTTGATCAAACTAAGGTCCAAGCTATGTTAACTTGGCCAAATCCCACTAACCTGAGGGAATTCATGGGATTCTTAGGACTGACAGGCTACTACATAAATTTTGTCAAAGCATAGAAGATAAGTTTGGATGGAGTACAGCTGCCACTGCAATATTTCAGGCACTGCAGACTGTTGTGGCCAAAGCACCTGTTCTGGCCATGCCAGACTTTTCACAACCTTTCACTTTGGAATCTCATGCATCAGGCTTTGGAATTGGTGATGTTCTCTTGCAACAAGGGCACCCCATAGCCTATTATAGCAAGCTTCTAGGCCCAAGATCTAGGGCCAAATCAATTTATGAGAAAGAGTTCATGGCTGTGGTGTTGATTGTGCAAAAGTGGAAACATTATCTGTTAGGGAGGCACTTTGTTATCCACTCAGACTAGCAGAGTTTGAGGTATTTGATGGAGCAAAAAGAGGTAGGAACTGACTACCAACGTTGGATGAGCAAGCTTCTAGGGTATGATTTTGAGACTAAATACAAACCACTGAACCAGGACCTTCAAATAGGGTGGCTGATGCCCTCTCTAGACAATTTGTTAGCCACATTCAGTGTTTTCAGCACACTCTATGTCATGGTCCGACATCCAAGCAGAGAGGTCACTTCGGTTTCCTTCATTAAGCAAATGGTGCAAAAAGGTTAAAAGGGAAAGGAGCTTCCAAACTAGTTGATCATGGGGTTTCATTGTCTTGCCTAGCAATTCCAATATAACCCAAGCCATTTTGAAGGAGTACCATGATACACCTACTGGAGCACCTAGGGGACTTCAAAACTTACCAAAGAATAGCTAATGAGTGGTTCTGGCCACGCATGAGAAAACAAATTACCACCTATGTCATTTCCTGTCCTAAGTGTCAACAACAAAAAACATCCTCTTAAACCTGCTGGACTCCTTTAACCTTTACCAATTCCTTCCCAAGTATGGCAAGACATTTCCATGGATTTTGTAGAAGGCCTTCCAAAGTCTTGTGGAGTGGACACAGTGCTAGTGGTGGTGGACAGACTAACTAAATATTGCCATTTAAAACCCCTCAAACACCCATTTACAGCTGCTACAGTAGCTCACATTTTCATTAAGGAAGTCATCAGGCTACAACACTGCCACACATGCTTCAACTCAGGTTTGAGAGGTACTACAGCTGTGTCCACATTGGAGGAGCAACTATTAGAAAGCTACTTTGGACGAGCTCAAATATCACATGCACAAGTCCCAAAATAACATGAAACTCCAGGTTGATGGGAAGAGAAGAGATGTGTCTTATGAGGTAGGAGGCCTGGTTTATTTGAAGCTGAGACCATACAAACAGCAGTCTCTAGCCAAGAGGCTTTTTGAGAAGTTGGCAGTAAGATATTGTGGGCCCTTCCCAGTTACCAAGAAGATAGGCAAGGTCACATTTCAGCTGGACTTGCCCCAGGCAAGGATTCATCGAGTTTAAGGCACTAGGTCGAAGACACCGCTCAACCAACCATACCTGCCACCCTGACTGTAGACCTCATCATGGAGGTCACACCTGAAGTTGTTATGGGAGTCAGGCAGGTAGCTAGGGGAAATTAAACCTCCAATGAAGTTTTGCTTAAATGGCAGCGCCTACCTCCAGAGGAAGCTACCTCAGAGGATTCTATCACCATTGATTAGAGGTTCCCTACTTTCCACCTTGAGGACAAGGTGAGACTTTGGGAGGGGGTAATGCAAAGAATCAACCCGTTGCTCCTATTTTGATCACTTACAAGAGAAGGAAGAAGCAAGTGCCTTTTATTTTCATAGCAATAATATATTGTTAGTAGTTCGTTATACCTAAGTCACGTAGATTCTCTGTTAAATTCCCTAAAGAGACAGCTGGTACTCTCTACAGGACAGCTGGTGCTTAGTGAGTGGTAGAATCTTGTAATAAATAGGAGAATGAGGTCAGGTGAATGGTAATGAGAAATTAGAAGAAACAAGTAACTGACTAGGAGAGATCTCCCCTCTCGAATGTGAGAATTCTATTGGATTTCTTCATTGCTTTATATCCCAACTTAAATTCCCTCTTATTAGACCCTTTCTAGGTCAGCTCATACCATTTGTAAAGCGAGGTTACATTAAGATTGATGTGTTCCATTTATAAGTGTGCCAGTAGTAGTGAATGACGTATGAATATTAATTTTCTATTTTTTCATATAATTTTTGGGCTTTTCTTCGCAGTACCCGTTTCTTGGAATTCAAACTTTGTTGTTTATGTTTCCTGTACTGTTCTGGAGCTACATAGAATATGATCCCAATAAAAAGTCTAATATACTCCTACTAACCCTAGAATTTTGGAGAGAAAATTGAGAGTTTTGGGTCCATACTTGACCCTAGAGGCCTAGACTCATATGGATCATTTAGTTGGAGACTGATAAAGACCTTAGATAAAGATGGGGGGATCAATTAAAAGGGAAAAAGGGTGGGGGATATCAAAACGCTATGCTCTACGGACTAGGGTGATGGAGTTCCCAATATCGTATATACTACCTCTGTTTATTTTTAATCTATATAATTTGACTTTTACACTTGGCAAAGCATAACTTTGACGATTAATATCTTTAATTATCGATATGTAACCATTATAAAAGTTGTTATATTCAAAATATATGTTAAGACGATTCTAATAAGATAACACTTAACTATGTTTTCCCTTATGAATAATCATGAATGATGGTCAAAGTGAAATTTGTGAATAGTGCCAAATTAAAAAGGTGCAAATTAAGATGTATTGTGACTCTTATCTACTAAAAGATTTTTCTAAGAGAAATTGTGGCAAAGATATTTTAATGTTGTAACTCTAAATCTTTGCATACTTACATGAGAAATGAGACTGCATACTTACATGAGAAATGAGAATGAATTTTACACGCTATAACTCTAATGAACAAGTGATGTAACTCTAATGAAAAAGTGATGTAACTCCAAAAAAACAATTTGGAAAAAAAAAAATTTTGGGCTCGAAATTTTTCCGGGGGTATAACTCTAATGAACAGGTGTTGTAACTCTAATCCAATCGTGTGGTTGAAATTCATTCTCATTTCTCAGGTAAGGAGCATTCTACTTACATGAGAAATGAGAATGAATTTTACACGCTATAACTCTAATGAACAAGTGATGTAACTCTAATGAAAAAGTGATGTAACTCCAAAAAAACAAAAATTAGAAAAAAAAATTGAAAAATTTTCTTTTTGTTTTTTTTTGGGCTCCAAATTTTTTCGAGGGTATAACTCTAATGAACAAGTGTTGTAACGCTAATCCAATCGTGTGGTTGAGATTCATTCTCATTTCTCATGTAAGGAGCATTCTCATGTGATCCTACCCCTATATATATATATATATATATATATATATATATATATATATATATATATATATATATATATATATAAATTTACCTAATGCAACCCTTTTAAGTGTCCAACTTGCCAGCCTTTCATTTCAAAATTTTCAAATTACAGCCCTAAAAGTATTAAAACTTGTTAACGGACACCCAAACCCAATTATGATTTAATAGAGGAATTAGGGGAGTTAATAGTTATTAGTCATGAAAGACATTCTGCGTATTTCATGGAAATTGAGAAATACATAGTGAATGTTGAAAACATTAACGACATATGTATATATATATATATATATATATATATATATATATATATATATATATATATATATATATATATATACTTTCTCCGTTTTTTTTACATGTTACACTTTTGAAAATTGCGGTTACCTAGGCAAAAATTTAATTGGGGATTAAGTAAAAATTTAATTGAGGAAGTATATACATATACATATACATATATATATGTGTGTATATATATATATGTATACATATATATATATATATATATACACATATATATACATAGAGAGAGAGAGAGAGAGAGAGAGAGAGAGAGTGTGTGTAAATTTCAGGTGAGAACAACACTTCTTATACGAGAATGTGAGTGTACATATATATGTATGTGCGCAACAGCGTTTGAGTGCGCAAGCGTGTCTGTGTGCGATCGTGTGTATGCATATATATAGATTGGTATAAAACTTAACACCTATTTGCCACATCAGTGTAAAAGTTGTCAATCGTGACAAATGAGTATAAACTTAACTTTGTGTGACAAATAAGTATAAAACTTAGCTTCCTCCAATATTTAACCCTTATTTCCTATCATTAGGGCACGTATGATATAATATCATTTTTTCTCCTTATATTGTCACAACGTTTATGATACAATTGTCCTTTTACTTTAGCTAATAAATGATGAAATAGGATAAAATGATGGATTTATAATAGGGACCGATATTTAACCCTATTTTATAGTTGCAAGTGTTTTGCGTTGTACACTCATGTATATTATTGTCCATTAATCATAATCAAATTCTTATTTATTTCGGAATTTCTGGGTAATTTTGTAAATTTTGCAACATTTATCCTTTTAACTAATTAGGGGAGGAAATTCTTTCATACCGAGGTTCTATTTCTCTTCTTTTTCTATTGTAAATCGTGATTCCTCCTTTTTTTTCCTTCAACGTACTTAATTTCGATATGTCTTGTGAAGGAATTGCCATATTTTCTAACCCAAATCATATTTTTGCTTCTTATGGATCTCAACCCTCTTCATATATCTAGCCCATTTCCCTCGTTGGTATCAAATACAAACTACCGGAAAATCTAAGGTTCATTTTAGATGCGTTACATCATATTTTAAACAAAATTACTATAAATTAACCATGATTGTTACAGCTTCATTTGTTAAGACTTAAGAGGATAGATATGCAGGGCCAATTTATTTCCATCGTTTTATTTATTTCATCATTTATTAGGTATGAATATAAGGAGGAAAAGTATAAGGCCAATTATATAATAAGTGCTAAAACAACAAATGGACAAAAAGTGATTGTACGTACCATACAAGTGCCATCCGATGAGAAATAAGGGTTAAATGCCCGTACAAAGCTAAATTTTATACTCATTTCTCACAATTGATAACTTTTACACCAATGTGGCAAAGACCAAAGAGGTGTTAAGTTTTCTACCCATTTAGTTAATTGGCCAATATATATATATGTATAGGTGAGGTTCAAATGAGAACCCTCTTATGGTGAGAAACACTTAAAATGAGCAAGAGCAAAAACTCCTTAAAATGAGTGGTTCATACGGTTCTCACCATAAGGGTGGTTCTCATATGAACCTAAATATATATGTTGTTAACTCAAGTGTATGTTACTCTAACTGCTTCTCATCTAAAGACCCGTCTCACCAGATTTTATGTATATACATCTATTCTATGTATAAGAAGTTGAGTCTTTTTTAACAAAAAATTAGTGTCTTACAATACATTAACCATTTTGCCATTTTGGGATGTCTCAAAACGCTTCACTCATTTCCTTTTATCAATACCTTATACTATTTCCTTAATCTCTTGCTGAAAGCAGATGAGTAATATATTTCGAGAAAAATGGAGTAATAGTTTTATCTGGTGTAGTCTTCCCAATAGTCATGCTTGTATTCCACTGGTCACCATTACTTGCCCTGAGAACGTTTAATTTCACAGGCTCCCCAGCATTATCCCAAATTTGCTCGAAGAACTAAAAAAGATACTGGTATTAGTAGAATAAATATAGATAATAAAATTAAATCAAGGTAGATAGCAATTGATTGACAACAGACATGAGTACACAACGAGTACAATACATGGCAGCAACTTGTAAGGCAGCATAATCAGCAAGTTGCATCAGCAAGCATCTAATAAGACTTTGTAGGATTTAGCTAAGCAGCTAGTTACGTAGCAGTACCACCAAATGTCACAACAAACACCACAGTTTCGACTTCAATATAGAGTTATAGACACTATGCCACAATATTGAGAAGAAAACTATAATTTCAAATTACATGAAACCAGAGTCTCCTTAGTCTATCTAAAATTAAAACTAGCAAGACCCATCATCAGTTTCTTTGTCACTCGTGTTATGAAATCATAAAGTAACTCAATCTGTCACCTGTTTTAGGGCTAGTTGATCAAACCACAGATTGTATAGAAAAAAACAAGCTAAGGACAACATGTTCATTATGTACCAATGTAAGCTCAACATACCGCCAATTTGCTTCGCACTAATTTTCCATCACATTTTACTATATATGACATCATTGGGCTGCAATCCAGCATAACAAGCTGCAGAGTCTTCGTTTACCTATTATTACATCAGGACAATTGCACAAATTACACATAGTGTACATGCAAATGAATCCAAAGTAATTAACAGTTGTACTATCAATATGCCTATGATTCCCGAAATATATATAATTGTAGTGCAGCACTTAATAGTTAATACCCATCTTTTATAATGAATTACACCAAGTTATATTTGTCACAGATTTTTTCACCAATACACCATTTATTATCTTTCATAATCCTTTTCTTTGGTCCATAAGGAATATTTATATAGGACAGAGTGAGTACTAATAACAAACTCCCGTCAAGATAAATTTCAAGTTTCAACACCCTCTATTTCCATCAATTCGAATTCTAGTAGGCACGGCAAAAGGGAAGAAAGCTTCATATATATTTAATCATTCCAAATTTAACATTTATAAAGGATACTTGCCATGAAAAACAACAGCTGCACCAAAAGCATTACCCGTGGATTCCTTAATCGTTATTAAGACCACATTAGCGATCTAAAACCATGCTTGAGGCTGATTATATTAAAAAAAAAAAATTAAATAAATAAAGAAGAGTTGTTTGTTTTGACTCGGTTAAATTTTTCTTCATCGCTCCCATCGCCTATTTGGCTATGGATAGTATAGCAGGCATAGATTGAAGAAACCCGAGCTAATAAAATTGACACTTCTCTACGACGTGAATAATTTTGACAATTAGCACAGGCATAATATTGTATTCCTACCCTGAGAAAGAGAAACTTTCCCCTCCTTCAATATGTTGAGATGAGCAACTGAGCAGATGGGTCAGGTACCCTATCCAAAACTAATTTCAGACGATGTGCCCAACAACTAAATAACAATTCTAAATAGCAGAGATCATCTCCGAACCAAACGGTCTAGTACTAATATGGTACTCTTTATTTTCAATATTTCTTTAGATATTGTTTATCTTTTTAAAAATACAAACAACCACACAACACGCTCCCTAGCCCTAGCCGTAGTATCAGATGGAGATGATTGTTGCTACTTTCAAAGGTATGTAGATGATTGTCTCTATTTCCTTCTCAACATATACGATATACTTATTGCACGTACTAGTATGGATCTTGTCACCAAGTTTAAAGAGAAACCATCAAAGAAATTTTAAATTGAAGACTTGACTGAGGCGAAGCAAATACTTGACATGAGAATTATGAGAGATTGATCAACGGGTTTGTTGAAATTGTATTAAGAACAATATGACAAAAAGGTGCTCAAGAGATTCAACATGATTGATGACTTGATGTGAAGCCTAAGAACTCCCCACTTTTGATTGACCTCATCAAAAGAGGATTCGCCTAAAACGGATGAAGAAAAGCAGCAAATGGCGATTATTTCTCATACTTTCACCATTGGTAAAATGATGTATGCTATAGTATGCACAAGACGTGACATCGCACATGCCATGAGAGCTATGACTAGGTTCATGTTAATTCTGGGTGCGCAACATTAGGAAATCGTGAATTATTGAGGTACTTGCTTAATACTTATATAGCTCTTTGCTTTAATAGAAAAAGGGTTGTCTTGAAAGGGTATGTTAATGCCGATTTTGGAGGATATATGACTAAGAAAAAGCACTATGAGGTATTTTTTCGCTCATGGTGGTACATCTATTAGTTGGATGTCCAAGCTCCAAAAGTTTGTCTCCACGTCTACCACGAAGTCCGAGTATGTAGTTACGTCACATGTGGAAAAGGAGATAGAATGGATGAAATGAACCAAGTAAAAGGGGAAGGGCGGTACTGAAGGAGTATGTCCTTAGACATCCTGGCAATTACTAAATATAAATAGGAATTATATTATGAAGATAATAAAGTTAATTATTTTAGTAATCGTATTTACTTGCTAGAGAATAAATATGATTAATAGGACAATATTGATTGGGCCTATAACTAAAATAGATTAATCATATGAGGTCACACATTGTAGCACAAGTTGGACAAAGTAATCCAAATCCATTTAGGATTAGGATTGGGCCGGTCCAAAGGGGAATAGGAGGAGAATTGGTTCTCCTAACTAACCTATGACTCTTCTATTATATATATGATATAATATTAGGGTTTAGGTAATAAATTTATTAGTCAGTTTCTTTTCACTAGAGAGAGAAAGAGAAACCCTAGATCTATTCCCTAAACCGGCGCCTATACCATCAAAAGCAAGAGATTTTCTTCTCTTCCGTTCTAGCAAACGTTGGTGTTCAACTGGTGCTCGTGGACTGATTAGAGGAGCAACACTTGAGGCTCTCGGATCTTCAAAGCTTGCATACAACAGGGAAATCACGCTACAAAGGTTTGATATTTAATCCCTATTGAATGATTCATGTGTCTAATTATGTTTGCGATCCTATGATAGATGTTAGGAAATTGTTTCCTGAAATTCCGCTATTTGCATCTATATATTCCTACAGTGGTATCAGTTTTGCCTAATTCATAATATTTATATGATCATGTAATTGTATGCAAAGTTATTATTTTTATTCAATTAAGGGAGGATTTATTTATGGCTTGCATTTGCATAATTGATATTTGATATTAATTGATTGGAAATTGTAAATATTTGATTTAATTGTGATTTATGCTCAAATAATTTTATAAAGTTCCGATTTTTTTATATGAGGGACGAAATAAATTGTTTAATTCACTCTAAAATTTTCGGATTTTTATAAATATCTTTGTTAGATTTAAAATTATTTATGTTTAATTCGATTAATCATTGAAATAATTTCTTAACAATTAAAGATTTGATTTTTAATTTGTTAAATAAATCTAATGTTCATCACCCACATAGATCTAGAATAATAATATGGCTGAAAATAATTTGATTATTTTTCCCACTAATTTTCGAATTTTATCATATTATTTATGAATTTTGGTTAAATTTTATGTTTAATTTGATTATTCATGGAATTTAAGGATAACAATTAAAATATTTGATTTTATTTGTTAAGATAATTCAGTAGATCACCCTAAAAATTATTTTCGAATTTTTCAGAATTTAAATGTTAATTTTCTGAATTTTTGGAGATAATTTGATTTTTGCCCAAAATTTGAATTTTTGTTAGATTTAATGTTTAATATAGATTAAGCATTGAAAAATCTAATCTTAACAAATCTAAAATTTTGTTTGAGTTTGTTAAGTGATTCAAAAATTTTTTTGCCATAATTTTCGGATTATTAAGACCTAATTAAAATCCTTAATCTTTAAATAAATTGTTTGTTAAAGATTTAATGGCAATTTTGTAAATTGTTACAAAATTCAAAAGGTTTGCCCACCATGGCTGGGTGGCCCCACCTGCATCGGTGGAGTCACGGTGGAGGGCGGCAGTAGGTCGGCATCAACAGGGGTAGGGCATGGGCGGCACTGGCAGCAGCCACGCGTGCGGTGCACTTTCGAAGTGCGCAGCACGTGCTGTCGGTGCTGGGGCGTTGCTCCGGGCTCCGGCTGGCGGCAAGACGATGATGGTCGCGGCCAAAGGTGCACGACTCGGTGGATTATGGCCGGCGGCTTTGCTTAAGGCTGTTGGTTGTGTGGTGGCTCGTGTGTCTTGGTGAATGGGCTAGTGTTTTCCGGCGAAGCTCTCGTGAAATGTGTTTCACGGTGCTGCCATTTTTGGGTTCTTGGTTGGTTGTTGATTGGGCGACCTTGTGCTGCTGGTCAACGGTCAACCAGTCAAAGTCAAAGTTGAATTTTAAAAAAAAAAAAAATTGTTTTAAGGAAAATCTGATTTTCCATAATTGAGCATAAATCCAAAAGTTTCCTATTTTGCAAATTTGTGAATAATAATGATTATTGCCATGTTTAAATGAGTAATTGAATTAAAATAATAAAGTTTCCTAAATAATTTCTAGCTTAAATTTGTTAAGTTTTATAATTATTATGGAAAGTTTTATTTGCTTATTAATTGTTAATAATTAAATAATTTGTGTTTATTTTATTTTGATATTATAAATGCATGTACGTTTAATGTAATATGTTTGATATTATATTTTGCATGTTTTGACTAGTACGGCCCAAATTAGGATAGTAATTACGATCTGCGAATCGTTATATTTGAATGTAAATTAAATACGATCTGCGAATCTTTTATATTTTTGTAACTTTAAATTTTCGTTATTTATTTAATTCAAATTATGTAATCAAAGCATGAAGTTCCAAGGAGTTTCAAGGATGGTGATCCATGGAGATTCAAGGGAGGATTCACGAAGATTAGTTATTTTCCTAAGTATAGGGGCCATACTAGATCATTTAGTTATTGCTTATAGTAATTCTCTTGCATTTATCTTGTTTAAATGCTTGCTTTTAAGTTTGTTTGTGGTTAATTGATTCATGTGTTCACTATTAATTGACCATATTAGTAAACTTAGGTCCCCAAAAGTAATATTGAGTTCAATTGCTTTTCCAAACAACACCTATAAAGCCTTAGATCATGAGTAATAGGTTCTGCCAAAGCAGGCTGTTGCTCATAGTTCCGGGGATAGTAGGGTAGGTTTTTGAAACTTACATGTTAATGTTTGGTTTAACTCAACAAAATCATCAAAAGACAAAGTTTTGGGTTTTGAAGCTAAGAGATAGGAGTAAACAAGGAGTTGTTAACCTGTCTACCAAGAATTATAATTAGTTATAATTAGTAAAGTGTTTACTTACCTCAACTACTATAAATTGAAGGCAGGGCCAAAGTCCGTTTGATTGTAGTGGGAGGGGATCTTGGTTATTTCTTTATTCAATAGGGGACTTTCATTTTGAATAAAGGGTAGTAGTAATTAAAATTTGTTTAATTATTACTTTCTTGATAAACATTGATTGAATCTTGCTTTATTATTTGTTGTAGTAATTATGTCTAGTAACAACAATATCAACATTAAGGCTTAGTTGTTGTAGTTGTTGTTGTAACAACAATATCAACACCAACAATTCGACTTGTAATTTGCGCTCCGTCCTTTCGAAGGACAAATTGAATGCTGAACGTTTCATTGCAATTGAAAGGGATATGGGAATCGTTACACCAAAACCAAAAGTGGCTGATGAGCACTATTGTTACATCTGTAACAAGGTTGGTCATTGGAAAAGTAGTTGCCTCAAGTATCTGAAGGATCAAAAGAAAGGAGTTTCTAGTTCAGATATGTATGTTATAGAAGTTAACTTAGCAACTTCTGCTTCTTGGGTATTTGATACCGCTTGTGGTTCGCACATTATTTGTAATATGCAAGGCCTCAAAAGAAGTAGAACATTGGGAAAGGGAGAAGTAGATCTTCGCGTTGGCAATGGAGCACGAGTTGCTACATTGGCAGTGGGAGTATATAGTCTACTTTTACCTTCAGGATTAGTTTTAGAACTTAATAATTGTTATTATGTTCCTGCTATCACAAAAAACATTATTTCGATTCCTGTTTTGGATTCCGAAGGTTATTCATTTACAATAAAGTACAATTGTTGTTCTGCGTATTTGAATGATATGTTCTATGTCTCCGCTAAGTTATCAAATGGTTTATATGTGCTAGACTTATAAACCCACATCTATAACATAGACAGCAAGAAACATAAAGCAAATGATTCAAACCCTACATACCTATGGCATTGTCGATTAGGCCACATAAGCTCAAAGCGCATTGAGAAACTTCATAAAGATGGAATTCTCAAATCATTTGATTTCGAATCATTTGATACTTGTGAGTTTTGCTTAATGGGGAAAATGACAAAGTCACCTTTCACGGAGTTCAAGTGAAAGGGCCAATGACCTTTTGGCCCTCATACATACAAGATGTGTGTGGACCTATGAGTACGTTGGCTAAGGGGAGGGTACGATTACTTCATTACTTTTACCGATGATGTGAGCAGATTTGGATATGTTTACCTCATGCGCCATAAGTCGGAATCCTTTGAAAAATTTAAGGAATTCCAGAATGAAGTACAAAACCAACTTGGGAAGAAAATTAAGGCATTACGATCCGATCGTGGTGGTGAATATTTATCTCAAGAATTTGGTGATCATTTGAAGGATTGTGGAATACTTTCACAATGGACTCCGCCAGGAACACCACAGTTAAATGGAGTTTCTGAAAGAAGGAATCGAACTCTACTTGATATGGTTCGATCCATGATGAGTCTTCTTGATCTTCCTATTTCATTATGGGGATTTGCGCTTGAAACAATGGGCATTCACACTTAACGAGCACCATCCAAAGTAGTGGAAAAGACACCATATGAAATGTGGACAGGAAACGTTCCAAAATTGTCTTTTCTAAGGATATGGGGTTGTGAAGCTTATGTAAAACGTTTACTTTCTGATAAGCTTTCACCCAAATCCGATAAATGTCTTTTTGTGGGTTACCCAAAAGAGACTAAGGGATACTACTTCTACAACCAAAGCGAAAACAAAATGTTTGTTGCTCGTAATGGTGTCTTTATGGAAAAGGAGTTTATTTCCAGAAAAACAAGTGGGAGAAATGTATATATCAAAGAAGTTCGAGATGAGCAACAAATGGATGAGGTTAACACCTCATCAGAGGCGGCCCGGCATGAAAATGCTCAGGAGGTGGTGCATTCAATTCACGTACCTCCTACCGTCCTACTTGGAGATACTCCATGCGAAGTCACTCAACCTAGTGAGGTAGAAACTTCTTCTGTTGTTCCCCAACGTAGGTCTAGTAGGACCATCATTCCGTCAAAGAGATATATTGATTTCCTTTTGACTGAAAGTTCTGAAATAACGATTTTAGAATCAGAAGAGCCTACTAGCTACAAAGATGCTTTGGATAGTCAAGACTCGAAAGATGGCTTGAGGCCATGAAATCGAAATGGATTCCATGTCCGAAAATCAAGTATGGGACTTAGTTGATTTGCCTGATGGGGTAAAACCCATTGGATGCAAATGGATTTTCAAGTTGAAAATAGACAAGGATGGAAACATTAGTGTTTTCAAAGCAAGGTTGGTGGCGAAAGGTTTCAAACAAATTCATGGTATTGACTATGATGAAACCTTCTCACCAGTAGCCATGCTGAAGTCCATTAGGACAATCCTTGCGATTGCTGCCTTTCATGACTATGAAATATGGCAGATGGATGTCAAAACCGATTTCTTGAATGGGTTCTTGAAAGAGGATGTGTACATGACACAACCTCAAGGTTTTGAAGATCTAGAAAATCCAGGGAGGGTATGCAAGCTTAAGAAGTCCATTTATGGACTAAAGCAAGCATCAAGGAGTTGGAACCTCGAGATTTGATGAGGCGATCAAGAAATTTTGCTTTCTCGAAATGAAGAGGAATCTTGTGTATACAAGAAGTTAAGTGGGAGTAGTATTACTTTTCCGGTCTTGTATGTGGATGACATACTTCTCATAGGAACTGATAAGACCATGATTGAGTCAGTCAAGGAATGGATTAAAAATTGTTTCTCTATGAAAGACCTAGGAGAGGCTGAGTACATATTGGGAATAAAGATCTATAGAGATAGCTCGAAAAGGCTGATTAGACTTAGTCAAGAGACTTATATTGATAAGGTTCTTGCAAGGTTCAAGCTGAAAAACTCCAAGAGAGGTTTCATTCCCATGCAACATGGCATAACACTTGGCAAGACTCGGTGTCCTTCGAGTCCCGATGAGGTCAAGCGTATGAGTAATGTTCCCTATGCTTCACAGTAGGATCCATTATGTATGCCATGATATGCACTCGACCGAATGTTGCATATGCTTTGAGTATATGCAGCAGATACCAGTCAAATCCAGGAGATGCGCACTGGGTTGCAGCGAAAAACATCCTTAAGTACTTGCGAAGGACTAAGGATACTTTTTTGGTTTATGGTGGAGATGATGAGTTGGTTGTTACTGGATACACCGATGCAAGCTTCCAGAGTGACAAAGATGATTTCCGATCGCAATCTGGTTTAATATTTTGTCTCAATGGAGGAGCTGTGAGCTGGAAGAGCTCTAAGCGAGTACCATCACGGATTTTACAACGGAGGCCGAGTATATTGCGGCGGTGATGCATCAAAGGAAGCCGTTTGGATCAAAAAGTTCATTGGTGAGCTTGGTGTAGTTCCTAGCATTGAGAATGGCATCGAGTTGTATTGTGACAACAATGGTGCCATTGCTCGCCTAAGAAACCCGGATCGCATCAAAGGTCTAAACATGTGCTCGGGAAAATTCCATCTCATTCGAGAAATCGTTGGTAGAGAGGATGTGAAAGTAAGCAAGGTTCATACTGAGGATAACGTAGCAGATCCTCTGACTAAACCGCTTGCTCAACCTAAGCATGAGTGCCATACTAGGTCTATGGGGCTTAAGCAAATGGGAGAATTCACGTTTACAATTGTAAAGACATTTATTATGCTTTGAAATGTTTATCAATAAAATTTCGTTCTTATTTAATTGTTTGGTTTAGTATTAAATAAAATGTCCAAATAATTTGTGTTTTCAAATAGGATTATCGAAAACGTTTTGATATTGGAACCCTATAAAGTGAACTGAAAATCACAATTTATTTAAAGTCCCTAGTCTAAATCACTAAATTGTACATAAGTGATTTATTTAAAAGACTAGTATATAATTAATTGATAGCGCAGTTCCATGGGCTATGGAAACATAGAGATGTCTAATTGATTATATGGATGTATAGTTGATACATTGAGACTTGACCTAATTAGATTCTAAAAGTAGAATCAAACTACTATATTTAGTGGATTCCTTAGACATGAGTATGTCTTAATAACCACAATATAATTAGTTTAACTTTGACACTTGTTAAACGCCGCGCCGTAAAAGGAGGTTATAAAGGCGATGATCGGGTGGGCTAAGAATTGAGTGGGAGTTATGGTCATACAAGAGTGGATAAGTCCTCCTATTAAATAGGAATGGTGTCTGGGCCTCTTGATGAGCGAGAACTGGAAAATTGCATGGCCATGCGGAATAGGATTAAAGAGTTAATCCTTATTTGAGCAGTTCGAACTCAGCGATCAAGGAACATGAATTTGAGAATAACATTGTGTTATCAAATTTGACATTAAGTGACTTAAGGAATTTAACATTGCGCTCTTGTCTTCGGACAAGTGGGAGATTGAAGGAGTATGTCCTTAGACATCCCGGCAATTACTAAATATAAATAGGAATTATATTATGAAGATAATAAAGTTAATTATTTTAGTAATCGTATTTACTTGCTAGAGAATAAATATGATTAATAAGACAATATTAATTGGGCCTATAACTAAAATAGATTAATCCTATGAGGTCACACATTGTAGCACAAGTTGGACAAAGTAATCCAAATCCATTTAGGATTAGGATTGGGCCGGTCCAAAGGGGAATAGGAGGAGAATTGGTTCTCCTAACTAACCTATGACTCTTCTATTATATATATGATATAATATTAGGGTTTAGGTAGGTAATAAATTCATTAGTTAGTTTCTTTTCACTAGAGAGAGAAAGAGAAACCCTAGATCTATTCCCTAAACTGGCGCCTATACCATCAAAAGCAAGAGATTTTCTTCTCTTCCGTTCTAGCAAACGTTGGTGTTCAACTGGTGCTCGTGGACTGATTAGAGGAGCAACACTTGAGGCTCTCGGATCTTCAAAGCTTGCATACAACAGGGAAATCACGCTACAAAGGTTTGATATTTAATCCCTATTGAATGATTCATGTGTCTGATTATGTTTGCGATCCTATGATAGATGTTAGGAAATTGTTTCCTGAAATTCCGCTATTTGCATCTATATATTCCTACAGGTACGGGCAATGCATTATCATTATGTTAGACAGTTAGACTAGCTTAAAGAAGAAGGAAGTTTCTTAGTTAGAGTAAAGAAGAAGAGGAAAAGGAAACATAATTCTTATAATAGAGAAAAGGAATAGATAGAGGACATTGTGAGAGTTTAATTTCACATTTAGTTTTCTTTAGGAGAGAATCAAGCCTCTCAAATACTCCCTCCGGTCTTTATTAGTTTACCCGTATTCTTTTTTGGAATGTCCCTTATTAGTTTACCCATTTCTTTTGTTTCTATTTTCGGAATGGGACCACTAACTTTCCATCACACATACATTCAACTTTAATATAAAATAATAGTTTCTCTTTCTTTCTATGTCCCACAACATTATTTCTCCTAAAACTCTGTGCAACAGAGACGGGTAAACAAATAAAGACCGGAGGGAGTACTTGATAAATATCCTTCATTGTTGGTAAATTTCCACTACCTATCAACAATATATATTATCCTTCCACTAGCTGTGTGATCCAAGATCCCAGTTCATTACAAAACCTTCTTCGCTTTAGTTGGCATTGAGTAAATGGGTAAGGTAAGTGAAGAGTTGTAATTTATTTATGGGTTTTTCAATGATATACTCCTGTGTTTTTTAAAATTCTATTATGTACCCCTAATATTTTTTTATTCTACACTGTACCCCTGTGTTTTTTAAGTTTTCTACATAGTACCCCTAGTGTGTATTTATGAAAACGGACGTTAAACATTTTTCAATTCCCATCCAAACCTCCCGATCCCCTCCACCCCAGCCCCCCTCCCCTCCCTTCCCCTCCACCGCCGCAGCTCCCAACCCCCTCCCCCTGCTTCCTCTACCGCCAGTGCGCCACCTGCCTTCGACCACCGCCGGCAACCTGCCGCTGCAGCTCGTGGCCCTGCTTCCTTTCTTCCTTTTTCTCTCGTGCCCTGCTTTGCTTGTCTTTGCCGCCCGGCTCGCCGAGCACCACCCCTCGAACCAACTGCTCGCGTCGCCGCCGCCGCTTCGCCGCCGCTGCCGTCCACCGTCGCCGTTCGCCGGAGCTCGGCTCCCACTCTGCTCGCTCCTCGTTGCTCTTAGTAGCGAGAGGTATAAATTCCCTCTTGTTTCTTCATTTTATTTTCCTTTGGATTTCATATTTTAAAGTTCACAAATACAAGCCCAATTACACCCTTTGATGATTAGTTTAAGTTTGGGCCTAAAGAAAACTAATTCACTTAGTTTAACAAACTTGGTTAATTTGTTGGGCTAATCTTGTAATAAGACTTAAACTAAGAAAGTTATGATTAAACTAATCTGAATTTTATTATGTTGGGCTAAAAAGATGCTTGAACTTATTCTATGGACTGATTTGGTTAGTTTAATTAGACCACTTAACTTGACTCCTAAAAACTATTATTGGGTTATATTTCATGATTACTAAACTAATTGAGTTGTTTAAAACTAATTAAAATCCAATAAGCTTGTTATTTATATTATGAGTTTAAGTTATGATTACTCAATTAATCCTTAAGTTTGCTTATAATAACAAGATAGCTTAATTTATTAGTTTTAAGTGATTAAATAATATTAAAATAATGTTAATGGTTATCGTATAGCAATAAAATTAATTAGTTTAATGATAGATGATTAATGGATGATTAACTATGAACTCTTATAATATGTGTAATTGTAAGTAGGATTTTTTGACTCTAACCACCTTATAAAATCAAGTTTTACAAAATAACCACCTTATATGTTCATTTTTTTAAATAACCACCTTCTATAACCTAAATCCTTCCTAATACCTACCAATTGACATATTCCGTCAAGGAAATCATCCTCAAAAAGGGTTTAAGAATGATTCCATCACCTCCACCTTTATTCATTAAAATGTATATAAGGTTTTAACCCTTCTTTAAGACCGATTTCTTGGACGAAATCTGTCAATTGGTATGTATTTAAAGAGATTTAGGTCATATAAGGTGGTTATTTAAAAAAATGAACTTATAAGGTAGTTATCTTGAAAATTGTGATTTTAAAAGGTGGTAAAAATTAAAAAATCCTTGTAAGTATAATGTTTCGATAATTCTAAAAGTATAACTAAAGGAGTTATTCCACCTAATTAGTTGTTTAAGAGTCACCTTAAGAAGTTATTAATGACTAAGATAATAACGACCTTTAATGAGGCCTTTACGACGTTATAAGGAACGTTATGACGTTAATAAGCGCTAGCTAATATTTAGGCTTAAAAGCTAAATAACGAAACGTTCATTAATAAAATTATTCTTGAATAGATTAAGGAAGATAAAGGATATTACAAGCCTCCCCCGGCTATCAAAAGTTGGTAAGTAGGATTTCAGGTAACGTCTACTGCTAGGACCCGCACTCCCTTTCCAAACTATGTTTTATGATGCTTTATACGATGTTTATGCTATGTTATTTATGGTGTGCGGGATATGAAATGTTTGCTATGTAAATGATGTTTATTAAATGATTTAATGCTGCGAAGTATGATGATTTTGATGTTATGAAAATATGGTTATGATTACGTTTAATGATTATAATTACGTTCCATGATTATGATTACGATGAGGTAATGTAATTATGGTTACATTACGATTAAGATTACGTTTTATGATTACGATTACGATGATGTAATGTAATTATGATACGTAAAAAAAAACGAAACATGATAAAGTTAAGTGAAAGATGGTTCTTGGCGGTATTACGTTATCCCGGGTCGTGCATGTACCTTCTGGCCGGTTCCCCACCTTCCGTTTATAAGGGCTAATGTCCTCGGGTGGCACCGCATTACTATACTTTGGGCACTAACGCCACCTTCCGTTTGTGAGGGCTTTCGTCCTCGGGTGGCTGCCTTCCGTTTACGATGATGTTATGTTCTGGGGAGACGTCCCTTCCGTTGTACTAGCCAAGTTACCAAAGTAAAAGATATATGATGATGAACATGACAAAGAGTGATGATAATGTTTTATGATTATGATTTAATGGCTATGTTTACGTAATGGTTTTACTATTTCTCTTCTCCCTGTCTGCAACTAAAATAAGTTGAAATGCTTTTACGATGTTAGGGTAGAATGTTACTGAGCCTCGGCTCATGACGTTTTGTTTTATGTTTTAGGTATTGAAGAACAGTTACAGTATTACTATTATCATGAGATGTGTTGAGGAGACTATGTATGATTCTATGAGGTTTAGAATATTTTGTATGATGGATGAACAAGTATTGTTTTATGATGAGCAAATGTATAGATGAATTATCATTTTAGGCTACTATATTATAAGTGGGCCCTAACCCACGGGGCTTAAGCTATGATCCCGCCGACGATTAAGGTTATGTATTTCCGGGCGTTACACCCACCCCCTCCCCCCACCCCTTGCCCCCCCCCTCCCCTTAGATTTCCCGCAGCCCCAACCCCCTCCCCTTCGATTTCCCGCATCCCCCACCCCCTCCCCTTCGATTTCCCGCAGCCTCCACCCCCTCCCCTTCGATTTCCCGCAGCCCCCCACCCCTCCCTTTTGATTTCCCGCAGCCCCTACTCCCTCCCCTTCGATTTCTACAGCCCTTACCCCCTCCCCTTCGATTTCCCGTTGCCCCCACCCCCCTCCCCTTCGACTTCCTGTTGCCCCCACCCCCTCCCCCGTTGAATCTGGGTTGATTTTTATAACAACATTGGTGGTTACGGCGGTCATGGTGGTTACGAGGGTGGAGGACTAGGGCCGCGGCGGTCATGGTGGTTGCGGGGGTGGAGAGGGAGGGGTGGGGGGGGGGCTGGGGGTAGGAGGAGGGTTGAGTGAGAAGCTCAGAAATGCAAAGAGATAACGGTAAACGTTACGTTCATTTAACGTAGGGGTACTATGTAGAAAACTTAAAAACCATAGGGGTACATTGTAGAATAAAAAACATTATGGGTACATTATAGAATTTTAAAAAACACGGGGGTATATCATAGAAAAACCCTTTATTTATTTTGTGGCTTTTAATGTTGGAGCACATTTAATCCTGTTGTGATATTGTTCAACCCATTCGCGAAACATCTCCTTGTATTTCACGCCGTTACCCATTTCTAAAATAGCTAAATTCCATCTCCTACCCAATTTCGTGCTTCAAACCGCCACCCCCCTAAAAAAAAGAGAAAAAGAAGGAATAGTTGAGATGAATAAACACATTGAACTTGCACCATGTCAAATATCATGGAGGGATGGTGACACCGCCAAAAGAATCATTAGTTGTCCTAGTACCAAAAAAAAAAATTTACCTCTGTCACAATAACTCCTGTGGTGAAATTGTCAAATTTGCTCCCAAAGTGTTCTAGAAAATCCACACGAGCTTCATGAAGATTGGAAATTTCCATACCAAGCCAAGGTCGACAGAAATCCCTATGCCAAAAAATCAACAACAATGCTTAGTGTTATGACAGATGTGAGAAAGAACAAATATTGAATGCAAAACAAAGAATAATCACAGACAGATTTAACGTGGTTCACCAACGGAGTGTTGGCTACGTCCACGGGCAGAGAGAGAATAATATTATTGATGAGAAGGATAACCAGAATTACAGAGGTGATCAGACTTAATCGTCAATTAAATAAACTAGGTTTAAAACCTATTTATAAGCAAACCCGAAAAACTCGTTTCCGCGTCTCATTAAACCTCCGCCCGATCGGGTTGGGCAGAATCCGCCCAATCGGGAGGTACTCGCCAAGCCAAAAGAAGTCTCGGGCACAATCGGGCGACCATCGCCCGAGTCGTAGTTCGCTACGACGCCCGATCGGGCGAACACGCCCGATGCCATCGGGCGGCCTGCTCCTAGAGCACCTGCTGAGACATTGACCCCGCCCGGTCGGGCGAGCCGACGAACATGCCTTCTGACCAGATTCAAGGCATAAATTCCTACAAATCTCCACTTTGACTTGAATCCTCTCACAATGAACCAGATAAACAAATAACAGATGCATTGAACACAATGCCCAGATTCTCCCTGCAACCAGATTTGCCCCGAAAGACAACCAGAACAGATTTGTCCCTTAAGGACACCAGATTAGCCCCTAAAGGCCCCAGAATTGCCCCAAAAGGCAATCAACAATCACGAACATTGAGCAAGTTCAAACAATGTTGAAACTTACTCTGTGGAATAGGTTTAGTGAACATATCAGCAGGATTATCAGCAATACCTACTTTCTTCACCTTAACCCTCTTCTCACTCCTCAGAAAATGATATCTCACATCAATGTGCTTAGTCCTTTCACGATGGACTTGATCCTTGGCTAAGCATATTGCACTCAAACTGTCACAATACACAATGGCCTGATCGTGATGCAAACCAAGATCACTAACTAGCCCCTTTAACCATATTCCCTCTTTAGCAGTTCTTTGTCAATGCCATGTACTCGCTTGAGTAGTAGACAAAGTAATCGTAGCTCGCAAAGTTGCCTTCCAACTAACAACAGAGCCACCAAGAGTAAATACATAGCCGGTCATAGACCTTCTACTGTCTACATCTCCAGCATAATCAGAATCAGAGTAACCAGTAACTAAACACTGAGTATCATTCCCATAAATGAGACCAACATCAGACGTACCTTGGCGGGCCGCGCTTGTGTCGTTGTGCACCGCACCCGGCCAAAGATAAAATTTCTCCTACTCTCTTTTACACTAAGCAAGTATAATGGAAGTAGGGGTCGTATCCACAGGGAAACAGGGACGAGTTTTATATTCAGCGTGATTCAAAACCTAGATTAAGCTAAGGGCCGAGAAACCTAATAATAATAACAAAGGGGGGTTTCAAGTAGATTATAACTAAACTACAACTAACTAGCATATAAACAAAATGAGAAATCAATTATAGGAAGGATCTTGAGTCCGATTAACATCCACTTCAATTCATTATCGATCATTGAACCTCGACTCTAATTATTTCCATTATTATCTATTGTTGAGAATTAATCTCGCATTCTCCTTATTCTTAGTTGAATAGCACGATCAGCGTGACTATAAAACCCTAACTAAAGGATAACCTAGTCCGATCTGCGTCTAAGTTCAATCCGATAGCAGCAATAAACACAGAGAACCAATAGACCTGCTAACGTCATACAAGCGATAAACATTCAACAGTTGATTCAATTTCCCCAAGAAATAACCAAGATGATCTGCATCTAAGCTACTCCCTAGTTTGCTACCATTTGATAAAAGAATAAAACAATCCGATTCTATTCTTAAATCTAGCATTAGATTTATTACACAATCAAACTAGTAATATTCCTAGCATAATCATGCAAAAACCATTGAAAGCAAGCATAGAAATTAAACCATAATCAAAGGAAATAAATAGAGAAGAAAGATCTCACAATAATGCTTGAAGCTCCATATTAATCTCGTTCAAGAACGGTTCAAGCTACAATCGGCATAGCATAAGCCAATCCCATAATTGAAATCTACAAAAACTAAATTAGAAAATAAAAACTAAAAAGAGAAGACAACAAGAGAAGAGTGGAGTTTTGGAAACTCCCTCTCCTTGTGGCTGCTGCCCCCTAGGTCTAAAAACAAAGTTTAGTATTTATACTAAGGCTCAAAAGTTAGCCGTCATTTAAACCGCCATAGGGGTCGCGAGGTGCGAGTCTGGTCGCACCGTGCGATGGGCTACTGCCTTCGCAACGAGCTGAAGAATTGGGCCAAACCACGCGGAGGTCGCGAGGTGCGAGAAATCTCGCGAGGTGCGAGCGGGCGGTCGCGAGGTGCGACAGTCCTCGCGAGGTGCGAGCCGGCTTCTTTGGGCGGGTTTGGCTCGAGCGGCGGGCGCGCGCACATGGGCGATGGGCGTGCGATGGCCTAGCTTGCTGCTGGGCGTGCGATGGTTGTGCGATGGGTGAGCTTGGCGTTGGGCGATGGGCGAGCGATGGCCTAGCTTGCTGCCTGGGCGTGCGATGGCTGCCTGGGCGTGCGATGGCTGCCGTGAGTTGGGCGTTGGGCGCCGGGTCGAGCTTGGCTTGGCGAGCTTGTGGCTTGTGATGCTCGGCTCAAATGCATTTTACCTTGGAAGCTCGGAATGCATGACATTAACACAACTTATATCGCAAAACTCCGAACTTCCGCTAAGGATGATTTTTATGCAAACCTTAACAATTACGAACAAATCCCTTAGCAATGTGCCCCTAAAATACCACAAGAACATCGTATAACTTGAGCGCATCAAATACCCCCACACTTGAACTTTACTCGACCTCGAGTAAACTCAAAATGAGGATCACCAAATAAATCATCACCCAAGCTATCGAAACCAACCTACACTCCCCATCAACTACATCATCATCATCACATCTTAACAAAATACGCTCAAAACCTAAACGTAAGGGATGATGATTCCCCCACACTTAGATTCAAGCTCACCTGAAATATACAAAGACGCGACAACAATAATAACCAGCAACGCCAACAAGTTTAACCAACAACACCAACGAGAATCAAAATGCCAGCTCACGACACACTAAAGTATCAGCTCTCCCAAACCTCAAAAGATGACCTACTACTACAACAACTAACTTAAAATAGCAAGCCATGGAACAAAGACAAAAAGGGATAAATTCCATGCTTACTCCCAAAAACAATCAACCAAAAGAATGCGAAAGCCAAAATAAATAGATCTTCACAAAACAAAGGATGAATTCACTAACCCAACCCGAAAACGCTTTCAACCTTATGACACCATCTCCGGCAAATGAGTTTTCAAAGTGTATAATTCTCTCTTAATCTCTCATTTTGCCTAGGAGCCCTTTCGGGTTTTCATCCTAGCTTCTCACATTTTTTTATCTCACCATCTTACCCGCTCAATATAAGCCACTTTTTTGCATAAGTTGCCCTTTCGGGTTTTCAACCTATCCGGGCCCCCATTTTTGCCTGAGTCGCCCACCCTTGTGGGTTTTCAACTCAGCGGGTTTCATTTCATCATCATTTTTTATTTTTTATTTTTTTTTTTATTTTTTATTTTTTTCATTTTTTTTTTTTCAAATTGAAAGTAATATACACAACATAGATACATGAGAATGAGAATACCCTCCCCCCTACTTAAACTACACATTGTCCTCAATGTGTCGACAATTAGAAGAAAAGTAAACTGAAAATGGGGGGAGAAAATCGAAAATCGGGTAAATCGAAGATCGAATGCTCAAAACTCATGACCAAATAATCCGTCAAACTCAAATTTCTTAACAACACCAACTCAAATCTCATAAATCAACTCACAAACCTCTCCCTCGAATCACTCAAACAAATGACAAGCTCAAAAGTTTTGAATTTGTGAGATTTGCACCTAGCTTAAGAGATCGAAAAGATACATTAACAATCTCAATCCTCTAGTGTACCAACTCCTAGCTATTGAAGTCCTCCCAACGGATTTTCTTTTGTGGATTTTGGTTACAAGTGAATGAAGATTGGTTGTGGATCTTTTTAGTGGGTGGGTGGTGGGTGAAAGAAAATTTGTTGTGGTGGTGGAAATTTGATGAAAAATAAAGAGAAAGAAAGAAAATAAAGGGGTCTCGGGTTGCCTCCCGAGAAGCGCTGTTGTTTAAAGTCGTGAGCTCGACTTAATACCTTAAGCTTAATCATTGGGTTGTGCTCCATGTGTGACAATGGTGGTTCCATGTCAATCTCCACTTCAAGTACCTGCAAAATTGATTGAGAAGAACTCTTGCAATGCATCGTTAATACCTAGCTTACTACAACATGGTTGAGCATATAACATCTGATTATATCCCAAACCTAGCATTAAGGCAACAACAAACATCAACTAGTAGTACTCCTAGCTAATTCAAGTCATGACCATTAATATAAATGTTTAAAGCTAGACAATAACCAAGATATAAAGTATGAGTCAATCAACCTTTCCCAAGAGAGTTTAAGCAACAAGTTCCATGCTTCTTGTCCAAAATACGAAAGTGAAATACATAGAGCTCAATGGAAGATGTAAACTAGAAACTCAAACAAAAAGGGAATTCTTTATATGAGTGGCCAATCAAAAACAAAGAGCACAAGCAATACCATCCAAAAATCACTCTAAATAAAAACAAGTAACACCGTTTCCCCGCCAAAATTTGGGCGGGCCGCGGATGCGTCGTTGTGCACCGCACCCGGCCAAAGATAAAATTTCTCCTACTCTCTTTTACACTAAGCAAGTATAATGGAAGTAGGGGTCGTATCCACAGGGAAACAGGGACGAGTTTTATATTCAGCGTGATTCAAAACCTAGATTAAGCTAAGGGCCGAGAAACCTAATAATAATAACAAAGGGGGGGTTTCAAGTAGATTATAACTAAACTACAACTAACTAGCATATAAACAAAATGAGAAATCAATTATAGGAAGGATCTTGAGTCCGATTAACATCCACTTCAATTCATTATCGATCATTGAACCTCGACTCTAATTATTTCCATTATTATCTATTGTTGAGAATTAATCTCGCATTCTCCTTATTCTTAGTTGAATAGCACGATCGGCGTGACTATAAAACCCTAACTAAAGGATAACCTAGTCCGATCTGCGTCTAAGTTCAATCCGATAGCAAGCAATAAACACGAGAGAACCAATAGACACGCTAACGTCATACAAGCGATAAACATTCAACAGTTGATTCAATTTCCCCAAGAAATAACCAAGATGATCTGCATCTAAGCTACTCCCTAGTTTGCTACCATTTGATAAAAGAATAAAACAATCCGATTCTATTCTTAAATCTAGCATTAGATTTATTACACAATCAAACTAGTAATATTCCTAGCATAATCATGCAAAAACCATTGAAAGCAAGCATAGAAATTAAACCATAATCAAAGGAAATAAATAGAGAAGAAAGATCTCACAATAATGCTTGAAGCTCCATATTAATCTCGTTCAAGAACGGTTCAAGCTACAATCGGCATAGCATAAGCCAATCCCATAATTGAAATCTACAAAAACTAAATTAGAAAATAAAAACTAAAAAGAGAAGACAACAAGAGAAGAGTGGAGTTTTGGAAACTCCCTCTCCTTGTGGCTCTTGCCCCCTAGGTCTAAAAACAAAGTTTAGTATTTATACTAAGGCTCAAAAGTTAGCCGTCATTTAAACCGCCATAGGGGTCGCGAGGTGCGAGTCCGGGTCGCACCGTGCGATGGGCTACTGCCTTCGCAACGAGCTGAAGAATTGGGCCAAACCACGCAGGGCGCGAGGTGCGAGAAATCTCGCGAGGTGCGAGCAGGCGGGTCGCGAGGTGCGACGGTCCTCGCGAGGTGCGAGCCGGCTTCTTTGGGCGGGTTTGGCTCGAGCGGCGGGCGCGCGCACATGGGCGATGGGCGTGCGATGGCCTAGCTTGCTGCTTTGGGCGTGCGATAGGCTGTGCGATGGGTGAGCTTGGCGTTGGGCGATGGGCGGCGATGGCCTAGCTTGCTGCTGGGCGTGCGATGGCTGCCTGGGCGTGCGATGGCTGCTGGTGAGCTGGGCGTTGGGCGCTGGGTCGAGCTTGGCTTGGCGAGCTTGTGGCTTGTGATGCTCGGCTCAAATGCATTTTACCTTGGAAGCTCGGAATGCATGACATTAACACAACTTATATCGCAAAACTCCGAACTTCCGCTAAGGATGATTTTTATGCAAACCTTAACAATTACGAACAAATCCCTTAGCAATGTGCACCTAAAATACCACAAGAACATCGTATAACTTGAGCGCATCATACCTCGAAGGTAACGAAAAATCCTCTTGACTGCCTGCCAATGCTCTTTACCAGGATCACCCATGAACCTACTAACAACACTGACTGCATGTGCAAGATCCGGCCTAGTGCAGACCATAGCATACATCAGACTCCCTACTGCACTAGCATAACGAATCCTATTCATGTACTCATTCTCCTCAGTAGACTTGGGTGCAAAAGCAACAGACAAATGATTATTGGAGGCACTTGGAGTATCTATAGGCTTAGCTGTTGACATGCTAAACCTTGACAAAATCTTCTGAATGTAGCCTTTCTGTGACAAGAAAAGCTTCCTCTAATCTCTTTCCCTATAAATCTCCATCCCCAAAATCTTTTTCGCAGCACCCAAATCCTTCATCTCAAACTCAGTACTAAGAAGACCCTTCAACCTCTGAATATCAGACTTGGACTTTGCAGCTATAAGCATATCATCTACATACAGGACCAAATAAATCCATGATTCATCATCTAGCTTGTTGTGGTACACACAACAATCATACAGACTCATGTTGTAACCCAATTCAATCATATAGCTGTCAAACCTTTTGTACCACTGCCTAGGAGACTGCTTTAGCCCATACAAGGACTTCTTCAGTCTGCAAACATAATCTTCTTTATCAGGAACTTGGAACCCATCTGGCTGAGTCATATAAATCTCTCTTCCAACTCCCCATGTAGGAAAGTTGTTTTCACATCTAGTTGCTCAAGTTTAAGATCGTGATGTGCAACTATTGCTAGTAACACCCTAATAAAAGTGTGACTAACCACTGCTGAGAAAATCTCATTATAGTCAACCCCTTCCCTTTGAGTGAACCCTCTTGCAACAACCCGAGCTTTATACTTGACCCCCTCAGAAGGTGAGGTCCCTTCCTTCTTCTTGAAAATCCATTTGCATGTGACAATTTTTTTCTCCTTAGGACGCTTGACTAGCTCCCAAGTCTGATTCTTATCCAGAAACTCCATTTCATCTCCCATAGCAGTGAGCCATTGAGCAGACTCACTACCTGAGACAGCTTCTTTATACGTGGATGGTTCATGAGTATCTACCTCCACCTCCTCTGCAACCTGCAGTGCATAAGCAACAATGTCCTCAAAACCATACCTCCTAGGAGGTCCCACACCAACTCTTCCAGCTCTATCAAGTGCTATACTAGTTCGATGTGCTTCAGATGAGGTAGATGGATGACTAGAATGTTCAGATTCAGTAGCACCATGTTGATCTTCTCCACCTTGGTGCTGTAATTCACTCCCATCATAAGTGACTTCCAGCTCCACCTGCTTATCAACATCACTACCAACAGACACTACCATAGACTTCACAGTGGGGTTAAGCATAGAATTTTCATCAAATATTACACTTCTACTAAGTATAACTCGACTCTCAGAAGGTGACCAGATTCTATAGCCCTTAACTCCACTCCCAAAACCCACAAATACACCCTTCTTAGCTCTAGGTTCTAATTTACCCTCACTTACATGATAATAAACAGTAGAACCGAAAACTCTCAACAGAGAATAATCTGCAGGCTTACCAGACCACACCTCATAAGGTGTTTTACAGTCAATACCAGTGTGCGGTCCACGATTGATCAGATAGCAAGCTGTACTTACAGCTTCTGCCCAAAATCTTCTAGGTAACCCAACATTAGAAAGCATCCACCTCGCTCTCTGCAACAGTGTCTGATTCATGCGTTCTGCTACCCCGTTCTACTGTGGAGTATTCCTGGCAGTATGATGGCATGCAATCCCTTCATTCTTGCAAAACTCATTAAACTCAGGCCAACAAAATTCCAAACCATTATCAGTTCGCAGTCTTTTGATCTTCCTTCCAACTTGATTTTCCACCAAAGCCTTCCACTACTTGAAGTTCATGAAGGCCTCACTTTTATGCTTCATCATAATTACCCAAGTCATCCTTGAATAATCATCGATCATCGACACAAAATACCTGTAACCTCTAATAGACTCAACTCGGGAAGGACCCCAACAATCAGAGTGAATATAATCAAGTGTGCCCTTTGTAGTATGCACAACCTTTGGAAACTTGCTGCGATGAAGCTTCCCGAACACACAATGCTCACAGAACTCTAAGTCCTGCACCTTGTGCCCACACAGAAGATCCCTTTTTGACAGAATTTGCATCCCCCTTTCACCCATATGTCCAAGTCTCCTATGCCATAACTTGGTCATATCCTCCTTGGGAACCTCAGATGATGCAACAGCAGCAGAACCTGTCACAGTAGAACCTTGAAGAAAATATAAGGTACCCTTTTTAATACCTTTCAGAACTACCTTTGAACTCTTGTAGAAATTCATAACTCCACCTTCACCTTGAAAAATGAAACCTCTACTGTCAAGAAGACTCAAAGATATCAGATTCTTTGTCATTAGTGGAACATGCCTTACTTCGTTCAAGGTACGAAATGTACCATCATGAGTCCTCAATCTGATGGAGCCTATTCCAACTACTTTGCGGGCGGCAAGAGTTGGCCATAGAAACACTTGCCCCCGTCTATCTGCTCATAAGTTGAAAATCACTCCCTGCGGGGACTAATATGATACGATGCCCCGAAATCAAGAACCCACACATCCCTATAATGTGACCGATTATTAACAACTAGGGCGGATCTTCCTCGAATTACCATCGGTTTACGCGGAGCAGCGAGAACCTTCATTCTTGTCCTGTTGCTTCTTTTTCTTAGGACACTCATTTTTTAATGCCCCTTCTCTTTATAGTAATTACAGACATCATTAGGTTTAGGACCCTTAGAATTCGAATTTTTATGGTTCGATTTCTTTTTACTAGTTTTTCCCTGTCCCTTACCCCCAGTGACAACTAATCCAGATGTCTGATTTTCTGTACTAGAACCAGATGCCTGATGATGGACTTCTCTAGTATGAAGAGCAGATATTACTTCTTCTAATGACAGACTATCTTTCCCAACAATAAAAGAATCCACAAAATTTTCATACGATAAAGGCAAAGATACTAACATAATTAAAGCAACATCCTCATCATCTACTTTAACATCAATATTACGAAGATCTAGCAAGATAGTATTCAATTTATCTAGATGATCCCTCAGAGACATACATTCCTGCATACGCAGGCTGAACAGACGTTGCTTCAAAAGCAACTTGTTGGTTAGAGATTTCGTCATGTATAAACTCTCTAATTTCAACCACGGACCGGCGGTTTCTACGCTCCGCAACTTCAGTAATTATGTCGTCAGAAAGACATAACATAATTGTTGAATGCGCCTTCTCCTCCAGAACGGCCATCTCAGCGGTTTATGAATCCGATGACTTCTTTGCCAACGGTGCCCACAACCATTGTTGCTATAGTAAAGCACGCATCTTGATCTGCCACAGACTGAAACTGTTGCTCCCAGTGAATTTAGCAATTTTCACATTCATTCCAGACATCTTTCTCACCCGGATCGAACACAAAGCTCTGATACCAATTTGTTATGACAGATGTGAAAAAGAACAAATATTGAATGCAAAACAAAGAATAATCACACACAGATTTAACGTGGTTCACCAACGGAGTGTTGGCTACGTCCATGGGCAGAAAGAGAATAATATTATTGATGAGTAGGATAACCAGAATTACAGAGGTGATTAATGACTTAATCGTCAATTAAATAAACTAGGTTTAAAACCTATTTATAAGCAAACCCGAAAAACGCGTTTCCGCGTCTCATTAAACCTCCGCCCAATCGGGTCGGGCGGTACTCGCCAAGCCAAAAGAAGTTCGGGCCCGATCGGGCGACCATCGCCCGAGTCGTAGTTCGCTACGACGCCCGATCGGGCGGCCTGCTCCTAGAGCACCTGCTGAGACGTTGACCCCGCCCGGTCGGGCGAGCCGACGAACATGCCCTCTGACCATATTCAAGGCATAAATTCCTACACTTAGGGCTTAGGCTAATGACAGAAACACTACTAAAGTCGTAAAATTTTGAACTTTCATATAGAACACTCTTCAGGACAAAAATTTTAATCCACAAACTGAATGCACAAGGGGAGCATGAAAATAATATAACCTCTTGTACATCTGGTGTGGTTCACCTTATAGCCAATTATGAACTCTCCCCATCCCTCAATAACTTTCACACATGGATTGAGCATGGAGATTAAGGATAGAAGTACAATATGAATAAAAAATTGGAAGTGCAGACACAGAAGGAAAAAAGTAAGAGAAAATGTATTGATAAAGTATGAGATAGTGGGTAGAGAGAGAGAGAGCACATAGTAGTCATTTAACTTAAGGAAATACTCATTGGTTACTCCATGTTTTTGCTTTTTATATTTGGTAACCAAACTTAAATCTAAATCTCATTGGTAACCATGTGGTATTGTCTTTAGTGGTTTCGTGACCTTAATGAGCTAAAACTATTTTAAAAATCTGTCAAACCCTCATGCAAACCCCACCTATACCTCTCTCCATCTGGAGCTTCCCCTTCATTATATCTTTTGTAATCTAAGACATACAATCTCGAATTTCAAACTGTCAAAATTCACAAATCAACAAACAAGTTGCATGAATTATAAGACTAAAACTCTTGTTTATTTTTTGTAATTATTGTCTCAAATAACGAGATGAGCTAAATCCGCAAATCCCTAATATATATCCTTTACATTCTTTTATTGCGAATGTGCAACTCTTTTTTTTGCTGCGGCCCACCATTCTCCGTCGTCTTCAGTACATGGAGGCTAGTGTATAGCACTGAAATGTTGATCCTGAACCAAGGCAATATTCGCAGCCTTCATCTTGTCATGTCACTGCTACTCTATTGAGTGTATAAAGCCACTGGTTTTACCTTCTTGTTCTTTGTCTCCTCTTGTATTGTAATTTGAGAAGAGCTTTAAAGCCAATTGAATAAATATTCGCCAATTTTAGATTTCAAATTTAGTTTTCATTTAAAAAATTTGGCTTTCATCATTCAATTGTTTTGAAACTTCAGTTCTTCAGGTGGGGTTGAGTGTGTGGGACTTGTGTTGGTGACTTGGTAGTGGTTCTTGGAATTTTATGAGTGGTTTAAGCGGAGGTGGAGTGGGGTGAGGGTTTTAAAGGGTTCTTTTTAACAGTATGTTAATGGGTTACTAGTGAGATTATGTTTAAGTTTGGTTATCAAATATAAAAAGCAAAAATACTAGTTATCAATGAGCATTTCCCTTATGATAACCAACCAGATAAGCTTCAAAATGCATCACAGGAAGCGAAAACATCTAAGGGATATTCCCCAGTAAGATATCAATTGAACCAACCACTTCACCTGTAATCCATTTACTTAAAGTATGAACTGTCTTGTAATTCTCCAAGTTTGGTGCAACTTATTCTTTTTTATGCCATTGAGCCTTCCTTACATGTTGGCATCACAACCATAACATAATCCAAAACTTATGTCATGAATACTCTTTCAGTTTTTCTCCCAACATTAAGGGGAATTTAATTTACTGTTTTAGTTTAATGTGTAAGTTTGAATGTACTCAAACCCATTCTCGACGTCTGGTTCAAAAGAGTTACAAAATGAAAGCCTGAGGAGACCACAACCCAAACCTTGAGCTATGGTACACCTTTAAGGGGGAGGTGAATTTCCCTAAACTCATTGAATCAGAAAATAAAGTATAAGAAAAGGCCTATTAACACAAAAAGCGAGTAAATTAACATCAATCATCCCATCAACACCTTCCATTGACATCCGCCAACAAACCTCTGAAACTGGTACACCTTTGTTGACACTTGCTTGAACTCGTTTGCAACTTCACCTATGAGTACAAAAAGATTTTGAAGCGAAAAAAAATGGGCGAAGGAAGAAAGAGGGTCGGCGAGAGACGGAGAGGTTGCGGTGGGCGATGGAGAGAGGGAGAGAGGAAGAAGAGGCGAAGAGTGACGGAAGCGTAGTCTTGGTGTAGGGGAGCGAGGTGTGATGAACCAACCAAGACACCGACCCTACCCGATGTATGCAAGAACGACTAATCATAAGGGAACCTGTCAGCTACGGGGAACATTAGACAAGTTGTCAAAAGAAATTTGTACAAAGAAGGAAAGAGAGTAGAGAGAAAAAATTAATTCAGAGAGTGTTGCAATTTAGCTTTGGAAGAGGAGGACTATGCCTCTCGAACGCTTAGAATTGTTTTCTCTAATTAATCTTCTGAGTCGTCTAACTATCAATTAATCACTCTCCGCAAATATCTTTGTTTTAATCATTTTCGGAGTCCGTTCATCACAAACTTGGCATATAGGATCCGTGGCCCATCTTCCGGAAGTTGGAGGAAGTTGTCTTGGCCGTGAACAAGGTTCCATTGGACTTGAACCAAACGATCTCAAGGCATATTACGCGCTGCATTTTGAGTTCTTAGAAACCGGGAGAGTGGTTTGCAAGTTTCGAGAAAACAATGAGGCAATGCAACCTGGAAGCAAAGAGGAGTCGGGAGAACTTTCAAACAGAGATGAAATCCACAATATCTTGCTGTAATCACCGGATAGTAAGGTGGCGTTGAGAGTTGAGAACTTTAGAGAAGTGGCTTAAGACCGGTTTATGAAGTAGTATGAGTCGAGATTAAGGGGATGCATGTTGAAGCGGATTGTGTGGGAAAATATTGACCTAGATATGAAGATCCTCCAGGTGGGAATGGTGGACATTTTGGTCGAGGGGGAAATCGGAGTACAGAAAGCTAGACATACCTAACTCCGACGGTAACAATTCAGATAATTGGATCTTACGAGTGGAAAGATATTTCAATTTCTACAGGAGGAGAAGCTAGAGGTGGAATCAGTCGGGATGGAGAAGACGCGCGATCTTGGTATCAAAAGGAGCATCGGAGGAGGCGATTAGACTGTGGGCAAACTTGAAGGACCTGTTACTGCAGCAATTCTGGTTGCTATACTCTGCCTTCTTTATGAGCAATAGCTGCAAGTGGCTCAGGGGACTACGATCTACGGTGGAGTTATGATGCGCTCAAGTTATACGATGTTCTTGCGGTATTTTAGGTGCACATTGCTAAGGGATTTGTTCGTAATTGTTAAGGTTTGCATAAAAATCATCCTTAGCGGAAGTTCGGAGTTTTGCGATATAAGTTGTGTTAATGTCATGCATTCCGAGCTTCCAAGGTAAAATGCATTTGAGCCGAGCATCACAAGCCACAAGCTCGCCAAGCCATCGCAAGCGAGCACGACTGCCCAGCGCCCAACGCCCAGCTCACCAGCAGCCATCGCACGCCCAGCAGCAAGCTAGGCCATCGCTCGCCCATCGCCCAACGCCAAGCTCACCCATCGCACCAAGCCAACGCACGTCCAAGCGCCCAGCGGCCTCGCTCGTCCATGTGCGCGCGCCCCGAGCCAAACCCGCCCAGCCAAGCCGGCTCGCACCTCGCGAGCATGGTCGCACCTCGCGACTCGATTCTCGCACCTCGCGAGATTCCTCGCACGGTGCGACCTGCGTGGTTTGGCCCAGCTCTTCGGCTCGTTGCGAAGCGGTAGCTCATCGCACGGTGCGACCAGACTCGCACCTCGCGACCCCTAGGTCGGTCTAAATGTCGACTGACTTTTGAGCCTTAGTATAAATACTAAACTTTGTTTTTAGACCTAGGGGGCAGCAGCCACAAGGGGATGGAGTTTCCAAAACTCCACTCCTCTCTTGTTGTCTTCTCTTTTTAGTTTTTATTTTCTAATTTAGTTTTTGTAGATTTCAATTATGGGATTGGCTTATGCTATGCCGATTGTAGCTTGAACCGTTCTTGAACGAGATTAATATGGAGCTTCAAGCATTATTGTGAGATCTTTCCCCTCTATTTAATTCCTTTGATTATGGTTTAATTTCTATGCTTGCTTTCTATGATTTTTGCATGATTATGCTAGGAATATTACTAGTTTGATTGTGTAATTAATCTAATGCTAGATTGAAGAATAGAATCGGATTGTTTTATTCTTTTATCAATTGGTAGCAAACTAGGGAGTAATTTAGATGCAGATCGTCTTGGTTATTTCTTGGAGAAATTGAATCAACTGTTGAATGTTTATCGCTAGTATGACGTTAGCGGTGTCCGTTGGTTCTCTCGTGTTTATTGCTTGCTATTGGATTGAACTTAGACGCAGATCGGACTAAGTTATCCTTTAGTTAGGGTTTTATAGTCACGCTGATCGTGCTATTCAACTAAGAATAAGGAGAATGCGAGATTAATTCTCAACAATAGATAATTATGGAAATAATTAGAGTCGAGGTTAAATGATCGATAATGAATTGAAGTGGATGTTAATCGGATTCAAGATCTTCCTATAATTGATTTCTCATTTTGTTTATATGCTAGTTAGTTGTAGTTTAGTTATAATCTACTTGAAACCCCCCTTTGTTATTATTATTAGGTTTCTCGGCCCTTAGCTTAATCTAGGTTTCGAATCACGCTAAGTACTAAACTCGTCCCCTGTTTCCCCTGTGGATACGACCCCTACTTCCATTATACTTGTTTATTGTAAAAGAGAGTAGGAGAAATTTTATCTTTGGCCGGGTGCGGTGCACAACGACAAATCCGCGCCCGCCAAATTTTGGCGCCGTTGCCGGGGAAACGGTGTTACTGGTTTGTATTTAGTGTTATTTTTGGATGGTATTGCTTGTGCTCTTTGTTTTTGGTTGGCCACTCATATAAAGAATTCCCTTTTTGTTTTAGTTTCTAGTTTTCATCTTCCATTGAGCTCTATGTATTTCACTTTTGTATTTTGGACAAGAAGCATGGAACTTGTTGCTTAAACTCTCTTGGGAATGGTTGATTGACTCATACTTTATATCTTGGTTATTGTCTAGCTTTAAACATTTATATTAATGGTCATGACATGGGTTAGCTAGGAGTACTACTAGTTGATGTTTGTTGTTGCCTTAATGCTAGGTTTGGGATATAATCAGATGTTATATGCTCAACCATGTTGTAGTAAGCTAGGTATTAACGATGCATTGCAAGAGTTCTTCTCAATCAATTTTGCAGGTACTTGAAGTGGAGATTGACATGGAACCACCATTGTCACACATGGAGCACAACCCAATGATTAAGCTTAAGGTATTAAGTCGAGCTCACGACTTTAAACAACAGCGCTTCTCGGGAGGCAACCCGAGACCCCTTTATTTTCTTTCTTTTCCTTTATTTTTCATCAAATTTCCACCACCACAACAAATTTTCTTTCACCCACCACCCACCCACTAAAAAGATCCACAACCAATCTTCATCCACTTGGAACCAAAATCCACAAAAGAAAATCCGTTGGGAGGACTTCAATAGCTAGGAGTTGGTACACTAGAGGATTGAGATTGTTAATGTATCTTTTCGATCTCTTAAGCTAGGTGCAAATCTCACAAATTCAAAACTTTTGAGCTTGTCATTTGTTTGAGTGATTCGAGGGAGAGGTTTGTGAGTTGATTTATGAGATTTGAGTTGGTGTTGTTAAGAAATTTGAGTTTGACGGATTGTTTGGTCATGAGTTTTGAGCATTCGATCTTCGATTTACCCGATTTTCGATTTTCTCCCCCATTTTCGGTTTACTTTTCTTCTAATTGTCGACACATTGAGGACAATGTGTAGTTTAAGTAGGGGGAGGGTATTCTCATTCTCATGTATCTATGTTGTGTATATTACTTTCAATTTGAAAAAAAAATGGAAATGAAAAAAATGAAAATGAAAAAAAAAAAAAAAAAAAAAAAAAAATGAAAAAAAAAAAAATGAAAAAAAAAATAAAAAAAAAAAAAAAAGTGATGAAATGAAACCCGCTGAGTTGAAAACCCACAAGGATGGGCGACTCGAGGCAAAAATGGGGGCCCTGGATAGGTTGAAAACCCGAAAGGGCAACTTATGCAAAAAAGTGGCTTATATTGAGCGGGTAAGATGGTGAGATGAAAAAAATGTGAGAAGCTAGGATGAAAACCCGAAAGGGCTCCTAGGCAAAATGAGAGATTAAGAGAGAATTATACACTTTGAAAACTCATTTGCCTGAGATGGTGTCATAAGGTTGAAAGCGTTTTCGGGTTGGGTTAGTGAATTCATCCTTTGTTTTGTGAAGATCTATTTATTTTGGCTTTCGCATTCTTTTGGTTGATTGTTTTTGGGAGTAAGCATGGAATATATTCCTTTTTGTCTTTGTTCCATGGCTTGCTTGTTTAGATTAGTTGTAGTAGTAGTAGTTTTAAATCATCTTTTGGAGGTTTGGGAGAGCTGATAGTTTAGTGTGTCGTGAGCTGACATTTTGATTCGTGTTGGTGTTGCTGGTTATTATTGTTGTCGCGTCTTTGTATTTTTCAGGTGAGCTCGAATCTAAGTGTGGGGGAATCATCGTCCCTTACGTTTAGGTTTTTGAGCGTATGTTGTTAAGATGTGATGATGATGATGTAGTTAATGGGGAGTGTAGGTTGGTGTCGTTAGTTTGGGTGATGATTTATTTGGTGATCCTCATTTTGAGTTTACTCGAGGTCGAGTAAAGTTCAAGTGTGGGGGTATTTGATGCGCTCAAGTTATACGATGTTCTTGCGGTATTTTAGGTGCACATTGCTAAGGGATTTGTTCGTAATTGTTAAGGTTTGCATAAAAATCATCCTTAGCGGAAGTTCGGAGTTTTGCGATATAAGTTGTGTTAATGTCATGCATTTCGAGCTTCCAAGGTAAAATGCATTTGAGCCGAGCATCACAAGCCACAAGCTCGCCAAGCCAAGCTCGAAGCATCGCAAGCGAGCACGACTGCCCAGCGCCCAACGCCCAGCTCACCAGCAGCCATCGCACGCCCAGCAGCAAGCTAGGCCATCGCTCGCCCATCGCCCAACGCCAAGCTCACCCATCGCACCAAGCCAACGCACGTCCAAGCGCCCAGCAGCCTCGCTCGTCCATGTGCGCGCGCCCAGCGCTCGAGCCAAACCCGCCCAGCAAGCCAGCTCGCACCTCGCGAGCATGGTCGCACCTCGCGACCTGATTCTCGCACCTCGCGAGATTCCTCGCACGGTGCGACCTGCGTGGTTTGGCCCAGCTCTTCAGCTCGTTGCGAAGGCAGTAGCTCATCGCACGGTGCGACCAGACTCGCACCTCGCGACCCCTAGGTCGGTCTAAATGTCGGCTGACTTTTGAGCCTTAGTATAAATACTAAACTTTGTTTTTAGACCTAGGGGGCAGCAGCCACAAGGGGATGGAGTTTCCAAAACTCCACTCCTCTCTTGTTGTCTTCTCTTTTTAGTTTTTATTTTCTAATTTAGTTTTTGTAGATTTCAATTATGGGATTGGCTTATGCTATGCCGATTGTAGCTTGAACCGTTCTTGAACGAGATTAATATGGAGCTTCAAGCATTATTGTGAGATCTTTCCCCTCTATTTAATTCCTTTGATTATGGTTTAATTTCTATGCTTGCTTTCTATGATTTTTGCATGATTATGCTAGGAATATTACTAGTTTGATTGTGTAATTAATCTAATGCTAGATTGAAGAATAGAATCGGATTGTTTTATTCTTTTATCAATTGGTAGCAAACTAGGGAGTAATTTAGATGCAGATCGTCTTGGTTATTTCTTGGAGAAATTGAATCAACTGTTGAATGTTTATCGCTAGTATGACGTTAGCGTGTCCGTTGGTTCTCTCGTGTTTATTGCTTGCTATTGGATTGAACTTAGACGCGAGATCGGACTAAGTTATCCTTTAGTTAGGGTTTTATAGTCACGCTGATCGTGCTATTCAACTAAGAATAAGGAGAATGCGAGATTAATTCTCAACAATAGATAATTATGGAAATAATTAGAGTCGAGGTTAAATGATCGATAATGAATTGAAGTGGATGTTAATCGGATTCAAGATCTTCCTATAATTGATTTCTCATTTTGTTTATATGCTAGTTAGTTGTAGTTTAGTTATAATCTACTTGAAACCCCCCTTTGTTATTATTATTAGGTTTCTCGGCCCTTAGCTTAATCTAGGTTTCGAATCACGCTAAGTACTAAACTCGTCCCTGTTTCCCCGTGGATACGACCCTACTTCCATTATACTTGTTTATTGTAAAAGAGAGTAGGAGAAATTTTATCTTTGGCCGGGTGCGGTGCACAACGACAAATCCGCGCCCGCCAAGTTACATCGGAGCTTCACAGAGATGGCAGCACCATTGGAAAGGTATATCAGATAGCATTCTAGTGGGTCATTTATAAATGGCCTTAAGGAAGATATTAGGTGCGACGTTAGATTGATAGGCAAAATCAATGCAGGGTAGCCCATGGACTTGGCACTTTGAGTGGAAGATAAGCCGAGAGTGAGACTGTGGGAGCACAAAGAAGTAGGCCAGGCCTACATAACACCCTTCAAACCGGCCCAAACACGGTGTTCATTAGAAGCGACCTAACATAAAACCAACCCAGCTTTTATTCTCTTAAGTCTTAACTCAAGTGCATTCGCCGAAGCTAGATCTTCAGTAAATCAACCAAAGTCCTTAATACATATGCTAAGACTCGGAGAATTCAAGCCTATGATAGAGACGGAGCTTCAACGAAACGAGAGAAAGGTCTTTCTTTCAAATGTGATGACCGATGACCAATGGATTGCTTGGACACCATTTCCGGCATCGCGAACCGAATGTCTTGATCACGAGCAAGGGGAGGAGGAGGAAGCGAGAGGTGAGGTTCCAACAGCCGAGTTGGCTGAAACTATAGAGGAAATTCTTATAGGACCGTCCTTGAATTTGGTGATTGGGTTGATTAATCCTAAATCCATCAAACTCGAGGGGTTTCCGGAACAAGAAGTAGTGGTGATGATAGAACCGAGGGGTACTCATAATTTCCTCTCTCTTGCTACGGTTGAGAAATTGGGGATTCCAGTGACAAAAGGAGTTTGGAGTATCTTTAGGGAATGATGAGGTCATGCATGGTTCCGGCAAGTCTAAGGATGTACTCCTCGCAAATTCGGGATCAAAGTTCTTAAGGATTTTTTAAGTTCGATGTAATCTTAGGAGTGCAATTGCTCAAAATATTATGAGCAGTAGTGTAAAGTTGGAAATCATGACTTTGCAAGGTGATCCTTCATACCACGGCTAAGGCTATGTTAGGTACACTCGGGAAGGAAGGGGGAGAATTTTATTGTAGCTCAATCGGTTAGATAGGAACATGGCGAGAGCGGGGAGGTTGTGCTTTGGGGACAGAAATTCAAGAATTCCCATAGAACCAATTCAAGGAAGTGTTTGACATGCTCAACGATGAGTGATAATATCACTCTAAAGCCTTTTTTTCTCTTTGTTTAGTGTCTTTTCTCTCCTCATTATGCATTTTCTAGCTTATTTTGCTTGATTCAAAGTGTAGAGTTATTTGTACTTTATTTGTTAATATTAGCATCCTAGCTATCTTTCTGGGATTTAGTAATGCATCCTTTTGTGTTTGTTGTAGGTGAAACAACGAAGGTCTCCATCCCACACACAGAGCATGAAGGAGTTCATCGAAGCACAACAATACCTTTTGAAAGAGTTTGTAAAGGGTCAACTTCAAATGGACACATATCTTTCACCCAACTCAACATTTTTGGGCAATTCAAGTTGGAGATGAAAGTTTGGCTCGATAGCTTTCCAACTACGGCTATAAACCCATATCCGATGAAAAACGCGGCAAGTATGGCCTTTGAAAATGAACTTACGAGTTACTCGAACAATCGGGCAACATTACTTTATAGGGATTTACATTGTATTACCTGCCAGGTAATTTGCTTCCCCTGGGTCGATCTAGTTTTGCGAAAACCTCTTGATTTTTTTTTTTCTAAATTGTACGAAGGCTCTCTTGTAACTATGGTTAAGCTTTTTAAATACTATTTAAGGGGATTTGTTTACCTCAATAGGGACCTATACTTAGATTATTGGGAAGTTATATGAGATAACCATGACATTAAGGTCATTTTCTGGAATGACCCCCAGCCCCCCACATTTGCAACCATTTTAAAGGTAACCCCCAAATCATAAAACGTGATTAAACTTTAACGATTCCGGAGATGACATTACACAGATAAAAGTCCTATAAAACTAATCATCACACCACATTTTCTTTCAAAATTTTCATTTGTATGAACTAGTATTACAGATATAAAATTTATAGTTTAAAGTTCATGAAGAAAAAACTCTGATATGTAGGTAAAATTTTCAAATCGAAATATGGGTTAAGAGGGTAGTTATATAAGACTATATACATGTGTAACACCGTCTCCAAAATTATTAAGTTCAATTGTGTTTTACAAGCGAGGGACTACCTAGGACTTGGGTGCAAACGCGAGGATCATTTGAGAAAAACGACCGAAGTAAAAATTCCCAATTGCTATTCACCGTCCGTATTTACTTGAAATCATCCATACTTTTTCTTTAAATACCCCCATGCCCCTCCCCCTTTCACCTCACTTCTCTACTCTCATCAAACTTCATCCCTCTCTCTAGTCTCTACCATGAAGCACTAACACCACCACCACCTTCCGAACACCACCATCGGACCACCACCACCGGCGCACCACCTCCGCCACCGACGAACCACCGGAGCACAACCGAAAATGTCCGAGGAAGAACCCTCAACGCCGCCGGAACGAAATGTGGTAAGGTTTAGATTTTTTTTCTTTTAACGCTGCCGGAATTTTTTTTTTGCGCCACCAGAGCAGGGTAACGTATGAAAAATCCGTTACCCCAGTGGAGGCAACGGATAGAAAAACCGTTGCCTCTGTGGAGGCAACAGCTTTTGTATCCGTTGCCTCCTGTGGAGGCGACAGCTTTTGTATCCGTTGCCTCCACTGGGGTAACGGATTTTTCATCCGTTACCCTGCGGTGAATTTCTGTGAGATTTTTCGGCGAGGGGTGGGGGGTTAGCGGTTTTTTTTTTCTTTTTAGTAATTTCTGTTTTATTTATGTTTTAATAATTTGTGTTTTTAGTAATTACTGTTTTAATAATTGAATTTTTTTTTTTAAAATAATTTTTTTTAATTTCTGTTTTAATAAAAAAATATTAAGTGTTTATTTGGCTTTTGATAATATATGTTATTTTAATTTATTATTTTAATTTTAATAGTTATTATGTGTGATTATGTTATAATTAGGATTTTGTTATGTTAATGCATGTTAGTAACATGTTAGTATTATTGATAATTATTTGTTTAATAGCATGTGATAATAGTTATTATTTAATTAGTTAATTAATTTGTTCCTATTGCCCAGATGTTCAATGACGCAGTCATTTTGGTAGGACTGAGAGGGACAACTATATCCGTGTATCACTGTCCTTCCTTGGCATGCTTCTGAATACACAATGGGTCCAACTAACGAACTTGCACTAGTAGAAAAATACTCAAATGCTCCTGTTAAAAAGCCCACAAATGCTCCTTATTTGACGCGTGGCAGACGTCATACGAGCATTTGAGAATTTCACAAATGCTCAACCGGAGCATTTAGTTTATCAAATGCTCCGGTTGTGATTAAAATCGGAGCATTTGATGTATTTTACATGCCTAGAATAGAATAAATGCTCCGGTTTGTAAGAGAAAACCGGAGCATTTGTGGAAATAAATGCTTCGATTTAAGCGTACAACCGAAGCATTTGTACAATTTTATTTAAAAAAATTATGCACAAGTTTAAAGCAGAGGCACCTAATGTCATACATTATATCTTATATATTCCAGCAACAAATTACATAAATTAAGCAGCATTTGAATTCCTTCATCACTTTATGTGTATGTCAGAAAGAAGCAGTTAACTTCCAAAATGCAAACATCCTATATTCAATCATAAATCAACCCCGTAATAGCATAAAAATAATCGTCCATTATGCTTCCTTCTATTAGCAAGGAAAGATACAAATTTCACCCTAATCAGACCTAACACATATCAAAATCCAACTATTTATAATTGAACATTGCACTGCTAATCAGAAATTTAGCTCCTCAGAACTGAACCAGCAAAACAAGATAAAACCAGTAATTACATTGATAAAAACATTTCACTTATGCATGTTTTCGCACCTTACAAAGTACAGGTGAGAAAATTTATAAACATTTAATGAGAAGAGGCAAACTTAGGCGCCATTTATTCGTGAATATATTATTTACAGCAAGTGACAGTTCTAGTAGTGAAAGAATGTTCACAGCATACCAAATGTCTATTTCGCAAGTCTGCCTGTGCGATAAGAACGAGTGACTGCAGCTGCATAGATGTGAGAACCATTGAGAAAAGCCTCATGTCTCTGGCGTCACTTCACATCTCTCTCCTTTTTCTACAAGTGGAACAAGAATAGACAATACAACTACGAACCAAGTGAATTTGGCAAAAGCCCACTTTCTGAGCGCTAGTTGAATCATGAAGATATCATTAAGAAGGAAACATCCTTACTTTCGGCACTTCCTCAAGTACAGGAATTACGTCAGTTTCAATAGTCTCATGCACTGCTGCCTTAACTCCAACTTGGCAAGATGAATATTTCTCCTGCAAATAATTGGAAAAGATGTTAGCTAGGTTAGAAGGCAACTGATATTATGAGAAGACTTGCGAAAATATAAACAACACTAGTTCCTGATTTCGCACCGAAACTTTACGAAATTCCTCAAGATTGGTAGCAAGAGTCTCCCACTTTAGATTGGTTTCTTGCAGATCTAGACAGTATTTGCCCTTCTACTTCTGTTTCAAATTGACATAGTTTGCTTCTCTATGACCGATCACTGAGTTTCCATCATACCTACCAGCAGTAACATCAAAGAATATATTATTAACATAATTTCTGCTTACAATTACGTAATATAGCAGTACAGAGCATTAAATACCAGTAAGATATTCCATTTCTGTCTTGACCAACCTTATCTTTACGAAAATGAGAGATTTGGTCCCCTTGCTTCAGTGCATCATTGATATTAGAAACCAAATCAGGTTGCTATAAGCAAAGAAAACATATTAAACCAAAATTTAGTGCCTATATAATATCATTAAGATACAATTCAAAACTTAGCTTTTACCATCAACAAATGTATAGTTGGATCAATTTCCTTGTATCCGGATATTTCTTCTCTCCACAAGAAACTACAACACCTCAGTAGTCAAATTACTCAAAACAAAAAGAGTAAAATAGGGGGTCAGAGTGAAGAAGCAAACAGTGATACCCATTTTGGGGGATTTCACCTTCCACAACCTACCCAGAGCCACCAATCATCAAGCTTCTTACAAAGGATTGTCACCCAAACATCACTGACTCAATATCTCTAAAGTATTTGAGCGGGGTACAAAGATAAAGCTAATTTGTTCTCGCTAAGTATTTGAGCGGGGTACAAAGATTTAATACAAGATAGAAACAAATATAATTTGCTCTCGCTAAGCCAAAAGTGCAAGCCCTTCTAAACTGAGATATCCAAGCATAAAGCCTATACAAATAGATAAGATCAACCAAAAATGACAATGGTAAAAGAGGAAGTACTTGGGCCATAAATCCTTTAATTATGAGGTGGAAATTCGTTCCCTTGAAGTGTAAAGGTTTCGTCCTAGTACCTCCAACACCTTTCTCACCTGAGACATATAAACAGCAAACAAATATCTTCATTCAGTGCAATATATATGGAGTGCAAAAACCCACAAAGAAGGCTGAGACATGGTTCTTGATTCTATTTTTATACTCTTAAAAGTGAACAGGGGAAATTTCATTGCTTGGAGAACGAGTTGCAATCACGCGAACACGCAGAAAATCAAGAAAAGGAAAAACGCAAGGATTTCATTGAGAAAAAGAAGAGGAGTTACCTGTGCGGAGTACCCAAAAGTTTTCTGCAGATTTAGTAACCAAATCAGGTAAAAGCTGCAGGCAAGCATATCAACAAAACGACTTACTAAGGATATATGTATGTGCAAAATGAGAATGCCTATATCACTAGAAAAGATCAATGAAATTAAAAAAGAATGAGTCAAATCCCAATTACCTCTATTACGATTCTTTGGACAGGATCCCCACCAGTTGATACATCTAGAAACACATGAGGGTTCTATATCTTATCCATATTTCTTCGTACTGTAGAACCTGAAAAGGTAATCCATTTCAAAATTAGGATCAACTCGAACTACGTCAAACACTAATCATCGGCAATCTCCAACTTTTGAAAAATTGAAAACTTTCATCCCTGAAGAAAAGAAAGTATCACCAGTTTCATTCGTTTAGCGTCACGAGTGATTAGAGTTTGAAGCTATTAGAACATGCACTTGAAGAAATGATAACAGTAATAGCTAGTAGCCGACCTTAAGTTGCCTAACAAATTCAGATAAAAAACACCATTGACAGAATAAAATCCATTCATAACTTTTATTTTCTTTTGCAGAAACTAGAGAACTGCACCTATACCAACCTAGCAGTCTTCTGCCTCAGCAATAAGTGGCTTGCTTAGTTAGATATTTCTTCCTTTATGAACTAGACTTAGCAAGGGAAAATGCGTTTTAATCCCATAAGCATTCTTAACAGCCACAAGAAAACTATAGAAGAGCTTTTTATGGACAAACAACATATTGGAAATTTGAATCTACAAGTAGTAGCAAATATTAAATGTATGCAACTGCTGAAAGGGAAGACTCTATCCTGCCATCTTGAGACCAATAAATGACTTGTATGGTTTTTGAGGTTTCCTTCACCATTTGTGTGGAAGCATCATCAAGTGAATTTAGATGATAAAACGCTAATATGCACCAATAAACATGAGTCCACTCAAACAAGACCAACAATATTATGTTAGTAAGAGATTGAAACAGCAACACCAAGCATACAATTCAAGCATATGGTTCTTAAATCCATATATTGTGTTAACATTTTGAAACAGCAATAATATTAGTTAGCGATTGAAACACTAGAGGATATGTGAAATAATTAGACTAGAATGAGATTCTAGCAATATTATGAAAAAAGAATCTGGAAGCATAAAAAATCTTAGAGCCACCACCAAAGGACTCAGGTCATATAGTGCTAGCGAAACTTCAGTGGGGCTTGATTTTGCTAATACAAAAGGTAGTAGCTAGTGATATGTATGAATCAAGAGCCAATAAGTGAGTAATTGAACAGATTATCAGAATTTCAGAAATCTTTTTACTTCTTACGGCTCCTTTGCTTTCTCCTTGAAAGTAGTTGTATAAACTTTGTCATTTTTAGCTCTATTTGCCGTATCCTTCAAATTCATTATATAAACTACACTTAAACGAGTTAATTATAAGTTACTAGCAGTATAAAAGTTGTTGAATAAGGGATTTTAGATAACTGAACACGAGTTATAAGTTACTAGCAGAGTAATAATTGTCGTAAACAAACATGCTAGGTATTATTAAATCACTCTTAAATCGAAAAAGTAAGATATCTAAGGTTATTGAATATATAAGGATAACACTGCATACATATGAAATTAATGTTATGGTTGTTGTTCTATGCCTCCTTCTTGACAAGCTTTATACAGGTTGGTTGATGTTAAGGTTGTTGTTGTTCTATACTTCATTTTTTAGTTCGCTAGCTAGGTAAATAGTATGGTTACCCATGTTTCATTTAAATAGCTTTTGTCAACCATAACCAGATAACAATGCAAGAGAACATTAATGACTCTGCAGGCAAGATAGCAACCCATAATAAATTATTTTAATAGCTATAATCAACATCCACATTGCAAATTTGTAGCCATACATAATTGCTTTGATGTTTCTCAACATCATTATATAACTTACATAACACTTTGCAGAGAAGTTGTTACCAAAAGAGTTTGTGCGTCAATCTTCACTGACTAATAGTCTTCTGCTGCTGCTGTAATCTGCAAGCTCTATCAAGTATCTCTGCCAACAGACAGATAGCCGCCTACTCTCTCAAAATGTTTGCATATGTAGTCCCAGAAGTTCTGCAAAAATTGAACCCTAAGTTAGGATCATTCAACCAAAAGTAATCCTACTAACTTCGTAAAGAAAAAAAGAAACTAAATTTCGCAAACAAACATAAAATCAATCACCGAACTGAAGAACAACAATGAAAACAAACCTGGCCAATTCGTGCACGAGCGACCAAATCACAACAATTCATAACCATTCATAACCATACCAAAGGTCATAGCCTAGAATAGGAAACAAAGCCTGAAACCCTTTCGAAATCAAAATATATTTCAATGGCTGTAGAAAAACGAAAATTCGAAAGTGAATTAGGGTTTTGCGCTTCATCTTCTTCATTCGCCTCTCATCCATTAATTTAAGCTTGTTAAGCTTCAAATGAACAACAGGTTCAACTAATTCAGAGTCTCTTCTTCTCCTTTTCCCTTTCTTTATCGGCCTTTTTACTGGTCTTGATTTCTTTTCGAATCTAAGGTTTCATGCTTCGTGCTCTTGATTTTCTTCTCGGATCTAGGGTTTCATGCTTCAATTTCTTCGATTGGCCAATGCTTTCTCTCTCTTCGATTGGTCCATTACATTAAACCCTAGAATTGATTCGAGTAATTCAAAAAAAACCTAGAAATTAGGAGAAAATCAAACCTAAAGGAGCTTGGAAATTTGATTAAAGAAATAGCGAGGTCGACGCCTTGTGATGCAACCCATTGAACTGCGGCGGACTTGAGAGAGGGGACTTGGGAAGGAGGGATGTCAGAGGGAGGGACGGCGGAGGTTTCAATTGAGAGAGTCGGGGGACTTGGGAGGGAGGGAAAACAATGGAGAGAGAATGCCTGTTGAGGAGATACGAAAATTATTTTAGCACGTACAATGTGAAGGTTCATGAATTGAGATAGGGTCCAAATGCTCGGGTTGACTAGTCAACCGGAGCATTTGATATATCAAATGCTCCGGTTGACTAATCAACCCGAGCATTTGTGAATTTTTTAAATTAAAATTTTCACAAATGCTCGGGTTGATCAGTCAACCGGAGCATTTGATAAGTAGCAAAAGCAGTTTTTTCCACTAGTGTCGTGATAGCACATCTTGGTACCTTTCAGCATTATATTAGACTCGAGTTACTTCCCGGATCACCCGTACCACCAATTCATAACTTATGGCATAACATGCATGAAGATAGTGTTAATGGTTGGGATCAGTTGTATGGTGTGAGACGCGCTTTATGGGAGGAGTTACTCTCTACTTAGTATATAGTATATAGTGAGATCTATTCATTGTAATATTTTATGTATTCTATTTGATAATCGCATTTGTAATGATTAATATTATTTGATAATCGCATTTGTAATGATTAGTATTATTTGATAATTGCATTTGTAATGATTAGTATAAGTTGATATGATATTAATATATAATGTTGGATTATAATAAGTTGCAATGATTCAAAGTGAAATAATAAGTTGCAATGATTCAAAGTGAAATAATAAAGTGCATCATAAAACCACAGTTATAGTACGTAACAAAATAATATCCGGAAAAAACGTAACTACATAATACACCCGTACATAAAACATGGAATGAAAACACTGATATGAACTAGTACATGTGATGATCAGGCGCATCCTCATCAGGGTCCCATGCCCGATCTAGCCGCAATGCAGCATTCCAATCCCGAGCGAGGTCATCCAACATCTCATATGCCGAAGAAGTGTTGGGTCGGCGGGTCATTGTGCCGATCCTCCGTCAAAGCTCTCGTGGCGTCAAAATGTCGGGCCATCCACTGCAAAAAGTCAGTTAGTTATGTTATGTTATGTATCAATAATTTAACAACGAAATGTTAAACATAGAATAATTAAAATTGCATACGTAGTGGGTGTTTGTAGTGTTGGGTCGGGCCGGAATATGCGTCCTATCTGCAGCGATAAGGGTAGGATGGGAATATGTAAAATACCAATCCATGTACTCCCTCGAACACTGTCCTAGACGACTAACCCGTCTCAACTGTGATACATTGAGATCCCCAAAATATGGCGTGAAACACTGCCATGTAGACTCTGCTACAGATACCGAGAACTGAACCTCATGCTTCTTCGAATTTCTCGGTCTGTATGCAAAATCAGGCTGAAGAGGAGGGGTAGGAATGACCTGAACATAACCCAACTGTCACAGTACACGATCTGGGTTGTACGGCTCTACGATACCTCGATAACGTATGAAACCGACATTCAACGTCCTCGGAATCATGGCAGCCTGGTCATCCCCATATGGTGTCCACATGACCTGAAATAGGATAAATGTAATAATTTCATTAGTCTAATAATGTAGTAATATATGACAACATAATAATATATATTTTATTAATGCAATAAATTTCGTACCTATGAAACCTGAAGGGTGTCCAAGCGTCTACGAATGGACTCCAGTCGGATGAACTCCTTGCCGACGAGGTGGTAATCCCACTTTCGTGCCCGGGGATCATGATCACTGAACACTAGCCCATCTCGCTAACGTGACCCCTCCAACTAGGAATCACGCTACCGTCAAGTGGGCCCCCAGGCATGGCCTCGGTAAATAACCACGAAGTATCCCTAGCAGCTCTAGTCCTGCTCGTCATCCGACTACCTTCGGAACTCGACCCCGAAGCAAACCTCCCTCTACTACCCTTCCTCACAGGCACACGGGAGGAGGCTTCACCCACATCAGCTCCATCACCACCGCTCAAAGCATGATCTAACTCCTCCTCGTCCGCAGTATCCCATCCCGCACTATCAGGTGCTTCCTCAGGAATAGGCATCTGCCTAGCCTGAGCATCAGTCCTCGCCCTCCTACTCGATGCATCAACACCATGAGATCTAGTGTGTCGTGGCGTCGATCCCTCAGGTTCCTCGAGACCCTAATAATCAATTATGTTAATTACTTATTATTTATTTAATGTCTACGTTATTATATTGTAATTACTACTAATCTATAACCATTGACATTCTAATAATTAATTAACTAAAATTATAAGGATAAAAAATACTAACATGCATTAACATAATATTATTAAAACATATTAACATGCGCAAACTAAGTAAATTAATTTATAAATATTCACTTTCTAATAATTAATTAACTAAAATTAAAACAACAAATCATATTAACATGCTAATATCATTAGTAAAAACATGCTCAAACATGCTAATAAAAACAACTACCCTACACAACTAATATCTACATGCTAATAAAAACAAATTAACATGCTAATATCATTACAATATATAATAGTAATATGCTATTAATATAATATAATAACATGCTAATATCATTAAAATATTTTTAAAATATTTTTAAAATATAATAACATGCTAATATCATTAAAATATTTTTAAAATATAATAACATGCTCAAATAAATTAATTAACTAATTAAATAATAACTATTAAAATTAAATAATACTATTATCACATGCTATTAAACAGATAATTAAATCAAACAAATTAAATAATACTAACATGTTACTAACATGCATTAACATAATAAAATCCTAATTACAACATATTCACACAAATTAACATATTAACTATTAAAATTAAAATAATAAATTAAAATAACTATTGACATAAATTATAAAAACCCAAATAAACACAAAATATTTTTTTTAATTCAAACATAAATTATTAAAACATAAATTATAAAAAACATAAATTATTTTAAAGAAACAACAAAATAAAATTATTAAAAACATAAATAAAACATAAATTATAAAAAAGGAAAAAAAAACGAAACCCCCCCCCCTCGCCGGAAAATCAGTGAGCACTAAAAGTGAAATTTTTTTTTGAAAATTCGTGGGGCAACGGATAGAAAATCCGTTACCACTACATAGTGGTAACGTATCACTATTTTGTTACCACCGCAGAGGTAACATTGTAGATCTACGTTACCTCTGCGGTGGTAACGGAAAAGTGATCCGTTACTTCGTTTTCTTGGGTCACTGGCCATCCGCCGGGAGTTTCGGGTTTAATACCGATATTTTAGCAACAAATCTAATAAATCTTAGTGTAGTGTTTGGTGTATTGATCTTTTTTGGAAAGGGAGTGTGTGCGGGTTGTTTATTTCAAGAATAGGTTAAATTCGATCAACTGTACCTCTTTTTTTCTTTATAATTAGGGCGAAAGGTGCATGATTTCACGAATGACTTCTGAATCAATAATAAATAAAGAAATCATATGTAATAACCATAGCATTTCGTGATTTGTTGGTAAATATACTTTGATTCTCTATCAACCAATAATGTAGGATCATTAACATGGTTAAAACTTAAATTGTTTGAAGTCCAGGCACAGCAGGGTATTCTTTATACAACTAGGGTAATCCTTAATACCGAGACGTTTTTAAAATAAAAAAAAATAGTTATAAATTTTTCGATATATAGCACTCATGTCGATAAAATGATTTTTATCCTTTATTAACATATCACTTTTCCGTTACCACCGCAGAGGTAACGTAGATCTACAACGTTACCTTTGCGGTGGTAACGGAATAGTGATCCGTTACCACCACGGTGGTAACGGATTTTCTATCCGTTGCCCCGCGACTTTTCGATTTTTTTTTTCCACCAAGTTTTCCGGCGAGAGGGGTGTGTTTTCCACTACATATTTCCGGCTAAGGGGTCGGTTTTAACACCAAAAAAACTACAAAACTAACCTGATTTGATGATTCTCCGACTTCCTTTGCCTTCTTCCTTGGGCCCATGCTTTTTCCGGCGACTTGTGGTGGTGGTGGTCGACTTTGTCACACGGATCTGGATCTCGCCGGTGTGGTGGTGGTGTTGTGGTGTCGGTGGTGGTGTTATCTCCGCGGTGTGGTGGTGGTGTTGTGGTGTCGGTGGTGGTGTGGGATGCCGTCGGTGTGGTGGTGGTGTTGTGGTGTCGGTGGTGTTGTGGTGTTGGTGGTGGTGTTGTGGTGGTGGTGGTGGCTATGGTGGGAGTGAGTGAGGAGTGAGAGTGAGATGGGGAATGAAGAGTGAGAGTGAGATGGGGAGTGAAGAGTGAGTGATGGGGTATTGGGGGGGGGGGTTATTTCTCAAGTATTTGTAGTGGTAGATTATAACTCCGCCTGTGAGTGTCTGTGTGACATTCACTCCCGGTCTCAAGCCCGGATAAAGGAGGAGAGTTGCGGTAGGTTTGGGGCGGCCAGCATAACACATAGTCCCATATCATGACATGAATCGACAAATGGAAAACGTGGGGGGCGTCCCCTACTCGGCGACACGTCGCACTTCATAGACCGGGTGTAGTGATAAGTATGCAAGGGTTGCTAGGTCGTCGCCCGGAAGCGGCGCGCCATCCCGGCGCCCGGGGGTGGTGTCAAATATGCAAGGGTTCCCGCATCAGGGACGGGTGCGGGTAAAGAAGCTAGTCCATGGTAGTGGTAGAGGTAGTAGGTTGCGCTTTGGAACATGGAACATTGGCTCTTTAACGGGAAGATCGGCGGAGGTGATGGTGGAGGTTATGAGGAGGCGAAAGATTCACATAATGTGCCTTCAAGAGACTAAGTGGGTTGGTGGAAAAGCAAGAGAACTAGCCCCATGGGGTTATAAGCTTTGGTACTCCGGAAAGGATAAGTGTAGGAATGGAGTAGGCATCATTATTGATAAGGAATATATTGATGATGTGGTGGAAGTTTCGAGGAAGAGTGACCGCATTATGAGTATCAGGCTAGTATTAGGGAGTGAGGCGGTGACTATCATAAGCGCATATGCGCCACAAGTAGGATTGGAAGCATTTATTAAACAACAATTCTCGGAGGATTTGGAGGAGGTTGTGCAACGAGTGCCTATTAATGAAAAATTGATCATTGGTGGGGATCTTAACGGACATGTGGGCACTAGTCGAGTTGGCTTTGAGAGCATTCATGGAGGTTTGGGTATGGGGAGAGAAATGAAGCTGGAAGTGGTATCTTGGATTTCGCATTAGCCTATGGTCTTAGTATTATGAACACTTGGTTTGAGAAAAGAGAATCTCACCTTGTGAAGTGTAGGAGTGGAAGTAACGCGAGTCAGATTGACCTCTTTTTAGTAAGGAATGATTGGCGGAAGAGTTATACAAACTGCAAGGTGATACCGGGTGAGAGCGCGACCACCCAACATAGACTAGTCGTGCTTGATTTCCGGAGTAGTGAGTCTTTAAGAAAGCGAAAACCCAATGTGGAGCCGCGAATCAAGTGGTGGAAGCTCCAAGGGGAGCACAAAGAGAACTTCTTAACTAAGATGGCTAGTAAAGATTTTTGGTCTTGTAACACAGAAATGGATGTAGATTTGACATGGACAAAGATAGAACTTGGTATAAAGGAAGTGGCGAAAGAGGCCCTTGGAGAATCTAAAGGAATTGTACCATCAAGTAAGGACACATCTTGGTGGAACGAGGAGGTGAGACAAGCGATAAAAAACAAACGAGAAAGTTATAAACTTTTGGGAAAAGATAGCAGCGATGTGAACTATGAGAAGTACAGAGAGGCTAGAAAAGAAGCCAAGAAGGCAGTACGGGAAGCTAAAGCACAGGTAAACAAAGAGCTTTATGCAAGATTGGATATGACAGAAGGTGAAGAAGACATTTATAGAATTGCGCGTATGAGGGACAAGAAGACAAGAGACATAAGAAAGGTAAAATGTGTCAAGGGTGTGGACCAAAGAGTGCTTGTGGAGGATGAGGAGATAAAGGATAGATGGAGGTCGTATTTTGATATCTTGTTCAACGGTGATAAACCACAAGACATTGGGGATGTGCACATTCCGCCAAGTATGTTAAATCGAGAGTTTATGAGGAGGATTCAAAAGGGAGAAGTCGTTGCAGCATTAAAAAAGATGGGATTGAAGAAAGCTACGGGGCCAGATGGCATACCTATCGAAGTTTGGAGGTGTTTAGGGGGGGAGAGGAATCGAATGGCTGACAACTTTCTTCAACATGATTTGGAGACACAACAAAATGCCATTAGAATGGAGGAAGAGTACTCTGATTCCTTTGTATAAGAACAAAGGCGATGTACAAGATTGTACCAACTACTGAGGAATCAAACTAATGAGTCATACGATGAAACTCTGGGAAAGGGTGATTGAGCAAAGACTTAGGAAACATGTGAAGATATCGGAGAACCAATTTGGATTTATGCCTGGAAGATCGACTATAGAGGCCATACACCTCTTAAGACAAACAATGGAACATTACCGTGATAGGAAGAAGGATCTACATATGGTTTTCATTGATTTGGAGAAGGCATATGATAGAGTACCAAGAGAAATACTTTGGTGGGCGTTGGCAAGAAAAGGTGTTCCACAAAAATATATAGATATCATCAAGGATATGTATGAGGGGGCAACTACGAGTGTGCGGACTACGGTGGGGAGGACAGAAGAGTTTCCTATTACGATCGGAGTGCATCAAGGTTACGCACTTAGTCCCTTTCTCTTTGCTCTAGTCATGGACGAACTAACGAGGTCAATTCAAGATGATATACCATGGTGTATGATGTTTGCGGATGATATTGTGTTGATTGATGAGACAAAGGAAGGTATTGAGAGGAAGTTGGAATTGTGGAGGCATACGTTAGAAGCCCGGGGTTTTAGATTGAGCAGAAGTAAGACGGAGTATATGGAGTGCAAGTTCGGTGGGGTTACAAGCGGCGAGGCGAGGCGGTCACTTTGGATAGCAAAGTGGTTCAAGGATCAAACGTCTTCCGTTACCTAGGATCCATTCTCCAAAAAGGATGGAGAACTGGATGGAGACGTGGCTCATAGAATTAACGCGGGTTGGTTAAAGTGGAAAAGCGCCACCGGATTCCTTTGTGATTCCGGCATTCCTCAAAGCTTGAAGGGAAAGTTCTACCGTACGGCAATTAGGCCTGCTTTGTTATATGGCACCGAATGTTGGGCGGTGAAACAATGCCACGTTCATAAGATGAACGTGGCGGAGATGCGTATGTTGCGGTGGATGTGTGGCCACACAAGGAAGGACCGATTAAGAAATGAAGTGATCCGGGAAAAAGTTGGAGTTGCATCCATTGAAGAAAAGATGAGGGAGAATCGATTAAGATGGTTTGGTCATGTGAAAATGAGATCAGGTGATGCACCGGTGAGAAGAATTGAAGAGTGGAGGAGTAATCAAATTGTAAGGAGTAGGGGAAGACCTAAGATGACTTGGATGAAGGTAATTGAAAGTGATATGAGGTTACTTGGGATTGAGGAGAGCATGACGTTGGATAGAAGTGGGTGGAGGGGCAGTATCCATGTGGAGGAAGGGGCGTGATTACTGCATTTATTTTGTTTTTCTCAATTGTGTTGGTATTAAAACCTTTAGTTGAAAATCTCTTTTAAAACTTATTGGTGTAAACCTTGTTTTCAAAAAAAAAAAAAAACTTCTTTAAAAATTCTTAAAACTTAAACCTTTTTATTTTATTTATTTATTTTTTTTTTATCACTCTTGTCGATGCCATCTCCTCTGGTAACGGTTCCAGTTGACGATTCATGTTAGCCGACCCCAAATCACTTTGGGAATAAGGCTTAGTTGTTGTTGTTGTTGTTGTTGTTGTTGTTGTACGGACGGTAAATAGTGATGCCCTAAAAATTATGCTTAGCCTCTATTTAGATTAGATCCATAAGTTTTTAGAGATAAAAAGGAGAAAGGAAATGGTATTTGCTTAGATTTCAACGATCAAATGAAGAAATGAAGATTTGAGGACTCCATAACTTCTCTCTATGAGCTTCTCTTACGTTCTCTCCTTATTTATTGTTTTAGTTGTTCTTTGTTGATTTCTTTATATTAAAAGTTCTTTGTTGATTTCTTTCCTTGCTTCATGCATAAATTAGTTTCTCTTTTCATACCATTCGTTGGTTTTCCATCCATTCTCAATGTTAATGATATATAGCTTAGTTTTACCCTTGTTATGCTCTTTTCCATGATTTGTAAGTAGTTTTATGCCAGGGTTTGGGTGAAAACCCAACATTGTTTTATGGGCTTGTAAATTGATTAGGGATTTTGTTTGGATGGTTGTTGATTAAACCCAACATCGATGTTTGCTTTTTATTATGTTGTGCATCATAAATTACATGATTTATAACTTACTTAATGAAGGATCGAGAGATGATGAAGTTGATTTCCCAGCCTTTGACTAACCCGAAAATCCATGAGAATAGGATTTACCAGTTAGGTGACTCTTTTTTAGCTAACATATGTTGTTAATGCCTTAACGGTTTGATTATTTCCATGACAATAGGAGTTTAGTTCATTAGTTAGGTGCGTCCTTTCTAGCTTGAGAGAGTAATTAGAAGATTATTGGTTAGTGTCCTTTAATTATCATTTAGAAATAAATTTCCTTGCTTATTTGCTTTAACTCATGATTGTTTTTTGTGGTTGTAGCCTATACCAAGGTTCACCTTATATAAATTCTCCATTTCTAGTTATTTTCCAATTGTTAGTTTTAAGTTTGATTTGCTAATTTTGATTAGCATTATTTTGTGGTATCTAGAAACTTGTCTCACGAGTCCAAATTAGCTTATTTTGGTTGATGCTTATTTGTACATGCCTTAGTCACTGTTTGATCTACCCTTACTTTCTCTAGTACCTCTGTAGAAGGACCATTTGAGGTTTTTAACTTTAGTAGGCTTGACAACAACCTATCACTCACTCGATTACCACTATAGTACGGACACGAGAACATAATTGTGCTCAAGGATGGCCCATGAGTATCCGGCCATACCACTACCCATAGATTAAAAAGGAAGAAATAAAGCGCCTGATGCGATAAATGCCTGAAGTAGGTATTATCATCCTCATCGTAGTACCACCGCTATGCGGAGATGAAAACACAATTACGCTCAAGATGGCAACAACCTTATGAGAATTCACCATACCACTACCCACGAGCCATAGTTTCAAAAGGATGAAATAGACACGCTTCAGAAAAGGAAACAGTCGAACATCGATGAGTTACTAAATGTGGAATGTAGGTTACAAGCTCTCTAAATTTTAGATAATGAGACTAATTACCACCAAATACAAATTAGATCTAAGTGTGCTCATGAAACAGCTTTTCGGACCCACAAAGGGAACTACGAGTTCCATGTTATGTCCCTAACTATCTTTCAACAGCTATGAATAGGTCTTTCACCCCTATCTCAGGAGATATGCGTTAGTATTTTTCAACGACATTCTCACCTAGATTGCAAATGAACAAGACCAACAATGCTCCACAGTATCTCAAACAAAGGGGTGTGTATGGATATGGGGAAGGTACAAGCAATGCTCCACTAGCCACAACCCAAAACTTTAGAGAATAAGAGGTTTCCCAGGCTTAATCGACTACTACAACAAGTTTGCACCCTTCTACTCTTGGAGCTACTCAAGCAAGGTGTATGGGTATAACCCAAGTACGTTAGCGGATCTCCATGAGGAATCCGCGAACACAATTGCGGACGCGAACGTTTTAATGTCACCTGTAGCTCTAACAAGTCAATTCATAGACGTGGTCCGACATCGTTGGCGGTCGCCTGACAAGACGAAATAGAGGAATCTTCCCTTCTGTCAGGCGCACCACAGCCGTACACGTGTAAAAGGATTACGCACCCTGTCATAGGAATAGTACTTCTATAAATACCCCACTAGTACTATTCTGCAGGTACATTCTCTCACACTCACGATTCTTATCTCTCTCTCTACTTTCTCTCTCTAAATCCGAGTGGGACACGTACTGACTTGAGCGTCGGAGGGGGTTTCCTCGCATCCCCCCCGAGGGTAGTTCACGTTTGCTTCTTGTGCAACTATTCACCAGAGCACGATAACCCCAATCTTTGGCGGACTTCTCTCAAAACCGCCAACCGTTTCAACACCGAAACAACTTGGCGCTAGAAGGAGGGGACCTCCCGTCTCTATGAAGCAGTCATGGACAAAACTGGAAACTCGAGTCGCGTTCCACCAGGGATTGAAGTTGGCCAAGGGTCTTCTCAACCTGTCATTACCGGACCTATCGGTACATCACAGTTCCACCTTAACGTCCCCGAGGACAATAACAACCAGCGTACTCCTGAGAATAATGTAACTCAAGTAAACAATGGTAGCGTTCCATTCAACTTGACTCAATTCTCGCCTGACCAATTGCAAACTGTGGCATCATTCATCCAAATGTTACAAGGCACTTCTCAGCCTAATAACACCTAGAGGCGTTTAGCACCGTAAACGATCACTGGCTATGGCCGGTAGAAACGTTGACAGTACGCCGGTAAGGAGGATGCGTACGCTGACGCAAGAGGAACGCCAGATGGAAAGGCAAATTGATGATGCAGAGTATGAGGAAGCTATTCTGGACTCTGAGGATCTAAACAATTCAGAAGATGCTATCAAAGTCAGTCCCGCCGAGAGTACAACACCCAGGGTGCTAGTAACTATTCGGCTGGCAGACACCTGTTAATTAAACCCAGAATGTCTCCCTTTATCCCAGAAGTCTTGAATCACCCCATGCCCAGAATCAAGATGTTGTCCTTCAAATACGACGGCAGTTCTGACCCAAATTGTCATGTTGCAGCATATGAGGGTCACATGTACTTATACACTCAGGTGGACGCCATCTGGTGCAAGGTGTTTCCGTCTACCCTGACCGAGATTGCTCAGACTTGGTTCAAGAGTTTGAAGCCAGGTACTATCTCCAGTTTCTCCCAGTTGGCTTCCATATTTAGCACTCATTTTGTAAGCAAAAGGCACAACTGGTGAACTGTTCTCTGTTAAGCAAGGGGAAACTGAAAGTCTTCGTGATTTCATTGGTCGTTTTAACGTGGAAGCAGTCTCCATTCCGCGACTTCAGCAGGATGTGGCTGTCTTAGCCTTAATGACGGGGCTGAGGGAGGGGTCAGCGTTCAGAAGTTATTTGGGTCGCAAGACCTTCACGTCCTTGGGTCTTGTTCTTGGAAAAGCAAATGATTTCATATGGGGGAGGAGTTTGATAAGGCCGCGAGCATTCAGCACCGCGAGCCCGAGAAGAAAAAGGAGGAGAAGCAAAAGAAAGACAAAGGTCGTGAAGGTGAACGCGGCCGAGACGAAAGAAGGTAAGAATCCAATGTGGTCAAAAGAGGAAGTGGCCGTGAAAGAAATGACCGGGAGAAGGGTGAACGCAAAGAAAATTTTGACGCGTACACTCAGCTCACCACCTCCAGGAGTCAGATATACTTGATGAATAAAGACAGTGATAAATGGCAGCGTCCAAAGCAAATGTTCCATAAAAACCACGACAAGAGCATGTGTGGCGTGATTTTCATGGTGATCACGGGCACTTGACTGAAGATTGTCGGCATCTGAAGGATAACTTGGAGGATTTGGTGAGAAGGGGATATTTCAGCCAGTATAAAGCTCAGACTAAGGATGGAGACTTGGTAAAGCCAGCCAACCAGAATGTTCAGTCGCGGATCAGTGAGATCCATGTTATCAGTGGCGGCCCGATTCATGGGGGCAGTGTGAACGGAGCAAAGGCAAGCTTGAAAGAGTTCAGGCATCAAGTCAATTTCAATGAGAGTATGCAAAGGAGAAGACCGCCAGTAATGCCCGCTATGTCTTTCACTGTAGAGGACGCGAAGCACGTTGTGTACCCCCATGACGAGCCTCTAGTGGTCACGCTGAAAGTATCAAACTGTCTGATCCATAGAATTTTGGTAGATGGAGGAAGCTGGGCAAATATACTGCATTTTCAACCTTTGAGAAACTGATGATTGGCCGGGAGCATCTGAAGCCAGTCCGTTACCCAGTTATAGGTTTCACAGGGCGTCAGTGATTCCAGAAGGTTTGATAACCCTACCGGTCAGGGTAGGAGAAGATGAGAACACCAGAGATGTGATGGCGGAATTTTTGGTAGTTGACATGCCTGGAGCTTATAACGCAATTATCAGACGCCCTTTTATCCATGACGTCCAAGGAGTTGTGTTAACTTACCATCTTACCATGCTCTACGTTTCCAATCTTGGAACGACAGCGAAGTTAAGAGGGAACCAGGAGACGGCGAAATCATGCTATTTAACAGGCTGAAGCGTAGACAAGGAGAATGCCTGTAGAAGAATTGAATCCGCCAACTCGGAGACAAAGGCGAGCCCAGAGGAAAGCACTGGCAAATGAAGCATAATCCGAGAAAGGAGATGAAAAAATGATGGAAATTTCAATGGAAGAACTGGAGTCTAGGCCTGATGATACGCCAAGACCCAAGCCAGATGGAGAAACAAAGCAGGAGATGTTGGCAGATGATCCGGCAAGGACAGTTGTTGTCGGAACAGACATGGACCCCAAGGTCGAGTCAACCTTGGTGACTCTCCTAAGAGAAAACGCGAGATGTATTCACGTTCTCGGCGGATGAGATGCCGGGAATAGACCGGCCGTGATGGTACATCGTCTTAATGTCGGCTTGATTACGTCCGCCCTATCAAGCAAAAGAACAGAAATTTCTTTACTTAAAAGAACAAGGCCATAAAAGAAGAAGTTGATAAGCTGCTGGCGGCGGATTTCATTGAGTCATGTGATTATCCAGAATGGTTGGCCAATGTGGTCATGGTAAAGAAAACTAACGGCCAATGGAGGATGTGCGTAGATTTCACGGATCTCAACAGAGCTTGCCCAAAGGATCGCTATCCGATTCACCGAGAATAGATCAGTTTGGTAGACTCTACTAGCGGGCATGCACTGCTAAGCTTTATGGATGCGTTCTCAGGCTTTCACCAGATTAGTTTGCTCGAGGCCGACAGAAAAAAGGCGGCATTCCTCACAGATTGCGGCGTATACAACTATAAGGCAATGCCGTTTGGGCTTCGTAATGCAGGAGCAACCTACCAAAAGCTGGTCGATAAAGTATTGCGGATCAGAGGGGGAGAAATATCGAAGTATATGTTGACGACTCCATTGTCAAAAAGTAAAACTGACCGCGAACATTTGAATGACTTGGAAGAGACCTTCAGAACGTTGCGGAAGTATAAAATGAAGCTCAACCCAAAGAAATGTGTCTTTGGGGGTAAGAGCAGGGAAGTTTTTAGGCTTTTTGGTAAGCAAGAGGGGGATTGATGCAAACCCAGACAAAGTCCAAGCCATTATCGATCTGCCTGATGCCAAAAAGCGTCAAAGATATTCAGAGGCGGACAGGGAGAATGGCGGCCCTCACTCGATTCATTTCAAAATCAACAGGCGAGGCTTTGCCTTTCTTTGCACTGCTAAGGGGGAATAAGAAGTTTGAATGGGGAGAGGAGCAAAGCAAAGCATTCCTGGCGGTAAAAGAGCATTTGAAGAAGTTACCCACCATTACAAGGCCCGAGATTGGAGACATATTACAACTATATATCTCGGCCTCGCCGAAGACAGTCGCGGCCGTGTTGTTGGTGGAAAAGGAGAAGAGGCAGCAGCCAATTTATTTTATCAGCCACATCCTTAACGGTCCGGATAGCCGTTACCAGCTAGTAGAAAAAGTGGCCTTGGCCGTGATAATAGCCGCCAGGAAGCTCAGACCATACTTTGACTGTCATCCCATCCAGGTTTTAACCAATCAGCCGCTAGAAAAAGCGTTGCACAAGATGGATAGTTTAGGCCGCTTGCTGAAATGGGCCGTTGAACTGTCGGAATATGATATACAGTATAAGCCAAGGACCGCTATCAAAGCACTGGTCCTGGCAGATTTTATTGTGGAAGCCTCATATGAGGAAGAAGAAGTGGAGCACGAGGAAGTCTGGCTACTGGTGTAACATCCCACACTTCCGAGCTGCTAGCTAATCACACTTAACATTCATAAACCTCATTATCATTGATAAACCTCAAATTACATTAACTTGCAGTGGAAACATACTTTACAAAATCGATCCTGGACCTCAGGGTCAGGGCCCACAACATAACTTTAAAACCAAATATCTTATTATAGAAATACTATACTGATTCCCAAACATATAATATTATATTCTCAAATAAATACTTAAATACTTCTAGATATAACCTCTGAATCATTCATCTAATTTAATAACTAAACTCTCGCTTACAATCCACTTCGAGCTTTCCAGAAAAACCTGCAAATAACAGAGGAAAAACACAATACAAAAACAAAAACTAAAATGAGCGGAAAGCTCAGTAACTTCACTTCAGCCCGTCAAAACAGTTTTAATTCGCAAACATTTTTCATAAAATAATCATGCTTGGTAATTGTTCGGAAAAGAATTAATCCTTTAAAATATATCAGGATTTAGCTATCTACTTGAAACTTATATTCCAATTACTCACACTCATTATCCATATTAATCTCTGATCCATAACTTACATTAGTACTTCTCAAGGTTTGAACATGTCGATATTACTCCTAACTCCATACTCGTTCCTTTATAAAGTCATAACAATAAATTCCTAGCTCTCCATTTACACCACTAGCTTAATGCAAAAACAAAGCTTACTTAAATAATACCAACGTAGCTAGTTTGAGTTTACATCCTCATATATACACTCTTTGTTCCAATTTATCCTCACAGTTTCACAACAAATTTATTTATACTTCCATTCATAAAAGAAATACTAACACAAAGCTTTAGTACAACCAATTATTTTCCACTTCGTCTTTCTCTCCACGAGTTTTACGTTCATACATCGTTCCATGGTGAGAATTGTCTGGTATAGCTAACCCCACCTCTGGCACTCCCGGGTATCATTCATCTCACCTCCGTTTCTTCCACAACGTTTCCACCCTTAACAAACACTTATCCTTATTGTTCATAATTATATCATAACCTTGAATCGCTTCAGTAAACCTATACAATCTAACATATTCTATTAGACTTGACGAAAACTATCCCATGGCTCACAAATCCCATTGGCTTAAGTCCCTGTTTGCCTTTAGTGGCTCCTACAAGCCTCCATAACCTCTTTCTATCGCCATATTGTGACCTAGTGCCCAACTAGCATGGTCAACCGCATCATTTACCATTTACCGATAACATAATAGGTGTCGAGTCCTCTTTTTATAAGCATATTCTCACTTAACCTTTAATGGAATCTACTTAGAACCATTATACCCAAATCTCATATCATTCACCTACACATTCGTATACATAAATTCACATAGCACAAACATAATCACGCACATACATTCACAAATGTTTTGAAAACTTATATATATACGTATATATGAAATTGGCTTTAATTTTCCTTTCTTAAGAAAATACTTGTTTAAACACTCTTATTGTTTCCAAAACTTGCAAATTAGAAATACTTAATTTTAGATTTCGAAAACCTTGGCTCTGATACCACTTGTAATAGCCCGCTCCAAATAGCAGCTTAATTAAGACCTAATACTGATAATTACAAAGTTAAGCTGCTAATTAAAGGGACTGTTAGGGCGGATTTCCGCACCTTCCCTGCTAGGGAAAATTAGGAAATCCCATAGTATCCAAGCTTATAATGAAAATAAGTTATAATAAATTATTTATTACAATATGTTTTGAGTACATAGATTACAAATTGAAAATTCAAGTTTAACCTGCCAAGGAACATTATAAAATAGATTATCTCATAGCAGCGAACTAAACACATTGTTCATGACTTCACATTGGCACACATGAGCTAACTCGAACATTCTCTCTAATCCTGCAAAACAGATGAATCTGCCCCCACCAGGACAGGTTCATAGAACAAAACAGGTCAACTTACGCTGGTACACAAGTCCCACCGATTCCAAAATAATAAGGTGGCTGAAATTACGCAATCGTATCTTATACTCAAAGCGTAAACTCATAATTTACGAGATACTTTTATTGTTATTCAGAGTTACGTTAATAATGTTGAGCATTATTATGAAATTTTGAAACTTTGAGTGTATTGTGTTTGAGATACTCTGTAATTATGATTTAAGGGTTAAATGAGCCAAAATATGTGCATTAAGTTATAAGACATATTTTAAGGATTTAGTTTAAGTATAATGAAGGATTAGAGCTTAATTACAGAGGGTTAAGGATTAAGTAAAACCAGAAAATTCTGGAACTTTCTTAAGCTGTGAAAAGACGATTTTGCCCTCATTACTAAACAGAAATCACGAGCTTGCCATTACCCATTCTCTATATATATGTGACCAAGCCCCTAATTCATTTCATCAGATTTCATTGTAAAAGATACACACCAAAATTCATTAGCATTTCCTCTCCTTCTTCACGCCATTCTGGCGAGTGCAAGGGCTGCTGTTGGCAGCTTGTTCCTCTTCGATTCTAGCTCTAAATCTTGCATGCAATCACTTCCCTAGGATTATCAAGTTGTTCTCCTTACTGGGCAAGTGTTATTTTTGAGATATCACATCCATAGCATCAAAGAAAACAAAGAAAGGTATGATGTGGCTAAACTATAGCATTTATGAGATTTAGTAGATTGGAAACTTGATTACTTTGCGTTAATTGCTGAATTTTAAGTTATGAATATTTTAATTAAGGTCTTATGGAGTTGCTGGATAAGATCTAAAAGTTGTTGAAAGATATTTGATTCCTAAACACCGGAATAAGGTACACAAGCTCCACCACCTAAACTTTGTTTCTAGCTTTGATCATGGAATTTGTTTGTGGAATCGTGAATACTTGGATTATGTTTGAATGTGTATAAAAACTGATTTGCATGTGTTTTCTTATGGAAGATATTGTGTTAAAAATGTCTTGCTTGTCAAGTTCCCTAGGACTCTCTGAATAACCGAGTAAGAAAGTGATTATCCATTCTCTTGAGCTATGTTGCCGTGACCTTCTCTTCCAAACATCTTTTTTTTCCACTCTGTTTTAGCATTGGTGTCTCTTGGAAATGGTAGATCTTAAAAAGTTATTGAATTTAGACCCAAAAATCACTCCATTTGGAGTTGTACATCAAAAGTTATGTTGTCCGGAAGTTGTTATGTGCATAACAAGTTCCCTCAGAAGTTTGTCAATCCTTGCTATATCTCGATTGCGTTTTGATTAAAGATCTTGTTGTGGCTAAACTTCCATGTTATTTCCTTGGAATATTTATGTCTTAATTATCAAATAAACCTTTGCTTCATTTACCTCATTAAACACGCAACCTCAATTCGTGGAGAAAAAGAACACCTAAAACTCTATTTTTGCCTAGTTGTTTTTCGGGTTAAATAACCATGTTTCTTTGGTTCATTAATTACCTTTAAATGTTGAGTACCTACTGAATGTATCCACTTATTTGTTTATCTACTTAAACCTTAGCCAAGCATAGAAGTTGCAATATAAATTCACATCTAAACCACCATATTTTGATAATATCACCGAACCATGAAATTGATCATTCGAGTACTTGCGTGGCGTCGCTTCTTCATATATTTAAGGAACTCTTTGTGAAATCTATTCATGCTGCCATATCATGCCGATCACCTCATTAACTACTTGGGATAACCATGACGTCGTTTCTGAAACCTTGTTATTAAGTCACTTCTCCAAAATAGTGGAACTTGACATAGCAAGCTTGTTTTCCGGAACTTGTTTTCATGAGTTAAGTTCACTTTAGAAGTTGGTGTAATTGATTACGAATAAGATTTAAGTAAAGTATTAGAGTATGAGAATTTCAGTATAAGTATTGAGCATAAGTATTTCGGTATAAGTATAAATTTTGTTTTATAAGGGGAAGTAGTTGCGTAGCGATGATGAATAACACTCACGAGGCGGGTTTGCTCATTATGAGTTTAGAGCGGGTATTGCTCTGGAGCGGGTATTGCTCCTTTATGTAGGGTCATGACCTAGAAGTCTTGCAAGCAGAATATAAGAAAGGTGGGGAGACGTCCCTTAAAAGTTTGGAGTTGTGGCCTGGCCCTCTCCATTCGTGTTCCTTCCCTGGAGTTATGCTATGTTTGTGATAAGTATAAGATTATTATTTGTGTTTATATATGGAGGATGATGTGTGATATATTGAGATAATTCTTGGAAATTTCTCCAATATATGCAAAAGTATTTCTATGGAAGTTTACAGGAATGAACCAATGTATTTCTGAGTAAGTATTAACGTATTTTTGAATAAGAATAAAAGTATCTCGTAAATTATGAGTTTACGCTTTGAGTATAAGATACGATTGCGTAATTTCAGCCACCTTCTTATTTTGGAATCGGTGGGACTTGTGTACCAGCGTAAGCTGACCTGTTTTGTTATATGAACCTGTCCTGGGGGGGCAGATTCATCTGTTTTGCAGGATTAGAGAGAATGTTCGAGTTAGCTCATGTGTGCCAATGTGAAGTCATGAACAATGTGTTTTGTTCGCTGCTATGAGATAATCTATTTTATAATGTTCCTTGGCAGGTTAAACTTGTATTTTCAATTTGTAATCTATGTACTCAAAACATATTGTAATAACTAATTTATTATAACTTATTTTCATTATAAGCTTGGATACCATGGGATTTCCTAATTTTCCCTAGCAGGGAAGGTGCGGAAATCCGCCCTAACAGTCCCTTTAATTAGCAGCTTAACTTCGTAATTATCAGTATTAGGTCTTAATTAAGCTGCTATTTGGAGCGAGCTGTTACAACTGGAAATTGACGGATCCTCCGCTGCTAGCGGATCCGGGGCTGGTATAGTGATGACTAGCCCTGAAGGAAATTCATACCAGTACGCCATCAAGTTGGCCTTCCTCGCGTCAAACAACGATGCAGAATATGAAGCGGCAATTGCCGGCCTGAGAATGTGTTTGGCAGCAGGCGCTAAAAATGTACTCTTGAAGACGGATTTGCAGCTGGTTAGCGGCCAGCTAAGAGGTGAATTTGAAGTCAGAGAACCTAACATGTTGAAGTATGTAGAGAAAGCCAAGGAGTTTATAGCTCAATTGAATCACTTTGAGATTCAAGCAATACCAAGGGCCGAGAACACGAAAGCGTATGCATTATCCAAATTGGCAAGTTCTGACTCATTTAGCATCGAGAAAACCGTCACGGTGGACATCTTGAGGGAAAAGAGCATCACGGAAAAAATTGTGACCGTCAACAGCATAAACCAGCAAGGGGAGTGGTTTAGTGAGTTGGTGGCGTATAAGCTGACTGGGACGCTTCCCAACGATCCTTCGTCCGCTAAGAAACTGAAGCGACAAGCAAACTGGTACGTCATATATCAAAATGAGCTATACAAGAAATCGTTCAGTCTACCTCTGCTTAAGTGTGCAACCGCATGGGAATCCTCGAAGGTTCTTGAAGAAATACACGAGGGTATTTGCGGCAACCATATTGGCGGAAAGGCTTTAGCACTTTAGGCATTGAGAGCGGGATTATATTGCCCAAGTATGCTGGCGGATGCTCAGGGCTACGTCAAGAAGTGCGATAAGTGCCAGAGGTATGCTCCCGTCATCAATAGGCCAGCCAATGATTTGCAGCCTATTCTATGCCCAATTACGTTTGCTCAGTGGGGAATGGACATCCTGGGACCATTCACCACAGCAACTGGAGGGAGGAAATTCCTAATAGTGGGTATTGATTACTTTACAAAGTGGATAGAGGCAGAGCCGACAGTAAGGATCAAGGCAAATCAGGTCAAGAAATTCATCTGGCAAAATATTGTGACAAAATTTGGGATTCCCATGGCTATTGTTTTCGATAATGGCGTCCAATTCGATTGCCGTCCTATACAAGTTTTTTTAATGGAATTTCGGGTGAAGTTTGCATACTCAGCCGTTTGCCATCCCCAGAGCAACGGACAAGCAGAGGCCGCGAACAAACAGATCCTGAATGCCTTGAAGAAAAAGCTAGATGAATTCAAAGGAAGATGGGAAGATATGGTGCCGGCAGTACTATGGTTAAATAGAACAACCGAAAAGGAAGCAACGGGAGAAAGCCCTTTTAAGCTATCCTTTGGTACGGAAGCAGTGTTGCCAGTAGAGGTGGGTTTGCCCTCTTACCGGATCAAGCACCTAAGCCTTGAAATGAATGACCAGGCGCTCAGGAAAAATCTAGACTTCTTGGTAGAAGTAAGGTTGATAGCAGAACTGAAGGCGTCTGCCTACAAAGACAGAATCAGCAAGGCCTACAACAAGAAAGTCTTGGAGAGGCCATTTGAGGTTGGTGACCTAGTCCTTCGCAGAACTGCAACCACTGGTAAGGCGCATGTTGAAGGAAAGCTGACCGCCAATTGGGAAGGACCCTATGTCATTGCAAAGAAACTTGCTCCTGGTTCCTTCATTCTCAAAGGCATGGACGACAAGGAGCTTAAGAATTGCTGGAACGCTAGCGTCAAAAAGAAATATTATGTTTGATTTATAGAATGTAATAGGCCAAGAACCACCTTTTATTACATAAATAATACAAACCTCTGCTAGCATTCCATAAATTGTCTTATTGTTTATATATTAACGGATTGCATAACATGTCAGGCTCAAAGTGCATTAACGGTCACATGACAGACCAAGCACAAAACAAAAGCCACATGACTGGCTCAAGTGCACTAACGGTCACATGACAGACCAAGCACAAAACAAAAGCCACATGACAGGCTCAAGTGCATTAACGGTCACATGACAGACCAAGCACAAAACAAAAGCCATATGACAGGCAAAATGCGTTAATGGTCACATGACAGACTAAGCACAAAACGAAAGCCGTATGACTGGCTCAAAGTGTGTTAACGGTCACATAACAGACCCAGCACAAGGCAAAATCATGACCGTTCTAGGCGTATTCATGGTCACACAATGGACCAAACGTTAATCAAACGGATTAATATATAAAAGATGCTAACAAATATTAACGGTCATGCAACAATCGTACAAGGATTAAAGCGTTAACAAAACAAAATAACCGAAATGCAAAAGTACTTTTCCATAGAATAAAAGCTACTGGCTTGGCGGCCAACTACAGTAGAAAAATGATGGCGGCCAATAAAAGGCTTTCAGTTGGAATCAAGTACTTTCAAATTAAAACACAAATTCAATTTACAAACGCCAACGTGGACTGAATCAAGTGTTAGTTAAAGTATTCAAAAGATTACAAAACTATAAGCTATTGGAAGAGCAGGAAGAGCTGAGAGAAGGCCGCCAAAAACTTCAAGAGGGTGGGGTTCCCTAATTTCCCTGATCTAGAACATCTCGAGGATCTGCATCAGCAATAGCGTCCTCATCAGCAAATTTAGGGTCCCCCTCAAAGGACGTGAGATGTTGGCCGGCAGCATGAGCATCTTCTATTACATTCCAGTCAAAGCCAGAAATGGTCTTGCATACACATCTCATGGCGGCCGCCCATCCGCCATCGTATCTCTTGTGGAGAGTCGCCACATACTCATCGGACTGCTTAAACCCAGCGACAGCCTTAGCGGCCCCCCTGGCTTCAGCTTCAGCGGAAGAATCCAAAACAGCAACCTCTTTTTCAGAGTTGGCGGCCTCCAGAGCTTTGGTCAATGCGTTAACATTTTCCTCAGTCTCTTCCAGCAAAGCAGCCCTTGACCTCAGGGTTAACAGCTCATCTTCCAGAGGCTGCAGTTCCGTAGTCTTGGCCGCCAGCTTATCCTCCACATCCTTCAGCAGGTCCTGGCAAGTCTCCAGTGACTGCTTATAACTATCCGCCAGCTTTTGGTATTCAACATACTGCTCGATCAGCTCGATAGCAGCATTGTTGGCCTGCAGAAAGAAAAGGAGAACGTCAATAAAAAAACAAACGTTAAGAATAATAACCAAAGTACGAAAATGTACCACAAGTTGGTCGTGAGCCAGCCTTGCAGCAGGAGTTACCAAGGACCCTGTCGGCCTGTCTAATGGCAGCTGCATGCCCTTCAGAATACGGTAGGCAAGAATGCCACCGTTCTTGGGAATGTCGGCATACAACGATTCATCTTCCCTGACGTCCCAGTCAGGCTGATAAATCTTGCCAGAGACAACGGGTCGGCGAGCAAAGGAGGCCGCCACGGCGTCACTTAGCGGTACCTCTTTCTTCTCGATCCATTCATAGTACCGCGAAAAGATGTTGGAAGATAAGTTAGACAGAAAGCTGGGCATGGTAATCAACTCCCTGATCTTCTCGCGGATAAAGGAGTAAGAGCCCGACAACCAAGAGGCGCCGCTAATATGAACAGGACCAACGGCAGCGGTAACATGTTCTCGGACCTCTGGAGGAGCGTCCGCATTCAGATCTTCCACCTGAAAGCTCTCGTTGGCGGGGGCAGAAGTCTCAGGATCCCCCAAAGCCTGCCTCTTATTGGCAGATATATTCACCATAACTTGTTCACGAGGCCGCCTCCTGGTTCCACCACCCCTGGGAACAGGCCGGAAGGTGGATGACCTGATGGAAACATCAGGGGATAGCTGGCCGCTGGTACCAGCAACAGCAGTAGTAGCGCCCTGAATAGGAACGCGAGCAACAGTCACCCCACCGCGACCTCGGCGGATGTTTTGGGGGTCATTCCGGTTTCCCCCTCGATGGCCGTTGGTAGCGCCGTGCATAATCTCGTAATCGTATGAAGGAGCAGGCGGTAAGTTGGTAAACGGCCGGAGGTCCTCGTCAACGCCAAGCGCGCCGAAATCAAGACTGTCAAGACCTGCAAACAAGCAAGAAACAGTCAAAAAAAACCCGATATCATCAGATGGACCAGTCCGACAGTGACACTTACCATTGGCATGTGTAGGAGAGAGCAGCATGGCTGATAAGGGTTCGTTCCCCAGGATACACTTGGAGTTAGGAATCCAATACTTGGGCTCCTTAACCCTAACCTGCTTCCCGTCCTCATAGGTGACTAAGTAGTCTTCCGTATCAAAATATTCGAAGGCCGCTAATTCCTTCCCTGGTTAATGGATCAGAGGGTAAGTACTCCATGCGAGGATGAGGCTCAGTGAAATGGCGGCGCACGAGATAATCCTCAGGAACTCTCAACCAGAAAAAGGCATCCTGCCAACCTTTTAAACCGGTCATTTTGGGTTGAACAGTCATCTTCTTGTCGGCCGTAGTTAACGACCACCAACCTGCCTGCCTAGAAGAACCATTCTTCTTTAGCCAGTGGATGTGGCGGAACAAGTTTAATGTTTGAGGAAAATCCAAAAAACGTACGACCCAGATGTACGCAACCAGATTTCGGACCGACAAAGGAGTCAGTTGAGCCAAGCATACATTAAACTCGTCTAAAATCTTCACCAAAAAAGAATCCAGAGGAAGGCGGAGGCCAAACTCAAAGTGGTGAGTATAAACGGCCACGTGACCGGGAGGACATTCCGTCACAATAGCCCCCTCTAGCGGAACTATCAGCCGATAACCTACGGGAAATTGATACAAATTCCGAGCAACTCTTGGGTAGGCAAGATCAATAGCATCTTGACGCCATTAGAGGTGGGCATGGGCCGGGCCAGCACGCTGGCCGGACCGGCCCGTTGTCCGCTCCGTGGGCCTGCCACGGTCAAGAAATTTTATTTCAGGCCCGCACCGGCACGAGCCCGCGGGCCGAACGCTCCTTTCCTTTGTTTTTTAGCCTAAAACTGTCAAAAATACAAAAAAACAACATAAAACACGGACCAGGCCCGCAGGAGGCACGAGCCCGGCCCGCGGGCCCGTGGGACTGGGCCGGGCCGTGGACAAAACCTGAAAATTTCAAGCTCGGCCCGCCACTCACGGGCTCGGGCCGGGCCATTCCCCAAGCCCGTGGGCCGAGCCCGTGAACAGGCCCGGCCCATGCCCATGTCTAGACGCCATGGTCCATCAATCTCCACGCTGAGAGGACCGGCACTGAAATCAGGAGGCAGCCATAGAGCATCAGAACCCGGTCCGGCTACGATCTCCTCCATCTGATTGGAACTGTGGACCCTCAGCTCTTCCGCACGGGAACAGAATCAGTCGCGTCCTCGGTGACGCGAACAGTAGGACTCGCAGCAGTGTGACGATGATAAACGGCCTCCTGACGAACCATAACGGTAGCAATAGAGTCACTGTCGTCACCTAAATCAATAATAGGGGGGTTAGGGGCTGCAGATTCCTGTAAACGGTCGTAAAAGTCGGCCGCTACCTTAACCTCAGCATTCGCCAAGCTATCCAACCAGGCATGCTCTCTAAGAGGGGATACATCAAGGCCGGGAACAGCATCGGCTGGCGGATGCCTAACGGAACGCCTAGCAATAATTTAATGCCTAAGTTCCCTAAGCGTTTGCCTATCACCACTCTGACTAGCGGATAGATACCTCCTAGTCGAGCTATGCTCCTCAGGGGTAGCAGGGTCGTTAAGAAACTTTGACCTCGGTTCTCTTTCTCTCTCGGCAGTAAGGGGTGTGTCCCCTAACAACCTAGTCTTCCCCACGGGGCTTGAACCGGAAGCAGGTTCACTATCTGCCAAGGCGGAAGAAGGATCGCTATCGGCCAGGGGGGAAGAAGGATCACTTTCGGTCATAAACGCCTCACTAAGGGCGTTATGGCTATCAGACTGGTTCGACATGATGAATACGCAAAGAAAATTAAGGAAACGTAGAGGAATTGAGGAAATGTCTGGAAATGAAGGGTCGCCGGAGAAAGGTAAGAGTAGGAACTGAAAGTTGCTGGAAAAGGTGAACAAAGTTCCCAAACAGCGAAATTGCGCAGAAACATTCGAGCTTGAGCCAAGGAACCACCGGAAATGAAGAGAAAGCGCCGGCTAAACACAACTTCAAACCCGGAAAAAACCCAGAGGAGACTTGTCCAGAAAAAGAAAAATTTCTTAGGACACTAGGACCGGAAAGTAAAAACTGGAAGATCTAGTAACTTTTTGGAGGAATTTGAGCACAAAAAGGAGAGCTTTTGGGTGAAGAAAAGCTATGTAAATGGAGTTCGCCATAGAAAAAGAAAAGGAAGTTAAGAGAAAATGAGATGAAAAACTCGAACAAAGAGACAACTGCCACATATATGCAGTTAATCAACGGCTGAGATTGCAAAACCTCTCAACTCCCTACCCAGATTCCTGCCAAGTGTCGAAACACAGCAAAACCCTAATAAAGTAATGGGCAGGATTTTCGGAAAAGTAATCATTAACTTTTCAAAACCTTTCAACTCCCTGCGGCGACACGTGGCATCCAACAAATTAACTTCTCCAAAAAAATTGAACACGGCAACAATGACTCGCGTCCACCGACAACATCCTTAGCGGTCAAGACCCCAAATGATGCTGGGGGGCTAGTTGTATGGGTATAACCCAAGTACGCTAGCGGATCTCCATGAGGAATCCGCGAACACAATTGCGGACGCGAACGTTTTAAGTGTCGCCTGTAGCTCTAACAAGTCAATTCGTCGATGTGGTCCGACATCGTTGGCGGTCGCCTGACAAGACGAAATAGAGGAATCTTCCATTCTGTCAGGCGCACCACAGTCGTACACGGATAAAAGGATTACGCACCCTGTCAGAGGAATAGTACGTCAATAAATACCCCACTAGTACTATTCTGCAGGTACATTCTCTCACACTCACGATTCTTATCTCTCTCTCTCTCTACTTTCTCTCTCTAAAAATCCGAGTGGGACACGTACTGACTTGAGCGTCGGAGGGGGTTTCCTCGCATCCCCCCCGAGGGTAGTTCACGTTTGCTTCTTGTGCAGCTATTCACCAGAGCACGGTAACCCCAATCTTTGGCGGACTTCTCTCAAGACCGCCAACCGTTTCAACACCGAAACACAAAGATATTTTGGATAGTCACATGAGGTACCACAAGCCTTTAAACATGTTGAAAGAGGCAATCATGTCTTCCTCCATCATCGAAATGCCCGATTTCAATTGTGAATTTGGGGTTTGGGGTAGGAGCGGTATAAATGCAAGATAATTGTCCATAGTATTTTATAGCCGGAATTTGGGAACTTGGGGTCAAAAGAAGAAAAACGTGAAAGAATTTATGGCAATGTGTTTGTTTATCCAACAGTGGAAACATTATTTGCTTAAATGACAATTCCTAATTCTGACGGATCAAATATCATGCAACGAACAAAAACCTATCCAATATGGATGCCTCGTCGACTTATCTTTACAAACTTATGGGTTCAATTCAAGATCATATAAAAACACGGGGCCTCCAACAAAGTTATGGATGCCTTGTCAAACTAGAGGGTCTAAACTAGGGGAACTTATCTTTACAAGTGGGGTGGACAAGAAAGTTCCCAAGTGGAAGTGTATCAAGAGCAAATAATTTCACAAATTAAGCTAGACTTCTCAGTTCTCACAAGGTACATGTGGGTTCAGTGTGGTAAATGGATGGTTGTTGTACAAAAGAAGGTATTTCCTGCTTTCCATATTAGTTGCAACACTTTCCTTTTTTAGGAAGTTCCATATTAGTTGCAACATTACTTTATTTAGTAATGGGTTATCTTTATCTTTCTCCTCATCACATGGGTCTCTTTTTTTATTTCTCCCTATCTCTATGCACTTATGAAACTTGTGTCTTTCCTTCACGTTGCAACTAAAATTGAACGCAAGAAGTACGTAATACCCAAGACTTAGCCTCCATCCTAAATCCTCTTGAGAGAGTACCATGACTATGCCATGGAAAGACACTCAAGCGACCTAAAATGTATCTCAAGCTGACTGCCAACTGGGCTTGGCAGGGGATGCACAAAAATGTAGCCACCTATGCCCTGTAAATGTGTAGTGTAAAAAAAAACAGCACTCTAATCAGAATCTAGCGGGATTAATTGAACATTTACCACATCCTTCCGTGGTTCGGGAAGAAATTTATGTGGACTTCAGAAGGGTTGCAAACCTCCAACTCCAAAAGGGTAGACACTATTCTGGTTGTCGTGGATCGACTGACAATGTATGTCCATTTCCTGAGTTTAATGCATCCATTCATTTCCATCTTCGTAAAGGCGGTGATTCGTCTCCTTGGCTTTCTTCTTGCTATTATTTTAGTTAGAATTTTCATAATGGTTTTCAGAGTGTTATTTCCTTTGTAGGCTACCACTCTTAAATGTAGGACTGTCGACAGAGATAGTGAATAAAAGGCTACAAACTTATATAGTTATATGCGATGCTTCTCTACTAGACAACCTCGCTGGTGAGCAAAGTGGCTATATATTGGACCGAGTTTTGGTATTCACCCATCTGGCCATCTCTACACTAAATTGACTCTTACAGGCTCTTTATGGGTGTTATTCACCCCATGTTCCAAACTGGGCAAGGGGCATACTCTAGTGGACGCTTCAGTCTCTCTTGCAAGAATGTGATGTTATTCTTGATGTTTAAAGAATGGCTCTCATAAGGGAACAACAGAAAATGAAAGCATGTGCTGGTGCTAAACGGAGAGATGCTCATTTGTTGTGGGTGACCAAATGTTTTTGAAATTACAACCTTATCGGCAAAAGTCCTTGGGAATTGGACTATGGTCCTTATCGGCAAAAAGCTGTGAGATCGCTACTATGGTCCTTACAACATTGTGCAACGTATTGGGTCAGTGGCTTAGGAATTGGACCTCCCTATTACAAGCAAGGTTCATCTGGTTTTTCATGTTTCTCAACTGAAAAACGTGGTTGGGATCTGTCCAGTTTCTTCTTCCATTGCGTTCTGACCTTGAGCTCGTACTGCAACCTGAGGAGGTCCTGAATGTGTGTTTTGTACCTAGTGGGCATTAACCCAAGTCTTCAGAATTGAGCTATCCCCAGCACTACTAACATCCTCGCATTCTATAATTACCCCTGTTCCTGGAAATACATATGTCCCATTGTTTGATTTAATCATTGGTTTTCCATAAATGAGGATCATATCATCTGTTCAACGAATAAATTAATCAGTCAATCAATCAATCTACTTAACAAGAAAATTTCATATCATAAAAAAAAAAAAAAAAAAAAAAAAGAATAGACAAAGAGAGCTAAGTCTCGGGGTTTACCAGGTATATTATGAGTGACAACACAAACAACGCTTGGGGCAGCTCTTAGGGCTGCAGCTTTTATGCCAACTTCCATGGGAGACTTCTCAATGATGGAATCATCAAGTACTAAAAGCATAGAATTCATCAAATTATGGGAACAATAAAGCATACAAATTGAGAAAAAAGGGTACGGAGTCGGGGGTGTTTACCGGCCATCACGATATCGATTGTCGAGACTCAAGAGCCTGCGGGATTTGATTTTTCCGGGTAAGGGGAGGTGTTGAGGACAACGTTACGCTAGTTTGACTTAGGGCTGTTCATAATGATCCGATCCGCGATCCGGCCGATCCGATCCGAAAAATCGGACATCCGATCCATTATTTTGAGTTTCGGATATTTCGGATCGGATACGGATCACGATTTTTGTGCTTTCGGATATCCGAAATATCCGGGTTTTTCTTTAAGTATAGTTTTTTATTATTTTTTTTAAAACCCTAAACAATAAAACATTTGTTCACTGAGGCTTAAGAGAACAATTCTAAACCCTAAGACACACGGTCACAGTTCACACACGCCGCATCTTCATTTCTCTCATCTCTCTCCACACCGGCTGCGAGGTTGCGTCGCCAACAACCCACCATCTACCGGCGGCGAGTCTGTGACGGTACCAGGCCAGCCACCACCTACCGACGCGAATAAATGAGGTATTTTTCAAATGGATCTTCTGAATTGGCAAGGATTTGATGATTTATTTTTGTTTTTAATTTATCACTTAATCTTCTTCAATTTTTCTACTGCATCTTCTTTTGTTTTGTTTCATTTTGTTGTTTTGTATTTTAATTTATTGTTCTTTGTTTAATTTTTCAACTGAATCTTCTCATATGTTCTTTTGTTTCGTTTTTTTTTTTTCTTGTTCTCCTATCTTCTCATATGTTTTTTTGTTTCGTTTTTTTTTCTTGTTCTCCTATGTTTTGCATCTTTTCTAATTTTTCGAGTGAATCTTCTCCCATGTTCTGTTGTATCTTTTTTTATTATTTCTTTTCTTTGTTTTTCATTTGTTTAATTTTTCTTGTTTCTCTGTTGAATCTTCTCTGTTTATTTGTTCTTTGAATCTTCTCCGTGTATTTCTTCTTTATTTCTTCAGTTTTGATTCACTTGCACTGGCTACTTTAATTGCCCACCAAGTCAGTCTTTGACGATTTTGACTTTTGAGGCACAAATAAAAGTTTCATCTAGGGGAGAAGAAGGATCAAGAATACATTTTTAAATTTCTTTGTTGATGTTGCTCATCATTTATGCCAAAGATATTCATAAACTACACATCATTTGTCGCTTTTACGGTTATAGCGAGAATATGTGGAACATCAAATTTATTGTACTTTAATTATTATTTTTACTTAATACTAATACTATTATTTTGTTTGTTGTGATATTTGTTTTGTAGGTATGAAAGATTTGACTATGGAGCAACCAACAATTGATATTGATGAGTCATTCTATGGGATTTTAAATTTGTTAACTTTATTTGTATCAGTGTGTTAATTTGGATGTTGGAACTTAGATGTTTTAATTTTAACTAGAACTTAGATAAATTTATTATGTATGTATGGTATAACATCCAAGATGTGCTTTTGGATCATGAAATTGGATGCAAATATTCAATGATGCTAGAAGCTGCCATGAAAAAACAGCCATGAAATTGGGCCTAATGGCTATTGTAACATGATTGTTGGGCCCAAAATTATAAGAAAAAACAACCATGAAAAAGCTTTAAAAATCAAGTAATAAAAAATTCGGATATCCGGTTATCAGATCCTAAAATTTCAGATATCCGATTTTTTCGGATCGGGTTCGGATCACTATTTTGCCGATCCGAAATTTTCGGATATCCGATATTTCGGATCGGATCGGATATCCGAAATGAATAGCCCTAAGTTTGATAATATTGTGAAAAAGGATTTTTTTGTCAAAAACTACCTATTAATTGCAACTTTTTGAAAATAACTACCTAATAAGTCTAATTTTTAAAACAACTACCTTTTATCATGTTTTTTTTTTGTTAGCACTACCAATACACGGTAAACGTTAGTAATTCCGTCTGGTGGGCACCACTTGACAATTCCCTCCATTTTAAAAGATATAAATTTACGGATTTTTTTTGTCAAAAACTACCTATTAATTGCAACTTTTTGAAAACAACTACCTTTTATCATTTTTTTTTTTGTTAGCACTACCCATATACAGTAAATGTTAGAAAATACCGTGTATTGGTAGTGCTAACAAAAAAACATGATAAAAGGTAGTTGTTTTAAAAATTAGACTTATTAGGTAGTTGTTTTTAAAAAGTTACAATTAATACGTAGTTTTTGACAAAGCTAGATTCAGAAGATATGGTTTATTTATTATACAACTATGAGTCTAGTTGGATATTTTAGGAGGTAGATTTCCAAACCTAATAGTATAAATACGTGTGATTGATTAATGAAAGAAGGTGTGCAGAGGCGGAGCCAGCAGGGACATGGGGACAGATGTCCCCCTACTTTAAAAAAATAATTTTACGGTTTTTTTTTAAAAAAAAAACGAAAAAACGAAAAAAAGGAAAAAAAAAGAAGGACGGATCTTTGAATTTGGAGAGAGACGCGTGAAGGCGAAACTAAAGTTTGAAACAAAGAAAGATAATTTGAGGAACCAAGGAACTAAGGAAGAAGAGAAAGTTTGAAACTACGGTTTTTCTAAACTCCCTACCACGAGGCACGAGCCGCCGCCCGCCGGAGCCGACGAGCTGTGAGGAACGACGAGTCATGCCAGCCAAGTCCAGACGCAGGACGCCAGTCACGCCACGGCCAGTCGCCAGTCGCCGACCCCGACTCCCAGTCACTTCACCACTCACCAGTGGCAGTAAGTTGTTTTTTTCTAATTTCTAAACCCTAAGTTTTAATTTCATTTTTTTAGGTAATATTTATCATTATTTGGTTGTGATACTTGTGAATTTGTGATTATGGATTTATGGTTGTGATTTGTGAATATTTGAATTAGTTGAATTGATTTGTTGTTGGTTTGGTCATGATTTATTGAGTTGATTTGTTGATTCATGCTTTAGGTTTATTAGTTTGTAATTTCGAATTTCTAATTTGGAAATTGTAGATATGAGTTTATTTATAATTGACTAGTTTGGTTTGATATCAATTTAATAGGAAATGTCAAGTGATTCACATTCACCTAATTCAAACAAGTCCAACGCTAAGGGAAAACATTAAGTATTAAACAATTTTCATTTTTAGTTTATGTATTTATTTTTTCATTTTTCTTGGATTGTGAGACTATAAGCATTTTGGAATTTTGGATGAAAAACAATAAGTATTAAACAATTTGTGTTGTAGTGTTTTTTTCTAATTTTTTTTTCAAATGCCCGACGTTCGAATTTTGTCCCCCACTTTGAGAATCCTGGCGTGACCAATATTGAGATTGGTATTGGTTGTCAAAGATGAATTTAACATAAAGGAATATATACTTGAGCCATTACGTCATGTTCGTCTCGGTTGTCACTACGGTTTCGGATAGCCTCAACTTTGCTCATCTACCTAATCCTATCTTCCTAATTCTTAGAAACTTATAATAGTTGGGTTCATATAATACTCCATCTGTCCCATAATATAGTGCCTATTTCATTTTAGGTGGGTCAAACTTTAAAATCTTTGACCAAATATTCTCATTAATATATACAAGAAAACATACTCATGTGGGATCTTGTTAGAATCGCCTTAAAATGTAGTTTCATAATATCAACTTTTTATATTTTTTATCAATAAGGAATTGAAGATATAGAAGGTCAAAGATCTGTCTTGGAGACCGTATAAAAAAGAAACAAGCACTATATTATGGGACGGAGGGAGTACTAGTTTTTTAACCCGTGCATGCACGAGAGGTTTTATCTATATATGACAGGTACATTCTTCATCAATGCAAATAATACAGATTATATAAAACAAAAGAAATTGTGCAATTCATATAAAGAAAAGAACATTTCATCTATAATAAGAACGTGTAACAGCCCAGAATTCTAAGCATTATAACAGATTTAGGGCGCGTTGCGGAAGCATACATTAGTCATCCGGAACTGTTACGTGGCACAAGTGCTAAGTAGTAACCAAAATACTTAAAGTCAAATAGTTAGAAATGTCTTTATTACAACACCAGCAACTAATAAAAAGTAAGCCCGTTAAAGAGTTCACATACACCTATTACAAATGATAAGCTACTTTCCATAAGGATATTGTTCAACTTAGGAGTATACACATCAAAAGACTTCTCATAGAAACGTTGTCCAACACGACCATATTTATAGGAAAGCGGTCACCCCAACTTCATGGTTTTTCCTGCAACCAATTACAACCCTGCCCCCACTATGACAGGTTCAAGAACAAATATCAACAACAGTTGAGTATATAAGCTCACCCCCAAAATTCATTTTTGGTGGCTTAAGACATTTTATATGCAATTTATGCTAAAACCCTTATGTTTCACATGTCAAGTGTTTGCTAAAATATCAGGATTACTATCCTTGCTCAAACGCTTGAAATTAAGAATTCATACCATGAAAGGCTACCATTTAAAACATTCAAAACCCTTTTAGTCCGGTTTGTTTAGTTATTTGGGGTAAAGTGAATACGAGTAGAGAGGGGCTCCCTATACAAGAAGCCGACTGTCTCTAAACTAATGGAGGTCGTCACCCCATCGTTTAATTATTATGCTTGCAAGCCTTAACTAGGACATGTCCCTTTATTCATTGTCTGCTGGGCTTCACCCACCTAGCGAGGGTTCGTAAGGAGATCACCCATCCTCCAAGGGCTTTTGTTGTTGTTCATACCGTACTCTGTTTGGTACCGGCCTTTACCCATTATAATACTTGGTCCCAATTATTTACACAAACGATCAAAATGTACAGTTATAAACACCATTCTCATTTCGAAGAAATCATATTCATCCATGGAGGGGGAAGAAAGTCACAACTACTATAGTGTTCCTGATCATTTACAAGACTTAATTTTTCTTTTGAAATCTTTTGTTTTACATCGAATAACTTCTTGTAATAGATAAATATAAAGATAGAGGAAATAAACCAATTTTTACTACTTGTAAATGTCATCCATGCACTTGAACATTTGAAACTTTCGTCAAAATAATTCCAGCAAAAACAGTGAACTTAAAAAGGAGATAACTTCCCTCTCGGTACTCCGAATCAGGAAATTCCAAAGCCTATCCTCAAAAATTTAACGATACGGACATTTTCTCTTGAAATAGGAAAGAGCTAAAAACTGAGTTTTGGGGGCCAAAAGTATGATTTACAGTAACAGATTAGATTAAATCAAAGATTAGATTAAATCCAAAAATGATATTCATCAAATTGACCCAATTTAGAGAGACTTTTTCTATGAGAACTTCTTCATAAAAATTCAAGTAGGAAACAAAGATCTTCTTAAACATAACAACAACTTCACCATTTTGTAATTATGTATATATTTATTTATATTTTTTTTAGAGCAACTCATTAAACATCTTGAATTTTTGCTATACTAGTGTGAATTTCTTTTCTCCTTCATATGGATATTTTGACAATTATCACTTGTAATTCAAAAGCCTTTACATGCAACTATAGTTATGGTTCAACATTCCACATGCATGTACTAATCTCAACAATTAATTTATACACACAAATTTTTGATATAATCCAACATCATTTTACAGAAAAATAAGAAGGTAAATAGAAGATGGAGTGTTCTTAAGTACCTTAGTTTTCCCTAGTTTTCACTTGAACACTTCTTTAGCTTCTTAACCTCAAAATAGCTTAGATACTCTAGAACCTACACGAATTCATTGATGCATGTCCTTATTTTCGTGATCTAACCTTGAATCTCAACTTGAAAAACATACCATTTCACTTCTATTACTTCCCTTACCTTACTATGGGAGTTGCTTCTTCTAGATCTCCTTATTAGGTCTTCCCAAAAACTTTACTTCAATCCTATTTTTTCGGAAAAAAAATACCATGCAAAGAGCTAGGTTAGATTTCCTCAAGATGGGTTGAGAGAATGAGCGTGAAAGAAGAAAGAAAAAGGAAGGAGGAAAACCTCCTGGTTTAGGAGTGTAACAAGGGGAGGAAGAGGGAGAGTGGGCAACCCTTAATCAGTAGAATTTTTATGTTTTGAGACTTGTGTAGTCTACCTAGGGATGTTAGCCACTTAATTGCATTCCCACTTTTGACTTTCCCCAATATTTTAAATGACAAAACCCTCCTACTTTAAGTTGTTGTCCCAGCAGTTCCTACCCCAACTTCTCTCTTTATTTAGGCTCCAAAATCCCTTCTCATCCCAAATAAATGATGGGGAATTCCTAGCCCACATGTGTAAGAGTTAAAATATATTTTTTTAGATTTTTCTCCCCTTCATCTTTGGGCCTTATAAGGGTTATAGTCCAAGGATTCAAATCTGATATAGAACTTGTTACTCATCAATATTATCTTCAAAATTTCCCTCCAAGATTTGTTTATTCCTCCTATTTTCTCCAAATTTGATTTGAGCAGATTAGCTACTTCTTAACTTAGGTAGCCCTTCACTCTTCTTTGGGCCTACTATGGTTATACGAAGAATCTTTCCCAAGATGACTATGATCCTAAGTGAACCATTACACGGTTTAAGTTTAATGAAAGTAGTTTTCTCTTTCAGAAACGATTTCTACACCAATATTAGTAACAAACTCCCACGTGTAATATGAATGTGCATCCATATAAAATTGTAAGAATGTTTTCACTTGGTTATTATTTTCAAGTTGTTACATGCTACCCCACTTAAGAAAGTTTCGTCCTCAAAGCTTGTAACAATAGCATTGAGATCTAACATTAACTTTCTTCATGGAAAAGTGTAGGGTATCTAGCCTTCATATCCGCCTCTTTTTCCCACGTTGCTTCCTCGGTGTTGTGGTTTCTCTATAGGATCTTTAATAGCGGTATTGATTTTCCTCGTAGCTCTTTAACTCGCCGATCCAGTATACGCAAGGGTTGCTCTTCATAGCTTAAATTCTCCTCGATTTGCAGGGGTTCATGTTCCAACATATGGGACGGGTCATAGACATACTTCCGAAGTTGTGAGACATGGAACACATTATGCACCTTGGCCAACTCAGGGGGTATAGCTAGTTCATAAGCCACTTCTCCAACTCTCCTCAGAATCTCATAGGCCCCACAAATTTGGGCCTTAACTTCCTTTTTACTCCGAATCTCCTTACTCCACGGGTACGTGAAACTTTTAGGAATACTTTATCTCCTACCTCAAACTCCAACTTCTTCCGTCGCACATCAGCATACTTCTTCTGGCGATCTTGAGCGATTTTCATCTTTTCCTTGATCACCCGAATTTGTCTCATGGTCTCTTAGATAATTTCTGGTCCCACAACTGCCCCCTTCCCAAGATCGTCCCAACATATCGGTGTTCGACATTGACGTCCATATAAGGCCTCGTATGGAGCCATATCAATGGTGGCTTGGTAGCTATTGTTATATGAGAATTCCACAAGTGCCAGCCGGTCCTCCCAAGTTCCCTGAAACTCCATTACACATGCCCTAAGCATATCTTCAAGTACCTAAATAGTATGTGCTGAGTTTTAATTTCGTACCAAATACAACCTGCAACCTTTCTCAGAAATTTAAGAGGAAACGGGTGTCTCTATCTGATATTATGGTCCTGGGTACTCCATGTAGTCGAATTATTTCTCTAACATATGCCTCGGCCATTTACTTCATGCTCCACGTGGTTTTCATTGCGATAAACAGGCTAGTCTTCATAAGTCGGTCAACTATCACCCATATCGAATCATTCCCCTTCCTTGATCTAGGTAGACCAACTACAAAATCCATGGAGACCGAATCCCACTTCCATTCAGGAATAGGCAACGGTTGTAGAGGGCCTGCCATCTTGCCTCGGTCAAACTTTACCTTCTGGCATGTCAAGCATTTAGAGACAAATCTCGAAGCTTCTCTTTTGAGCACCCTCCACCAGAAGTAGCCTTTAAGGTCACGAACTAACTTGTCCCTTCCCGGGTATACCGAGTAAGGACTACTATGAGCCTCCTCTAAGATATTTTCCTTCAATGCTGGGTCCTCGGGTATGCACCACCGTCCCTTCATCCTTATGGTTCCATCTTCGCCCAAGTGAAACTCGGTGGGTTCTCCCCTTTCAATCTTAGCTCGAATCCCCTTCAGGAACTCATCTCGGGCCTGCTTCTCCTTGATTTCTTCAAATAGTGAAGGTTGTGCAGTCATCACATTCAGGAGTTCTTGCGGAACACCCCTCTTGACAACATACAGATTCATCCTTCGAAACTCCTCATACGTCTCATGAGGTACATTTAGCAAAGAGTTTACTACCATTCTTGGTCAGCGACTTAAGGCGTCTGCCACTTTATTTGCTTTACCGGGGTGGTACTAGATCTCCATGCCATAATCTTTTATTAATTCCAACCATCTCCGTTGCCTCATGTTAAGCTCTTTTTGGGTGAAGATATATTTCAAACTTTTATGATCCGTGAATATCTTGCAAGGAACCCCATAAAGCTAATGTCTCCATAATTTTAACGCAAACACCACTGCTGCCAACTCCAAATCATGCACAGAATAATTGTAATCCCCCACAATTTTATAAATATATTTTAAAGCATATTTATATATATTTTAGTATTTAAATAATTAAAAAATATATATATAGGGTTGGATTCTAGTGAGACCTCAAAATTATGGTGAGAACCACCAAAAATAAGCAAAAACTTCATAAAATGAGCCAAAAAAAAATATAAAATGAGCAAAAGCACAAAATGAGTAGAATACATTAAATGAGAAAAAACGTAAAATGAGCAAAAATGCAAAATAAGAAAAGCGTAAAATAAGCCTAAAAATGAGTAAAAATGTAAAAAAATGAGCAAAACGTAAAATGAGCAAAAATGCTGTGAAATGAACATAATAATATTAATTGAGCAAAAACATAGAATAAGCAAAACATAAAATGAGCAAAAGCATTGGAAAAGAGTAAAATCTTCATAAAATGAGGAAAAATGAGCAAGTTCTCACCATAAGGGTGGTTCTCATATGACTTAAACCTCTCTCTCTCTCTCTCTCTCTCTCTCTCTCTCTCTCTCTCTCTCTCTCTCTCTCTATATATATATATATATATATATATATATATATATATATATATATATATATATATATATATATATATATATATATATATATATATATATATATATATATATATATATATATATATGGTTGGGTTCTAATGAAAACCCTCTTATAATGAGAACTACAAAAATGAGCAAAAATTTCATAAAATGAGTAAAGGTATAAAATGAGTAGAAAATATTAAATGAGTAAAAACGTAAAATGAGTAAAAATGTAAAATGAGAAAAACGTAAAATAAGCATAATAAAGTTAAATAAGCAAAAATGTAAAATGAGCAAAAGCGTTGTGAAATGAGCAAAATCTTTGTAAAATGAGCAAAAAAGTGAAAAGCTTATATATATAAAAAGTGAGAAGAAATGTAACTCTAATTAGTTGTTGAACGGGGCGATGCCCCGAGGTTAATCTATATTTTGCATTACATTTTAGTTATTCAAGATGGTTGTCGTTCTTTTTTTTTTTTTTTTTTTTTTTTGCTTTTTTCTTTAAAGAATGTAATTGATTAATGAAAGTTTGTTGTTTAGGGGTGTTTATAACTGATTACCTAGTTATTCGAGCACCCAAAATATGCGGGTATAAGAATATGTGACTACCCGCAAATGCGGGTAGCCAAGAAAAGCAACCCATGACTCAACCCTGAACAACCGGATGCTCGCAAAAGTGTCATAGCTTTTTTATGAGAAATAAATCATTGGAAGAGCTATAGAAGAAGACACTACTATGAATGTCAAATGCCGATCCATTTTGATTACAGTATTTTGGGGTAGTACCATGAGTGCCAACTGTCAATTGCATGCCAACTCTACTCCTCATTCTCAATAGGATCTATTACCAATCAAGCATAACGTAAATATTTTCACTTGCAGATTGCATCACAACTAATTTTCCCATTAACATGTTGATTCATCATATCCTTTTTTTAAATGTTGAATTGTTGATTCATGTAATACAACTTCTCCTATAAAAAATGTTGATTCTTATTATTATTTATCGTTTCTTTTCCCTCTAAAAGTCACAAGCACAACAAAAGGATCTACTACTAATCAACCATAACGCAAATATTCTCACTTGCAGATTGCATCGCAACTAATTTTTCCAACATGATAATTCATCATATCCTTTTTTAATATGTTGAATTGTTGATTCATCTAATCCAACTTCTCCTATAAATTAAAATGTTGATTCTTCTTGTTATTTATTTTTTCTTTCCCCACGTAAAGTCACAAGCACAACAATGTGGTACCGGGTAGCTAATAAGCTAACTTAATATATCTTCACAATTGTTTATTGTAAGAAGAGATTAATGTAACTGTAAAAAAAAAAAAAAGAGAAAAAAAATATATAGCGATGTGTTTATCCGAGATACACGTTTAACTTAAAAGCAAGCCCATTAACCAACTCGATTTGTGCATCTTTTTTTTTGGGTCGGTTACCCGACTCATAAAAATAAAATTTCATACTTATTACCTTTTTCGGGTAGACATGGCAACATGGCGGGTCAAACATATCGGGTCTCCTAAACACCCGTGGTGTAGTTACAATTTGGTTCTTAAAGCAGAAGCAATGTAATTATGAAATATTAGGCTATAAACTTTCCAGATATGTCAATCATATACTTTTTTTTTTTGAAATTCAAATATTATATTGTCTATAAATAATATTTCCCCCCCACAAAAACAAATATGATATTGTAGATTAGTTGCTTTAATGCATTTGCATTTCAAATGGGAGGTGATGTGTTTAGCCTTAAACACTATATTTTTATAAATTAATTTGTGTCATTTGATTAGGGAGGGGAGTACATGTGACAGCATGGCAAATCATAAAAACTTTGCATCATTTGTTTGGGGAGGGAGGGAGTACATACATCATGGGGAAGGGAAGATTAGCAGTTTTACTTCTTACTTCTATGAGAATGTTGGGTTTGATTAGTCATCCGAGTGTGTATTTGATGGTCGGTCTAGATCTTTTGATGGGTATGGAGCAAGCAAATGAAGGAGGGACTATTAGCGGTAGTAGTGTGCACTTTTGCTCCAACAATATTGGCGTGTCACATAAGCTACCAAGTATTATAGGTCGTGCCTTTTGAGATAATTGGATGTAATGGTGGCTCTCCTCAATAATTGTGGGGTATATTGTGAGATGTAAGTTACCATATCTTTAAATGCTTTTCTTAGATGTATGTTACGCTATACTATTTTTTCTCCGCATAAAAACCAAAAAGAGATTGTAGATTATTTGGTTAGTGTGTTCGTATTTCAAATGAGAGATTGCGTGTTCAAGTCTTCACACATACATATTTGTTAATTACTTTGTATTATTTGTTTCGGAGAGGGGAGGTACATGTGGCTAGAGTTGCGCAAAGACTAGGGTCGGACCGAAATCTGAACCGGGCCGGAGCGGATCGAAGATTCCGGTCCGGTCATCGGTCCACAGAAATTCCGGGTTTCCGGTCCTGTCCGGACTGGTGAACCGGAATTTCTGATTTTTTAGTTAAAAAAAAAAGTTTATATGTTAAAAAAGTTTAAAAAGTGGAAGGTTCGAAAGTTAAAAACCTACTAATTTTTACCTTTAGCAATATTGTTATTAAGATTATTAAATTTTAATGTATCTAATTTGTAAATTTGTTTAAATCAAATAAAAAAAGATTTTTTTTTTACAAAAAAAAATATATAAATATATAGATTCCGGTCCAACAGGTCCAAAACCGGTCCAGAAATTTTTCAGATTCCGGTCTACCGATCCAGTTGGTTTCAATTCGGTCCAGTCTGGTCCCGGACCGGTAAACACCCCTACATGTGGCAGCATGACATTTGTTTGCTTTGGGTTTTAGATATATATATATAGATTAGCGAGTGATGTTGTCCTCGTTCATTTACCCACCAAACATATGGAATGTGGGAGCTTTTTCCATACAAGGGGGCAAAATCAAGTAACTCTTAAGCCATTAAAAATTTGACTCTTAAGTGATAAAGTGTTGTGATTTTTAGGCTTCTAATCACCTAGTACTTACTCTTATCTACATCTATTCCCACGCCACATCATCATCCCTTCATAATTATCATCATAATCACTAGGGGTGAGCATGGTCGGGTATCCGAACTAATATCGCTATAGGATTAGATACTCACCAATACCATTAAAAATGATACCCATGAATCGAACCGATAAGATTTGTGTCCGAGCATTTTCAGGTTGGATATCGGGTACTCGATATGGTACCCAAATCTGAAAACTCAATATAGAGTATTTAAATTTAGTTGTTATAATATTATCAATTTTTTCACCAGGTACCCCTGAGGTTTTAAAAAATTCACTATGTACCCTCGCAGTTTTCAAAATTCACCAAATACCCTCAACTTTTACACAAACCATCACAACATACCCTTTTGACTAACGAAAAGCTAACATCGTTAGTCGTTAGCCCCTAATTAACTCTTAAACCTTAATTAAATATTAATTAATCTTACAACATTAACTAATTAATCTTAACTCACCCTTCTTCCATAACCACTCACCAGCAGGGGCGGATTTACTATGGGTTCACTGGGTTCAGGTGAACCCAGTGATTTTTGGAAAAAAGTCGCCCGGTTTTTTTTTTTTTTAATTAAAAATATTTTAGGTATTAGATATATATTATATGCGTGCAAAATAGAACATGAAAGAAGCAAGTGCTGCAGTGGTTATGTATCTATGTTGAGCGCGCGGGCTGGGATTGGAGGTCTAAGGTTCGAATCTACAATCCACTATCCAGCCAACACTTTTTTTTTTTTTTCCTTCTCTAAACTAAGCCGGCCCCATCCCCATCCCCATTCATTCTCCCTCAACAACTAAACACAAACTCTGAAACTCAAAGCCGACATTTTTCCCAATTCCCCCAAACCCCCAAAGGCCAAAACCCTAAGCCACGAAGATTCGAAGAACTGACCACCGTCTTGGGCCTCTTGGCGTCGGTCTTCCCCACCGCGATGGCGCACAAAAGCTAAAACCCTAACTCCCGTCTTGGCGTCTTCCCTACCGCGACGAGCCGGCGACTACTTCAATTTCCGGCGACCGCATCTAGCCAACTGTTTGAACGGTAAATCCCAATTCTTCAATTTTAAATATGAATTTCACTATTTCAGATTTTATGATTTTAGACATTAGATGATTAGAATATGTAATTGTAATTATGTAATTTTGTTAATCATTTATATGTTGAATACTTGAATGAATGAATGTGGAATTGTGGATTGTGGAGTTGTTACTTGTTACTTGTTACTTGTTACTTAGACAGTTAGACTCACTGACTCAGATTTATGAATTACATAGAGTTGAATTTGTTGCTTTATGAATTTCAGATTTAAATGTTGAATGAATGAATGTTGAATGAATGAATGTGGATTGTTGATTTTGGATTGTGATTTGTGAATGTTGAATGAATGAATGTGGATTGTGGACTGTGGATTGTGAATGAATGAATGATTGAATGTGATTGAACTTTGTAGTGTCTAGACTCATGGAGTTGAAATTTCTTACTTGTGTAGATTGTATTGTGACTATGGAGGGTTTAGAATTTTTTTGGAAAGATCGTGCGGGAAATAAGTCACAAATGTTTCCAAAGTATGAAAACTCGTAGGATGCTTTTGTAATTTTTTATTGATGTAATGTAATGAATTAACATTCTATTTAGCTATTGTAGTTTGATATTTGAATTAATGTATTGAACTTTGAGTGAATGGATGTATTTTTTTTTTTTACCGGCTCCGAACCCATAGGGTTGGAATCCTGGATACGCCACTGCTCACCAGCTAACCCATCCTTTTCCACCAAATTCAACACCATCACCACTTTCATCTCATTCACCAAAACTACCCTACAAGCCACCCAAAACCCCAACACCCAACTCAACAACCACTAGCACCTTCCACGTTTTCTCTCCCCTCCCACCAACGAGGCCACCAAATTAAATTAATCACCACCACATAGCAAGCGACCATACTACCATCACCACCCCAACCCTAGCCAAAAATCCATCATCCACCCCAAAAATCGCCTACCGCCGCAATAGCAACCCCTAAACAACCCATTCAAAAGTTTTCACACCAAACCAATGGACAACCTGGTGGTGGTGCAGATTGGAAAGCCGAAAAATAGGTGTGGATGGATCTGTGTGGTGCAGAATGGGTTTTTAAACCGGGTGGTGGGGTGGTTGGCTAGTGTGGTGGTTTGAAGGTGATGGAGGCGGTGGTGGACTGGTGATGGAGGCAAGTTGGGGAAGGTGAGGGGTTGGGTGGAGAGAGATAGAAGAGGGTTAGGAGAGAAGGTGCATTGCGGTTAATTACTTAGGGTTAATTAGGTTTAATTAGATTGTAGGGGATAATTAGTGGTTAATGACTAACATAAATCTAACTCCGTTAGTCAAAAGGGCATGGTGTGTTATTTGTATAAAAGTCGGGCGTATTTGGTGAATTTTGAAAAGTGCGAGGGTACATGGTATATTTTTTGAAAACTCGGTGATACCTGGTGAAATCTCCATAATATTATTAAAAACTAGGATTTTTTGTCCAAAACTACCTACTTTTTGCCAAATTTTGTGAAAAACTACCTTGTTTTCATTTTTTTGTCCAAAACTACCAAGTTTCACATTTAACTTTGTTGACCACTACCATGAACAATTTTCCGGCGTTGACTTTATGTTTTCCGGCCAAAAATAGTCATGTGCGGTTCACGTGACTTACTAACTTCTAATTTTTCCCTTTTCTTTTTTTTTCCCTCTAATTCCCACTTGTCTAACTTAATTAAAAAATCACATAATCTCTCTCTCTCCTCTCAATTGAACTCATTCCCCTGAATTGTTGTCAAAAATCTGAAAATTACTAACAATGGTGAAATAAACAGTTCAAGCAAAAATGAGAAGGAAGGATGAAATTGCTTACCTCATGATACGTGACTATTTTTGGCAATTAACAAATGTTGCTACTGTTAAGGGAAGAAACCGAGTTGAAGGAATGACGAGAGAGATTGAGAGGAGAGAGAGAGATTATGTGATTTTTTAATTAGGTTAGACAAGTGGGAATTAGAGGGAAAAAAAAAGGGAAAAATTAGAAGTTAGTAAGTCATGTGAACCGCATATGACTATTTTTGGCCGGAAAATATAAAGTCAACGCCGGAAAACTGTTCATGGTAGTGGTCAACAAAGTTAAATGTGAAACTTGGTAGTTTTGGACAAAAAAATGAAAACAAGGTAGTTTTTCACAAAATTTGGCAAAAAGTAGGTAGTTTTGGACAAAAAATCCTAAAAACTAAATACGACACAAAAGTTATTAATATAGGCGGTCTAATTTTAACATAAAATTATACAAACTCAATCCTATATTTTCCTAACAAACTCATTTTATCTCACTCTAATCCAACACTATCCCTAGACATCTCGCACCAACCTATACATCCCTTCTCTTATCCCTCCTTTGCTTCTCTTTGAATCTAGAACTACAGCTGACAATTTTAAAAACTAACCCGACAGTCTTATCGAATGGATTAAACTACGATTAAAGACTGTGAAAACTGAATGGGCAAAACTAGTCACTAAATAAATTAGACTGGTCACTAAATAGATTAAACTAGTCACTTTATTAATAAAGTTGGTATGTTCTCTTCTTAATTTTGAACTTGGACCATTGCCTAATTTTAAATTAAAAGTAGGTGGTCTTGTGAAAGACCAACTCGTATTCATATGAAATTAAAAATTATTTTAATTCTTCTAACTTGTTAAGTTTTCATATATTTGAATGCAAGTTCACAATAGATGATTATCGGATAATTCGAGTACCCAATAATATCTTAACAAGTACTCATATTCGATCTGATAACTTATAATTAGGATTATCCCGTCCAGATTATTTTTATCTGTTTGGGGGGGGAGGGTGTTCGTTGCTCGGGTTTTCTCATCCCTAATCATCACAAAGCCACGCCTCCTTCACAAACAGCCAAAGCACATCAAACCTACAACATTAACATTCAGCTCCACTATTCTACAACACTACCCAAATTAGAAAACAAATAGCTAACAAATGTACAGCCTAAATCACGAAGACTTTTCTAAACCAAAATATAATTATTTTTTGAAGGCTTGTTCAATCATTCAATCTAAGATCCCCATAAATAAACGAGTAGCTTGTTAATTTGTGCTGGTAATTTGCATCAAGAGGATTTAGCCCAATGCTCATCCATCAAGCCTACCAGCTAGGGATGGAAATGGATTGGATTTGTGGATGGTGGACCTTCACCCGCATCCATCCACCCGTCATCCACTGGTTGAACGGGTGGGTCAGGAGGTTAGCGGGTGAAGAGATACAATTTTTACAAAAAATTATACCATAAGATACATACTTATTAAACTTTTCAACTAAAAAGGTTAATAAAGTAAGTAAACAAACATGTGTAATTGATTATATGGATGATGGGTGGGTGTTAAGCAGGTGATGGGTCGGGTGACGGGTGAAAAACATCACCCGTGTAACACCCCGATAATTCTCTCTTTTCTAAAATACCTTTTTAATATAAAACATAGAGAATTATCAAAGTATTATCGCCCGTGTGAAAACATATCGGCTTATTCATAATTTTGCAACGGAAAGCATAATAATAAACTTTATAACTAAAACTTAGTTAATTACAAAGTCAACTCCAAAAGTCAAACCAACAAAAACCAAATTCAAACTTAAAACCAAAACCAACTACGAAAAGTATAAACTCAAAGTATGATAAATAGACTACGCAAGCTCTCCAATCCCGAACCCAATGATGCATCATCTTCGAACCTGTTAGATGGACTATGCACTATTGATCCCTAGAGACTGCTCACCAAACTGGGTCATCACAGGATCAATAAGGCAAAGCCATGATCAACATACACAACAAAAGCACGTAATCAGCAAAGCTGAGTACTACATACTAAACAAGTAAACAATCCTAACATGATACTAATAAATAATAGGCAAGAATAAATAATAACATAATAACTTGCAGATAACCTTTATTGAACTAAACTTAAACAACATTTTATTACTTTAAATGGAATGGACAATGGACCGAGTTGTCTCATCTAAAACAGTCTTCCCCTAGGAAGAGGAAATACGGGCGCGACTCCGTATTCCAAAATGACCTACGATATCGAGGAACCTTTAAATAAAATAGGAACGGTGATCAACCCGAAACCCAGAAAAAGCCATGGGCTACCACCATGTACACCAACTCCTAATTGTCCACACTTCAGACGTGCACCAGTTTAAAGCTATTGCTATCCAGTTTCACTTTACACGATTTACCAGTTATTACTTGTTATGACACACAAGCAACACAAATAATAAAATCATCAAACAATCACAATTCTCTTTTTATCTTAGGATTAGATAAGTGATCACACAACTTAACAATCCAAGATTAGTTTTTACTTTAATCCAAACTTTCTTATTTGTTGAACCTAGCCAACAACCAAATTACCTTTCATAGGTATAAAAATATCAACTTCCCAAACAAGGCCCTCGGTCCTTATAAAGCAGTGAAATACTCAAAGGGAACAATGATCAATCATGATCCAATACTAATAAATATATTAATTCCCCCATGTGAATTAATAAAATAAAGCTCCCAACCAACATGCTTGCATCAATCTTCCATACAAACATGATATAGATCTCATAATATAAATCTCAAAATCAACATGTTTACACAACGGCATAAAACATGCATAATCCAACATAATGGAAATCATATATGAACTCAACATAGTCCTATACATGATACTACATAACTTTCCTTCTTAAGATCATGATACTACATCAATCAACACATAGGTATGTACGTACCTTGTGTAGAATGCCACTTTAACCAACTTAAAAGTCGCCTAGAGAGAATTCTCCGCCTAAAATAACCAATATAAACTTATAATCAATAATCAAATAATTTCCAGCAACTTTAAAATACTTTAAACCTCCTTCAAAATCCATCATTAAAACTTCAATTACTAATACTTCCTAGCATAGTACTACTATACTAGTGATTAAAATCCTTAAAACTCCTTTAATAACATCCTTTTTAAAATTCCAGCAACATATAATTTATTAAAACTCTCTTTAAACATACTTAAACATGCTTAGAAACATAAAGGCAATAACTTTCTTAACTTATAATAAACTACTATGATTTCTAAAAATTTATGCTTTGATAATTAAAATCTACTTTAAACTCAAATATGCAAATCTGAATTTTATTTTATCAATACACAAACTATAGAACTTAGATTCAATAATAAATCATTAAACTATAACTTTTAAACATGAATAAATCAATACCAAACTTTAAAGATACAAACTTTGAATAAAACTTGCGGAGGAAGAAAAGAAACAAACCAAAGCAAAGGAAGAAACGAGGAAGGAACGCCGACGGGCAGCGATAGCCGGCAACGACCGCTTCAGGCGGTCGGTGATGGTGGACGGATGGCAGGCCAGCAAAGCAGCGACCAGAAGGCCGAAAGAGTTAGGACGAAAAATCGAAGAGAGAGAAAAAGAATTAGGTTTACCGAAATTGTGGGAGGAAAGAGGAGAGAGAAAATAGCTTGTGTGGAAAATTTTGGGGTTTATGGGGTTTATATAGATTTCCCCTTGTGGGTTTAGGAAAAAGTAATTGGGCTAGAATTATAATTCCTTTTTTCAAATCTAAGAGTGTTTGGACTCCTCACACCCACTTAAAAATCCTTTTTCCAAATCCAATAAGTATTTCAAACATTTCAAATACTTTCAAAGCATGACTTTAGTAAAATATTTGATTTGAATAAATCATTTAAATAATTCCTTTGACTTCCAAATAGTCAACCTTTGAAGAAATAAATCATTAAAATGCTAATATATATTTAAATATAAATAACTATATATTAAAATATATTTAAAAAATTCATAAAATTACGGAGGATTACAACCCGCTTCATCCGACACCCGCTTTTCATCCATTTATTTCGGGTTTTCACCCGCTTAATAAAATTGGGTTAAGCGGATGATGGATGATCCATCATCGATTTTCATCCCGACTACTAGCACTCCTGCAAACACTCTTGTTTTGGACAAACAAATGTGGGATTTGCTAAAGCTGTAGCATCTTTTTTTCCGACTACAACATGATCATCCAAAAAAAAAATTGCTTGGATGTATGTTACATTTTGATCTTGATGCACCCTGCTCGTCATCTTCTGCGTAAACGGCTGATGGTAATAGATGTAAGGGGTGCGGTGCAAATGGACATCCATCTGATGTATATGTTCACCGTTCACGTCTAAATGGAGGAAAGCAAGGCTCTCACGAAAGTGCAACGTGACATAGTCATGTAGCCCAACCAGGGCCGTTTTTTAGATTCTTGTGGCCCTGTTATTATAACAAAATGAGGCCCCTATTATAAGTAGAAGCGTGACTAAGGAAACTTTGGGAAAGAGGTATCAGTAATAGGATAGAGATAAAGGAGTATTCATAGTAATTGAGAAAAATATTAGATTTTTTCTAGGTGGGCTTAACTACAATATTAGGCCCCTAGAAAATGTGCCGCATCCTTTAGACGCTTTATCACGCCAAAAATCCGGCCCTGAGCCCAACAAAATTCCTCCATCATCGATCTTGCTTGTTTCTCCCTTCTGGCATTTGCACCAATCTGCCATGAAAGCCACTACAATACAGCCACTACCTAGCCTATGCCGATCCACCACAAAGACCACTACAATACCGCCACGGCGCCACTACCTAGCTCCAAGGCTGCACCTCAACCCGTCCCCTTACTGCATAACCAAAATCAGCTAATCTAAAAGTATAAATTTTGGAAAAGAGAAGCCTGATGCTTTGTTTTCCCTTGAAGTTGTCTTTGTACTTGATGTCAAAAGGGTACCAATAATAGTCCCATATAGCCACAACTTGGTACCTGGTGGTTGGTGGAGACTGGAGTCTTTACCAAGTTGTCTTTGTTCTACTTCTTATGTTTCAAGAAGCAAAAAGTTGGCATAAGTAGCTTCCACTGAAACCCAGCAGCAAATTTGTTTCCCATCAGGGAAGCCTTTTGAGCCGGATCGATCTATTAACCCCTTAGCCCGTTACCCAACCCACAACAACTAGTTTAGCAAATCCTGAACAACTAGCCCAAGCAGTTGTCGGGCATTAATCGAGGAGTTATGCTTTTAAACTTGGTATTTCCCACTCAGTCTGACACATGTTGCTCTTTGCACAGATAGGATTACACTTCCTAAGAAAATGAACTAGGATGATAAATTGATCAGAGTTTGGTGAAGTCCATAAAACCTGTTTTTTCTCATTAGACTAAGTACATTAGGGTCTAAGCCGATAATGCATGAAAAATATTTTCAGCCTTCATGAAAAGGATAAAGTATCCCAACGAGATAAGCTAACAAGAGATACAATGAACAAGACTAACAAGGGCTTCAATCTTCATGCTCCAGTCTTGTTGCAATCTTAGGCTTGATTTCTTGTCCAGAAACTGCTGATGTGGTGGCAGTTGGTAACTCCAAAGTTCAGATACTTGTAATATTGACAATCTACTGCGACGCAACGTTCTCAGTTGTCTTGGCGGTTAGTGGACATTGAGAGACATATGGTTTAAGCTGCAAACACGGGGTAGAAGATCAATCAGTAAAGTGAAGGGGGCAGAAGTATAAACTTTGGACACATTTAATTGGCACAAAAGTTGAAGAAAACTTAATTCAAATCAACTACACAACACAGTAGAATCACATTAATGAAGACTGCAACAAGCCAACAACTACATAAACAATGCCCAACAACCAATTAAAAGCAAATAACGCGATATACTTGAAACACTAAAAACTCACGAGAATTATCTTTGATCCATAAAGAATGCCTATGATCATGTTTCAAAACCAAGATTTTGTCTGATAGGTGAAGCTTTTATGAATAAAACAGCCAGCCAAGTCATGGCATTAATCTATCAGAAGCCGTAAGAGGCCAAATTGTCACATCGCGCCAGGGTAATTGACAGAAATATTCTAGAACAGGCATCAAGTGACTCAATGCAGCTGTACGTAAAGACAGTGTCTACAGGGACCAAGAAGAAAGCAACTGAGCTTCAGACACAGTTGGTCAGTGTAGATTGTCTGGTTGTACATTTAACAACTCTTGGTTCGACTTGATAAAGAAGATTTTATATGATAACCTTCCATATACAATAAATTACGACATTTTACGTCCCATGCAGACTTATGACGCCTAACATGAAACTTAACAACATAGCAGATATGTTTGACTAGTTAAACGTGTCAAGAATGATATAAGCAAAGAAATTTACAAAGGGATTCCACATATTCCCTGCCTCAGGTTATATCATTGAATTTACTATAACAGTGAGACAGTAAACTTTCAACTTCAAAATTCTAACAGCAGAATTCTTAGGCTCCCATATTTTTACCTAAATAATGTCATGTTTTAAGCTCCAATTGAAAACCAAAAAGCTTTTGGAGGCCATTTAATTATAAATACAGTTCCTCTACCTACAGGCTACAAATTATTCTCTTTACTCCCACATAATTTTTAAACTCCGCCTTCCAAAAACTATTTTTAAAAATCTTGTTATTCATATATCAATACAGGGTATCATGATGTATACTCTTAACATCAAATAATAATCTACTTTTAAACCTGCAAATTACACACGACATCCCTAATCCGCTTACTCCCCTGCCCCAACAAGCAATGTATGTTGTTAGCATAGGATCAGAAATTCTTCAACGAAAGATCAAAACATTAGCAGTGGGGATGACATACAGTACCTTGAAATCAGTAAGATCAGGTACAACATAGTTAGGCAGCTTTTCTTGCACCACAACATAGCCACCTGCAACAAACTTCAAGTTACTACTCCAAACAAAAGGAACCATAAACAAACAAAATGACATCCTTCTCAGCCTCAGTTGATTCATGACATACATTTCGTCCCTTGGTGTGACTATAAGAATCCAGCAGCTTAAACAAAAGCTTGCATTTCAACTATAATGAGACTTACAATAAAAGTTGAATATTATTGAGAAACAAAAACAAAAATATGGAATGAGAAAAGATAGGCCAAATACAGATCCATGAATAAGTACTACAAACAGCCCGAAAATCGAGCTACAACCATACTAACGAAAAGGAAGGAGAACACTTAAAATTAAAGGTTAACTAGACCTTTCCGGGTATGAAATCCGGTGGGTTTGCAATTCTTTCCTTTGTAGTAGTTCCTTGGTGCCCTCTTTGAAGATAGGATATCAAGTGATGATGTACGCTTCCTGCGCATCGCCCTCCCGATCCCTAGTATCAATCCCAGCGGCATTTTTTCTTTTCTGACAAAATAAGCCAATCAAAGTAATCACCAAATCCACCAAACATAATCAAACAGTCTCACAGCAAGCAAAGAGCACATATCCAATATAAGCATCAATTTAAGTTCTTCCAACTACCATCAGTTCAGAACATGCACATATTTCAAATCACACCATAACTCCAACATGTAAATCATAATTAGTTTCATTAAATAAAGCAATTTGACGAATGATGCTAATTCTTTGAGTACCCCTTAGTTTTAAAAGGCGCAAGGCGCAAGGCGCACGCATCCCGTAGGCGAGGCACACCTTTGATGCCAAAATGATTAGAAATCAAATATAGAAGCATTTTAATACTTAAAACAACATAGATAATATATTAAAGACCCATAGAAGGATATGAGAAAGCACAATTCATCGCTAATCCGCAACAAGTCAAAGTCACATAATATAATATAATACTAAATGAGTTTATATAATATAATACTAAATTGAGTAATTCCAACTTATTAGTCACTATATTACTAATTTACTACTGCCTAAAAAAAATGAAAAACATAACACAGTCATCGAAGTCACATAGAGAACAAAAGAAGAGAAAAAAATGAAAAATGGTGAAAGAAGAAAAAATAGAAACCAGAAAAAAAAAAAAAAAGATATAGAAGAAAGGAGAAAGAAGAGAACAGAAGAAAAGAAAAAAAAATGAAAAATGGTGAAAGAAGAAACGGAAGAAAAAATAGAAACCAGAAAAAAAAAAAAGATATAGAAGAAAGGAGAAAGAAGAGAAGAAGAAAGAAACAAGAAACAAGAAAGAAAATAGAAAAAAAAAAGAAGAGCAACGAAACAGTGAAGAAGAGAAACGAAACTTACCGGCGACTAGCGGCGACTACCGGCGACGAGCGTAGATGACCGGCGACGGGCAGCGACTGCTGTGGAGTGTCGAGCACTGGCAGTCAATTGTTTTCTCCCCTTCGTCGAGTAGAAAAAAAAAGAAGAGAAACGAAACAGTGAAGAGAAACGAAACTTACCGGCGACGAGCGGCGTGCTATCTGCGACGAGCAGCGACTACCGGCGACGAGCGGAGATGACCGGCGACGAGCGGCGACTGCTGTGGAGTGTCGAGCAGTCAATTGTTCTCTCACCTTCGTCGAGTAAGTTTCTAGGGTTTTATGTCGACTTCCAAATAATGTTCAAAAAACAGAAAAACCCAAAAAAATAAAAAATAAAAAAAGGCATGAGAGGGACACGCGCGCCCTGCTACAGAATAAATTACAAACTTCGTATTCACCTATGAATTACAGAGACATAGAGAAACTAAAACAGGACAACAAGTTGAAAAATAATGGAAACTTTTAGAAAGAAATAATCCACACGCATTATATTAATCACCAACCAAGCCCTAATTTTAACCAGGAAACCCCCAAATTTAAAAAACCAAAAAAAAAAACATTGTCAAAATTAAACGAATTTGAAGATCTTACGATAAGTTAAGGGAGAACTCTCGAGTTTGTTCAACAACGATCAGAGGAGAGGAGAGGAGAGAGAGAGTGTGAGGGCAGAGGTGCGAGTAAAGGGAAAAAGGTTTTTTGGGGGGTTTGGAAATGGGAATTTAGCCCGCAATTGTATTCCTGTAATAATACTGGCCTGAGCTTGTTTCAATATCGTATTACAAATACATTGATATATATTGGCTAAACAGCTCTTTATATCTACGAGAATCTGAAAGTATCATATCAGTTTTCTATCATCTAAAAAAAGATGTTTCATAACTTAACACACATACACACACATATTAAGCTCCTTGAAACTACTACTAATTGGCTCATACAGTAAACTTTCAATTTTGATTAAAAAAAACATCTCAACAGCAACATAACTAATTTCACATGATTTCAACAAATCCTATAACTCCATAATTCCAAGCATTCAACCATAATTTACACAAACAATAAGGATTTGATCATCATCAACAATCACCACACCACCACAACATAATATCACATTACAGCTTAAGTATTACCATAACTATTAGAGAAAAAATTTGACTTCCGCATTCGATACTAAATCACCACACCACAACATAATATCACATTATGCACATCAGAAGCATCCGTAACAAATAAACGCAAAGTTTAATTCATGAAGTGACATTTAAACACCTGCGGCAGAGAGAAAATAGAGGCTTCCGGCGGTGCCGAGGCGCTGAGCGACTGCTGGCTAGTGGCTAGGGTTCGAAAATAACTACTTCGGCAATCGCCAATCGCAATCGGCAATCTTCAAGTGGCTGGTGCCGAGGCGCTGAGCGAAGGCCAAGAGAAAGACTTAGGGTTGGTTTAGAAGACAAGTTACAAACGCTTGTTTGTCACCGGTAAGTTTTGAAAATTTTTCCCATATTAATGGTTAGTCACGTGACCAACCAACAATTTGACGAATGATGCTAATTCTTTGAGTACCCAACTTAGAATTCTGATAAACATTTATTCCCACAAAATAAATAACAAACTTCGTATTCACCTATGAATTACATAGACATAGAGAAACTAAAACAGGACAACAAGTTGAAAAAAAATGCAAACTTTTAGAAAGAAATAATCCACACGCATTATATTAATCACCAACCAAGCCCTAATTTTAACCAGGAAACCCCCAAATTAAAAAAAAAAAAAAAAAAAAAAAAAAACATTGTCAAAATTAAACGAATTTGAAGATCTTACGATAAGTTAAGGGAGAACTCTCGAGTTTGTTCAACAACGATCAGAGGAGAAGAGAGGAGATAGAGAGTGTGAGGGCAGAGGTGCGAGTAAAGGGAAGAAGGTTTTTTGGGGGGTTTGGAAATGGGAATTTAGCCCGCAATTGTATTCCTGTAATAATACTGGCCTGAGTTTGTTTCAATATCCTATTAGAAATACATTGATATATACTGGCTAAACAGCTCTTTATATCTACGAGAATCTGAAAGTATCATATCAGTTTTCTGTCATCTAAAAAAGGATGCTTCATAACTTAACACACATACACACACATATTAAGCTCCTTGAGACTACTACTAATTGGCTCATACAGTAAACTTTCAATTTTGATTAAAAAAAACATCTCAACAGCAACATAACTAATTTCACATGATTTCAACAAATCCTATAACTCCATAATTTCAAGCATTCAACCATAATTTACACAAACAATAAGGATTTGATCATCATCAACAATCACCACACCACCACAACATAATATCACATTACAGCTTAAGTATTACCATAACTATTAGAGAAAAAATTTGACTTCCGCATTCGATAATAAATCACCACAACATAATATCACAATATGCACATCAGAAGCATCCGTAACAAATAAACGCAATGTTTAATTCATGAAGTGACATTTAAACACATGCGGCAGAGAGAAATTAGAGGCTTCCGACGGTGCCGAGGCACTGAGCGACTGCTGGCTAGTGGCTAGGGTTCGAAAATAACTACTTCTGCAATCGCCAATCGCAATCGGCAATCTTCAAGTGGCTGGTGCCGAGGCGCTGAGCGAAGGCCAAGAGAAAGACTTAGGGTTGGTTTAGAAGACAAGTTACAAACGCTTGTTTCTCACCGGTAAGTTTTGAAATTTTTTCCCATATTAATGGTTAGTCACGTGACCAACCAACAATTTGACGAATGACGCTAATTCTTTGAGTACCCAACTTAGAATTCTGATAAACATGTATTCTCACAAAATAAATAACAAACTTCGTATTCACCTATGAATTACAGAGACATAGAGAAACTAAAACAGGACAACAAGTTGAAAAAAAATGCAAACTTTTAGAAAGAAATAATCCACACGCATTATATTAATCACCAACCAAGCCCTAATTTTAACCAGGAAACCCCCAAATTAAAAAAAAAAAAAACATTGTCAAAATTAAACGAATTTGAAGATCTTACGATAAGTTAAGGGAGAACTCTCGAGTTTGTTCAACAACGATCAGAGGAGAGGAGAGGAGAGAGAGAGTGTGAGGGCAGAGGTGCGAGTAAAGGGAAGAAGGTTTTTTGGGGGGGTTGGAAATGGGAATTTAGCCCGCAATTGTATTCCTGTAATAATACTGGCCTGAGTTTGTTTCAATATCCTATTACAAATACATTGATATATACTGGCTAAACAGCTCTTTATATCTACGAGAATCTGAAAGTATCATATTAGTTTTCTGTCATCTAAAAAAGGATGCTTCATAACTTAACACACATACACACGCATATTAAGCTCCTTGAGACTACTACTAATTGGCTCATACAGTAAACTTTCAATTTTGATAAAAAAAAACATCTCAACAGCAACATAACTAATTTCACATGATTTCAACAAATCCTATAACTCCATAATTCCAAGCATTTAACCATAATTTACACAAACAATAAGGATTTGATCATCATCAACAATCACCACACCACCACAACATAATATCACATTACAGCTTAAGTATTACCATAACTATTAGAGAAAAAATTTGACTTCCGCATTCTATACTAAATCATCACATCACAACATAATATCACATTATGCACATCAGAAGCATCCGTAACAAATAAACGCAAAGTTTAATTCATGAAGTGACATTTAAACACCTGCGGCAGAGAGAAATTAGAGGCTTCCGGCGGTGCCGAGGCGCTGAGCGACTGCTGGCTAGTGGCTAGGGTTCGAAAATAACTACTTCGTCAATCGGCAATCGCAATCGGCAATCTTCAAGTGGCTGGTGCCGAGGCGCTGAGCGAAGGCCAAGAGAAAGACTTAGGGTTGGCTTAGAAGACAAGTTACAAACGCTTGTTTGTCACCGGTAAGTTTTGAAATTTTTTCCCATATTAATGGTTAGTCACGTGACCAACCAACAATTTGACGAATGATGCTAATTCTTTGAGTACCCAACTTAGAATTCTGATAAACATGTATTCCCACAAAATAAATAACAAACTTCGTATTCACCTATGAATTACAGAGACATAGAGAAACTAAAACAGGACAACAAGTTGAAAAAAAATGCAAACTTTTAGAAAGAAATAATCCACACGCATTATATTAATCACCAACCAAGCCCTAATTTTAACCAGGAAACCCCCAAATTAAAAAAAAAAACAAAAAAAAAAACATTGTCAAAATTAAACGAATTTGAAGATCTTACGATAAGTTAAGGGAGAACTCTCGAGTTTGTTCAACAACGATCAGAGGAGAGGAGAGGAGAGAGAGAGAGTGTGAGGGCAGAATTGCGAGTAAAGGGAAGAAGGTTTTTTGGGGGGTTTGGAAATGGGAATTTAGCCCGCAATTGTATTCCTGTAATAATACTGGCCTGAGCTTGTTTCAATATCCTATTAGAAATACATTGATATATACTGGCTAAACAGCTCTTTATATCTACGAGAATCTGAAAGTATCATATCAGTTTTCTGTCATCTAAAAAGGATGCTTCATAACTTAACACACATACACACACATATTAAGCTCCTTGAGACTACTACTAATTGGCTCATACAGTAAACTTTCAATTTTGATTAAAAAAAACATCTCAACAGCAACATAACTAATTTCACATGATTTCAACAAATCCTATAACTCCATAATTCCAAGCATTCAACCATAATTTACACAAACAATAAGGATTTGATCATCATCAACAATCACCACACCACCACAACATAATATCACATTACAGCTTAAGTATTACCATAACTATTAGAGAAAAAATTTGACTTCAGCATTCGATACTAAATCACCACACCACAACATAATATCACATTATGCACATCAGAAGCATCCGTAACAAATAAACGCAAAGTTTAATTCATGAAGTGACATTTAAACACCGCGGCGAGAGAGAATTAGAGGCTTCCGGCGGTCTGAGGCGCTGAGCGACTGCTGGCTAGTGGCTAGGGTTCGAAAATAACTACTTCGGCAATCGCCAATCGCAATCGGCAATCTTCAAGTGGCTGGTGCCGAGTCGCTGAGCGAAGGCCAAGAGAAAGACTTAGGGTTCGTTTAGAAGACAAGTTACAAACGCTTGTTTGTCACCGGTAAGTTTTGAAATTTTTTCCCATATTAATGGTTAGTCACGTGACCAACCAACAATTTGACGAATGATGCTAATTCTTTGAGTACCCAACTTAGAATTCTGATAAACATGTATTCCCACAAAATAAATAACAAACTTCGTATTCACCTATGAATTACAGAGACATAGAGAAACTAAAACAGGACAACAAGTTGAAAAAAAATGCAAACTTTTAGAAAGAAATAATCCACACGCATTATATTAATCACCAACCAAGCCCTAATTTTAACCAGGAAACCCCCAAATTAAAAAAAAAAAAAAAACAAAAAAAAAAAAAAACATTGTCAAAATTAAACGAATTTGAAGATCTTACGATAAGTTAAGGGAGAACTCTCGAGTTTGTTCAACAACGATCAAAGGAGAGGAGAGGAGAAAGAGAGTGTGAGGGCAGAGGTGCGAGTAAAGGGAAGAAGGTTTTTTGGGGGGTTTGGAAATGGGAATTTAGCCCGCAATTGTATTCCTGTAATAATACTGGCCTGAGTTTGTTTCAATATCCTATTACAAATACATTGATATATACTGGCTAAACAGCTCTTTATATCTACGAGAATCTGAAAGTATCATATCAGTTTTCTGTCATCTAAAAAAGGATGCTTCATAACTTAACACACATACACACACATATTAAGCTCCTTGAGACTACTACTAATTGGCTCATACAATAAACTTTCAATTTTGATTAAAAAAAACATCTCAACAGCAACATAACTAATTTCACATGATTTCAACAAATCCTATAACTCCATAATTCCAAGCATTCAACCATAATTTACACAAACAATAAGGATTTGATCATCATCAACAATCACCACACCACCACAACATAATATCACATTACAGCTTAAGTATTACCATAACTATTAGAGAATAAATTTGACTTACGCATTCGATACTAAATCACCACACCACAACATAATATCACATTATGCACATCAGAAGCATCCGTAACAAATAAACGCAAAGTTTAATTCATGAAGTGACATTTAAACACCTGCGGCAGAGAGAAATTAGAGGCTTCCGGCGGTGCCGAGGCGCTGAGCGACTGCTGGCTAGTGGCTAGGGTTCGAAAATTACTACTTCGGCAATCGCCAATCGCAATCGGCAATCTTCAAGTGGCTGGTGCCGAGGCGCTGAGCGAAGGCCAAGAGAAAGACTTAGGGTTGGTTTAGAAGACAAGTTACAAACGCTTGTTTGTCACCGGTAAGTTTTGAATTTTTTTCCCATATTAATGGTTAGTCACGTGACCAACCAACAATTTGACGAATGATGCTAATTCTTTGAGTACCCAACTTAGAATTCTGATAAACATGTATTCTCACAAAATAAATAACAAATTTCGTATTCACCTATGAATTACAGAGACATAGAGAAACTAAAACAGGACAACAAGTTGAAAAAAAAATGCAAACTTTTAGAAAGAAATAATCCACACGCATTATATTAATCACCAACCAAGATCTAATTTTAACCAGGAAACCCCCAAATTAAAAAAAAAAAAACCAAAAAAATAACTTTGTCAAAATTAAACGAATTTGAAGATCTTACGATAAGTTAAGGGAGAACTCTCGAGTTTGATCAACAACGATCAGAGGAGAGGAGGGGAGAGAGAGAGTGTGTGAGGGCAGAGGTGCGAGTAAAGGGAAGAAGGTTTTTTGGGGGGTTTGGAATTGGGAATTTAGCCCGCAATTGTATTCCTGTAATAATACTGGCCTGAGCTTGTTTCAATATCCTATTACAAATACATTGATATATACTGGCTAAACAGCTCTTTATATCTACGAGAATCTGAAAGTATCATATCAGTTTTCTGTCATCTAAAAAAGGATGCTTCATAACTTAACACACATACACACACATATTAAGCTCCTTGAGACTACTACTAATTGGCTCATACAGTAAACTTTCAATTTTGATTAAAAAAAAGATCTCAACAGCAACATAACTAATTTCACATGATTTCAACAAATCTTATAACTCCATAATTCCAAGCATTCAACCATAATTTACACAAACAATAAGGATTTGATCATCATCAACAATCACCACACCACCACAACATAATATCACATTACAGCTTAAGTATTACCATAACTATTAGAGAATAAATTTGACTTCCGCATTCGATACTAAATCACCACACCACAACATAATATCACATTATGCACATCTGAAGCATCCGTAACAAATAAACGCAAAGTATAATTCATGAAGTGACATTTAAACACACCTGCGACAGAGAGAAATTAGAGGCTTGCGGTGGTGCCGAGGCGCTGAGTGACTGCTGGCTAGTGGCTAGGGTTCGAAAATAACTACTTCGGCAATCGCTAATCGCAATCGGCAATCTTCAAGTGGCTGGTGCCGAGTCGCTGAGCGAAGGCCAAGAGAAAGACTTAGGGTTGGTTTAGAAGACAAGTTACAAACGCTTGTTTGTCACCGGCAAGTTTTGAAGTTTTTTCCCATATTAATGGTTAGTCACGTGACCAACCAGCAATTTGACGATTGATGCTAATTCTTTGAGTACCCAACTTAGAATTCTGATAAACATGTATTCCCACAAAATAAATAACAAACTTCGTATTCACCTATGAATTACAAAGACATAGAGAAACTAAAACAGGTTAACAAGTTGAATAAAAATGCAAACTTTTACAAAGAAATAATCCACATGCATTATATTAATCACCAACCAAGCCGTAATTTTAACCAGGAAACCGCCAAATTAAAAAAAAAACCAAAAAAAAAAAAACATTGTCAAAATTAAACGAATTTGAAGATCTTACGATAAGTTAAGGGAGAACTCTTGAGTTTGTTCAACAATGATCAGAGGAGAGGAGAGGAGAGAGAGTGTGTGAGGGCAGAGGTGCGAGTAATGGGAAGAAGGTTTTTTGTGGGGTTTGGAAATGGGAATTTAGCCCGCAATTGTATTCCTGTAATAATACTGGCCTGAGCTTGTTTCAAAATCCTATTACAAATACATTGATATATACTGGCTAAACAGCTCTTTATATCTACGAGAATCTGAAAGTATCATATCAGTTTTCTGTCATCTAAAAAACGATGCTTCATAACTTAACACACATACACACACATATTAAGCTCCTTGAGACTACTACTAATTGGCTCATACTGTAAACTTTCAATTTTGATTAAAAAAAACATCTCAACAGCAACATAACTATTTTCACATGATTTCAACAAATCCTATAACTCCATAATTCCAAGCATTCAACCATAATTTACACAAACAATAAGGATTTGATCATCATCAACAATCACCACACCACCACAACATAATATCACATTACAGCTTAAGTATTACCATAACTATTAGAGAAAAAAATTTGACTTCCGCATTCGATACTAAATCACCACACCACAACATAATATCACATTATGCACATCAGAAGCATCCGTAACAAATAAACGCAAAGTTTAATTCATGAAGTGACATTTAAACACCTGCGGCAGAGAGAAATTAGAGGCTTCCGGCGGTGCCGAGGCGCTGAGCGACTGCTGGCTAGTGGCTAGGGTTCGAAAATAACTACTTCGGCAATCGCCAATCGCAATCGGCAATCTTCAAGTGGCTGGTGCCGAGGCGCTGAGCGAAGGCCAAGAGAAAGACTTAGGGTTGGTTTAGAAGACAAGTTACAAACGCTTGTTTGTCACCGGTAAGTTTTGAAGTTTTTTCCCATATTAATGGTTAGTCACGTGACCAACCAACAATTTGACGAATGATGCTAATTCTTTGAGTACCCAACTTAGAATTCTGATAAACATGTATTCCCACAAAAAAAATAACAAACTTCGTATTCAGCTATGAATTACAGAGACATAGAGAAACTAAAACAGGACAACAAGTTGAAAAAAAATGCAAACTTTTAGAAAGAAATAATCCACACGCATTATATTAATCACCAACCAAGCCCTAATTTTAACCAGGAAACCCCCAAATTAAAAAAAAAAAACAAAAAAAAAAAACATTGCCAAAATTAAACGAATTTGAAGATCTTACAATAAGTTAAGGGAGAACTCTCGAGTTTGTTCAACAACGATCAGAGGAGAGGAGAGGAGAGAGAGTGTGTGAGGGCAGAGGTGCGAGTAAAGGGAAGAAGGTTTTTTCGGGGGTTTGGAAATGGGAATTTAGCCCGCAATTGTATTCCTGTAATAATACTGGCCTGAGCTTGTTTCAATATCCTATTACAAATACATTGATATATACTGGCTAAACAACTCTTTATATCTACGAGAATCTGAAAGTATCATATCAGTTTTCTGTCATCTAAAAAAAGATGCTTCATAACTTAACACACATACACACACATATTAAGCTCCTTGAGACTACTACTAATTGGCTCATACTGTAAACTTTCAATTTTGATTAAAAAAAACATCTCAACAGCAACATAACTAATTTCACATGATTTCTACAAATCCTATAACTCCATAATTCCAAGCATTCAACCATAATTTACACAAACAATAAGGATCATTATCGTCATCAACAATCACCACACCACCACAACATAATATCACATTACAGCTTAAGTATTACCATAACTATTAGAGAAAAAATTTGACTTCCACATTCGATACTAAATCACCACACCACAACATAATATCACATTATGCACATCAGAAGCATCCGTAACAAATAAACGCAAAGTTTAATTCATGAAGTGACATTTAAACACTTCCGGCAGAGAGAAATTAGAGGCTTCCGGAGGTGCCGAGGCGCTGAGCGACTGCTGGCTAGTGGCTAGGGTTCGAAAATAACTACTTCGGCAATCGCCAATCGCAATCGGCAATCTTCAAGTGGCTGGTGCCGAGGCGCTGAGCGAAGGCCAAGAGAAAGACTTAGGGTTGGTTTAGAAGACAAGTTACAAACGCTTGTTTGTCACCGGTAAGTTTTGAAATTTTTTCCCATATTAATGGTTAGTCACGTGACCAACCAACAATTTAACGAATGATGCTAATTCTTTGAGTACCCAACTTAGAATTCTGATAAACATGTATTCCCACAAAATAAATAACAAACTTCGTATTCACCTATGAATTACAGAGACATAGAGAAACTAAAACAGGACAACAAGTTGAAAAAAAATGCAAATTTTAGAAAGAAATAATCCACACGCATTATATTAATATAACTCCATAATTCCAAGCATTCAACCATAATTTACACAAACAATAAGGATTTGATCATCATCAACAATCACCACACCACCACAACATAATATCACATTACAGCTTAAGTATTACCATAACTATTAGAGAAAAAATTTGACTTCCGCATTCGATACTAAATCACCACACCACAACATAATATCACATTATGCATATCAGAAGCATCCGTAACAAATAAACGCAAAGTTTAATTCATGAAGTGACATTTAAACACCTGCGGCAGAGATAAATTAGAGGCTTCCGGCGGTGCCGAGGCGCTGAGCGACTGCTGGCTAGTGGCTAGGGTTCGAAAATAACTACTTCGGCAATCGCCAATCGCAATCGGCAATCTTCAAGTGGCTGGTGCTGAGGCGCTGAGCGAAGGCCAAGAGAAAGACTTAGGGTTGGTTTAGAAGACAAGTTACAAACGCTTGTTTGTCACCGGTAAGTTTTGAAATTTTTTCCCATATTAATGGTTAGTCACGTATCCAACCAACAATTTGACGAATGATGCTAATTCTTTGAGTACCCAACTTAGAATTAAACATGTATTCCCACAAAATAAATAACAAACTTCGTATTCACCTATGAATTACAGAGACATAGAGAAACTAAAACAGGACAACAAGTTGAAAAAAAAATGCAAACTTTTAGAAAGAAATAATCCACACGCATTATATTAATCACCAACCAAGCCCTAATTTTAACCAGGAAACCCCCAAATTAAAAAAAAAAACCAAAAAAAAAAATTGTCAAAATTAAACGAATTTGAAGATCTTACGATAAGTTAAGGGAGAACTCTCGAGTTTGTTCAACAACGATCAGAGGAGAGGAGAGGAGAGAGAGAGTGTGAGGGCAGATGTGCGAGTAAAGGGAAGAAGGTTTTTTGGGGGGGTTGGAAATGGGAATTTAGCCCGCAATTGTATTCCTGTGTTCCTGTAATAATACTGGCCTGAGCTTGTTTCAATATCCTATTACAAATACATTGATATATACTGGTTAAACAGCTCTTTATATCTACGAGAATCTGAAAGTATCATATCAGTTTTCTGTCATCTAAAAAAGGATGCTTCATAACTTAACACAAATACACACACATATTAAGCTCCTTGAGACTACTACTAATTGGCTCATACAGTAAACTTTCAATTTTGATTAAAAAAAACATCTCAACAGCAACATAACTAATTTCACATGATTTCAACAAATCCTATAACTCCATAATTCCAAGCATTCAACCATAATTTACACAAACAATAAGGATTTGATCATCATCAACAATCACCACACCACCACAACATAATATCACATTACAGCTTAAGTATTACCATAACTATTAGAGAACAAATTTGACTTCAGCATTCGATACTAAATCACCACACCACAACATAATATCACATTATGCACATCAGAAGCATCCGTAACAAATAAACGCAAAGTTTAATTCATGAAGTGACATTTAAACACCTGCGGCAGAGATAAATTAGAGGCTTCCGGCGGTGCCGAGGCGCTGAGCGACTGCTGGCTAGTGGCTAGGGTTCGAAAATAACTACTTCGGCAATCGCCAATCGCAATCGGCAATCTTCAAGTGGCTGGTGCCGAGGCGCTGAGCGAAGGCCAAGAGAAAGACTTAGGGTTGGTTTAGAAGACAAGTTACAAACGCTTGTTTGTCACCGGTAAGTTTTGAAATTTTTTCCCATATTAATGGTTAGTCACGTGACCAACCAACAATTTGACGAATGATGCTAATTCTTTGAGTACCCAACTTAGAATTCTGATAAACATGTATTCCCACAAAATAAATAACAAACTTCGTATTCACCTATGAATTACAGAGACATAGAGAAACTAAAACAGGACAACAAGTTGAAAAAAAAATGCAAACTTTTAGAAAGAAATAATCCACACGCATTATATTAATCACCAACCAAGCCCTAATTTTAACCAGGAAACCCCCAAATTAAAAAAAAAAAACAAAAAAAAAAATTGTCAAAATTAAACGAATTTGAAGATCTTACGATAAGTTAAGGGAGAACTCTCGAGTTTGTTCAACAACGATCAGAGGAGAGGAGAGGAGAGAGAGAGTGTGAGGGCAGAGGTGCGAGTAAAGGGAAGAAGGTTTTTCGGGGGGGTTGGAAATGGGAATTTAGCCCGCAATTGTATTCCTGTGTTCCTGTAATAATACTGGCCTGAGCTTGTTTCAATATCCTATTACAAATACATTGATATATACTGGCTAAACAGCTCTTTATATCTACGAGAATCTAAAAGTATCATATCAGTTTTCTGTCATCTAAAAAAGGATGCTTCATAACTTAACACAAATACACACACATATTAAGCTCCTTGAGACTACTACTAATTGGCTCATACAGTAAACTTTCAATTTTGATTAAAAAAAACATCTCAACAAAGAACATAACTAATTTCACATGATTTCAACAAATCCTATAACTCCATAATTCCAAGCATTCAACCATAATTTACACAAACAATAAGGATTTGATCATCATCAACAATCACCACACCACCACAACATAATATCACATTACAGCTTAAGTATTACCATAACTATTAGAGAAAAAATTTGACTTCAGCAGTCGATACTAAATCACCACACCACAACATAATATCACATTATGCACATCAGAAGCATCCGTAACAAATAAACGCAAAGTTTAATTCATGAAGTGACATTTAAACACCTGCGGCAGAGAGAAATTAGAGGCTTCCGGCGGTGTCGTGGCGCTGAGCGACATCTGGCTAGTGGCTAGGGTTCGAAAATAACTACTTCGGCAATCGCCAATCGCAATCGGCAATCTTCAAGTGGCTGGTGCCGAGGCGCTGAGCGAAGGCCAAGAGAAAGACTTAGGATTGGTTTAGAAGACAAGTTACAAACGCTTGTTTGTCACCGGTAAGTTTTGAAATTTTTTCCCATATTAATGGTTAGTCACGTGACCAACCAACAATTTGACGAATGATGCTAATTCTTTGAGTACCCAACTTAGAATTCTGATAAACTTGTATTCCCACAAAATAAATAACAAACTTCGTATTCACCTATGAATTACAGAGACATAGAGAAACTAAAACATGACAACAAGTTGAAAAAAAAATGCAAACTTTTAGAAAGAAATAATCCACACGCATTATATTAATCACCAACCAAGCCCTAATTTTAACCAGGAAACCCCCCAAATTAAAAAAAAAAAAAACCAAAAAAAAAACATTGTCAAAATTAAACGAATTTGAAGATCTTACGATAAGTTAAGGGAGAACTCTCGAGTTTGTTCAACAACGATAAGAGGAGAGGAGAGGAGAGAGAGAGTGTGAGGGCAGTGGTGCGAGTAAAGGGAAGAAGGTTTTTTGGGGGGTTTGGAAATGGTAATTTAGCCCGCAATTGTATTCCTGTAATAATACTGGCCTGAGCTTGTTTCAATATCCTATTACAAATACATTGATATATACTGGCTAAACAGCTCTTTATATCTACGAGAATCTGAAAGTATCATATCAGTTTTCTGTCATCTAAAAAAGGATGCTTCATAACTTAACACAAATACACACACATATTAAGCTCCTTGAGACTACTACTAATTGGCTCATACAATAAACTTTCAATTTTGATTAAAAAAAACATCTCAACAGCAACATAACTAATTTCACATGATTTCAACAAATCCTATAACTCCATAATTCCAAGCATTCAACCATAATTTACACAAACAATAAGGATTTGATCATCATCAACAATCACCACACCACCACAACATAATATCACATTACAGCTTAAGTATTACCATAACTATTAGAGAAAAAATTTGACTTCAGCATTCGATACTAAATCACCACACCACAACATAATATCACATTATGCACATCAGAAGCATCCGTAACAAATAAACGCAAAGTTTAATTCATGAAGTGACATTTAAACACCTGCGGCAGAGAGAAATTAGAGGCTTCCGGCGGTGTCGAGGCGCTGAGCGACTGCTGGCTAGTGGCTAGGGTTCGAAAATAACTACTTCGGCAATCGCCAATCGCAATCGGCAATCTTCAAGTGGCTGGTGCCGAGGCGCTGAGCGAAGGCCAAGAGAAAGACTTAGGATTGGTTTAGAAGACAAGTTATAAATGCTTGTTTGTCACCGATAAGTTTTGAAATTTTTTCCCATATTAATGGTTAGTCACGTGACCAACCAACAATTTGACGAATGATGCTAATTCTTTGAGTACCCAACTTAGAATTCTGATAAACATGTATTCCCACAAAATAAATAACAAACTTCGTATTCACCTATGAATTACAAAGACATAGAGAAACTAAAACAGGACAACAAGTTGAAAAAAAATGCAAACTTTTAGAAAGAAATAATCCACACGCATTATATTAATCACCAACCAAGCCCTAATTTTAACCAGGAAACCCCCAAATTTAAAAAACAAAAAAAAAACCAAAAAAAAAACATTGTCAAAATTAAACGAATTTGAAGATCTTACGATAAGTTAAGGGAGAACTCTCGAGTTTGTTCAACAACGATCAGAGGAGAGGAGAGGAGAGAGAGAGTGTGAGGGCAGAGGTGCGAGTAAAGGGAAGAAGGTTTTTTGAGGGGGTTGGAAATGGGAATTTAGCCCGCAATTGTATTCCTGTAATAATACTGGCCTGAGCTTGTTTCAATATCCTATTACAAATACATTGATATATACTGGCTAAACAGCTCTTTATATCTACGAGAATCTGAAAGTATCATATCAGTTTTCTGTCATCTAAAAAAGGATGCTTCATAACTTAACACACATACACACACATATTAAGCTCATTGAGACTACTAATAATTGGCTCATACAGTAAACTTTCAATTTTGATTAAAAAAAAACATCTCAACAACAACATAACTAATTTCACATGATTTCAACAAATCCTATAACTCCATAATTCCAAGCATTCAACCATAATTTACACAAACAATAAGGATTTGATCATCATCAACAATCACCACACCACCACAACATAATATCACATTTCAGGTTAAGTATTACCATAACTGTTAGAGAAAAAATTTGACTTCTGCATTCGATACTAAATCACCACGCCACAATATAATATCACATTATGCACATCAGAAGCATCCGTAACAAATAAACGCAAAGTTTAATTCATGAAGTGACATTTAAACACCTGCGGCAGAGAGAAATTAGAGGCTTCTGGCGGTGCCGAGGCGCTGAGCGACTGCTGGCTAGTGGCTAGGGTTCGAAAATAACTACTTCGGCCATCGCCAATCGCAATCGGCAATCTTCAAGTAGCTGGTGCCGAGGCGCTGAGCGAAGGCCAAGAGAAAGACTTAGGGTTGGTTTAGGAGACAATTTAGAAACGCTTGTTTGTCACCGGTAAGTTTTGAAATTTTTTCCCATATTAATGGTTAGTCACGTGACCAACCATTAATTTATATTCTTTTTATATCTTATATGAATGATGTGTTCTTTGAAGATGTACAGTGAGCAACATGCACCTTGGTGTATAAAATACGCTTTAAATTGTAGCCTAGACTATGTGATTACATGATATGGGCTTAAATTCTTAGACAACAAAAGTGCAAAATAAACGAAATAGTTTTCCTTAAAAAAAAACCCACTATAGCAAAGGATTTAACGCTCATATGTGCAAGATAATACCAATTAGAATCATATGGATTTTACTCTTAGTTGTGCTAAAATTGTCGCAATATTTTCAAGTTAGTAATTTCGGCGTTCTGGTGAAAAAATAATTGTCACGGCTAGAATGGGTACATATTGACTTACTAATAGGTTATGAAATTCTAAAATTTGCTTTCTATTTCATTTTTAGTGCAATATATAACCATATCTTAGTGAAATATATATAATATGCAAATCCAACCATACAAAAATGGCCAAAGTTCAACACACCATCAATTATAGTAATATGTTATATGTGGTTACCATCATTAGGTTTTGGGCTAGCAGGGTCACCGATTTCGAGCTAGAAAGGCCAAAAGAGGTCAGGTTGGATTTTAGCCAAAATTTCTTACATTGTTAGAGTTCGGATAAAATCAGGTTGTAAATTAGGTTATATTGGTCAAAACCCAAGAATTAATTTCCTAGGAAGGTGTACATTCTAAAGAGAAAAGTAGCATAAGCATATATTTTTAATTGCGGCAAAATGTCATACCTAAAACTTGGATAAATCTTATAGTTCTTGCAAAAGCAGAATCCAAAGATCAAGTTATTTAGATAAGATCACAAGACCACCCGCATGAAAGATTGCTTATTCGATTATGCTCATAAAAGATCAGGGCTTCTCTATTACAGACATAAAGATGATCATAAGCAACCAAAGTCAAGATTTGGCTTTGGCAAACCAAAATGTGTGATAGGTAATCGGTTACACAACGAATCCGACTTCTCCATATAAAAATCTTTGTACATATGTACTTCCAATAAAGATATGCACGCTGAAGACATTGTTGTAGAGAAAATTAAATACAGATTTTAGTGGTCTTTTGACCGTGTAAAGGGTACATAATTGATAATACCACCACGTATTTACTTATGCGTCTATGCGGTTTTATTTGTACAACATCTTCTGAATCAATTGCTTACCAGGACTCCTAGAGATGTTGCTTCTGTAAGAAGTCAGTCAGCTTCTTTTCAGTTCACTATCTATACAATTTACAAGGGGTATGCACAAATTAATGGAGCAATAAATTCTGTTTCGACCTTTCTCAATCCATCTTTGTTGCCAATGTCTTGATCATTCCTTTTGTAATCTTCGAAAACCACATCAAATTCAAGACTCCAAGAACACATGGGGAAATTAAAACGAGGTAATATCCAAATAGTGGCAGCTGCTTTACCTGAGGCAAAAGGACAGAATATGAGGGGCAAGATGAGCTTATAGGTAAATGACATTAACTGGGATCAATAGGTCCAAAGTAATGCTATCTTCAATCTGTAATTCCTAAACTACCTCTATATTCACCTGTTATTTATAAAATGAAAGTCATTCAATGGGTTCAACAATTATATAGATATAGCTATCCGCCTTTAGTCAACGGGTAGCTTCATCTAATTTCTATGACAGGATAAGCTCTATAAATTAACCACATGAACTAAAACAAGGGAGTATGAATCTACAAGAGCTTCACTGCTTACCTGATCATAGTGCACATAGAGGTGGTAGAAAACATACATATATAGAAGAATCCTAGCAACATGGAAAGAGCAAAAGCACAAAATCAAGGTCAAGGAAGCAAGCTTGACATGCTTAGCCAACAAAAGGTGATTATATTACGTGTCTAACCGAAAACTGATCATGTTAATATTACAGATGCCTAGACGACACTCAGCTCTAAAATAATTTGATCTCAATAAAGGCTTTCTCATCATTCTCACTCACCAGCCAAGTTTAGAATATAGCCACTCCATTGAAAACATAAACTTTTGATTTCTTCATCCCAAGTTCCCAACGGCATCAATATACATTCACCAACAGAAGCTTCACATCATACACGAAAAAGAAAACAGACAACTCGTGCTCGTTAAGGTTTCGAGTCGAACTCGAGTTGAGTTTTGACCGAGCGTTGACCGAGTCAAGCTCGAGTTGCTCGCGAGCTGCTAGACTCGATTAACCCCCATAGGCTCAACAATAAATGCAGCAATCTAGAAAGGGAAAACCACACTATATCAAATAAAATTTCATTGTGTAAGGCTTCAGCTTGAATATCAAATCATTGAAATTTCAAATCTTCCCTTTATTTTGACAATGCTCTCTTTTGTATCATTTACCCCTTTCGCCCAACCCAATCTATCCGACTAAGGTGTTTTGGGAAATATAAAACAAAATACATTTTTCGGTTGGACCAAACTTAGTGAGTGTGTTCCAGAGTTGGACCCTAAAATCTAATACCTCTAAACCCTAAAATCTACAGTTGGACCAAACTTTTGGTCCAATATTCCAGAGTTGGACCTTTTTACCTAATAACCTACTACAGCATGTAAGTATTATGTCACGTGACTAAAACGTGACATATTAATGAATTTTTTTTAAGCTCCAATCATAAACCTAAAAGCTTTTGGAGGCCATTTTAATTATAAATACAGTTCCTCTAACCCGGTCAACTATTAATGTGTATACCAAGTATTAATCCTTGCCTCATGTCTTAGAAAGAGGGGGATCAAAGAAGAAGGTAAACTTACCATTTTGATGAGAAAAGTGCCAGCAAGTTGGACAGTGAAATATGGGTGGGTGGCGGCTGAGCATGATTGTAGTGAGGGAACAGCTGCTGCTGCGTGGTGCGTGCTAGTCTGCGGCAGAATAGCAAATGAGGAGAGAAGCTGGTGTAAATTAGCGAATGCGAGCCAAGACAATCTCGACCATATTCCCTTCCACTCCCTTTATTTCCTATTATACCATTTCTACCTCCTATACCTTTCTCTATACCTAGACCTACTAGTACTAGGTTTATCATGTGCTTTCCCTTTTGTAAGATTGTTTTTTGGCTTCCGTTTTCCCGTATCATCAACTGGGCTACGAAATTAAGGAATTGAAGGAGAAAAGATGAAAGTATAAAATACTCAAAACCCGCTTTCTCAAACAACAATTTACAAATAAAAAAGTTTCATCCCTTTGCAAGAAAACGGAACATTCAATAGTGCCCTCATCCTAATTAAGCTCATGGACTTGCACCAAATGCAAGTCCGGGTACAAGGACCGAAACATATGTTGCAGACAAACTAAGTCTTCATGATCATCAAGTACATAATTTGGTAATCTTCCAAGATTAGGATTTGTCATCATCACATCTCTACTTGAGATCTCATTATTTTTCGAGTTAAAAGACATAACAGTGTCATTGAAAATAATAGGTGGGTTTGTTGTACCTACGGAAGAAAATGAGAAGAAACACCTCCCGGATTTTGAGGAAAAAGGTACACGACCTTAATTTAATGAACTAATGCACATATTTTATCCCCCTACCTAACACTAAGGGATGTTCAAAGGTAACACAATTAAACACATCATCTAGACTTTTTTCAAAACTTGAAATAAAACTAAATAATATTGAGAATGAACTTGTAGAACTCTTAACTCCCTAAACTGATCACCCTGATCACACCTACCTGAAACTGACACATCCCAAGGGTCCCTTAACAAAGAGTAAGAAGACAATACGAGGCCACTCACATCAACACAAATGTCTCCCCCCAACTGCCCCCTCATGAGATCCATCTATACGGTTACTCCGAATTAACCAAAAGGAGTTAAAATTCATATTCAACAAACCGCCTGAGAAAAATTATAACAAGGATTACAGAACCAATACTGAATATTCCGGAAAAAAAAAAGATTTTTTTTCTTCCACGCATATTTATATTTCCATTTTATTACTTCTGTCAAAGATTACAAATCAATTAACCATATGACTTAATAAATAAAGCCATCTAATTAGCATCCCAAATCAATCTCAATGAAATTGATTGATAAAATATAACATCTCCCATGAGAAATTAAATGACAAATCTAGAAAAATAGACTTCAGTTCAAGGTTCTATAAAAAAGCTATTCGAGAGGCAGTGCCACCGGAAGCAATAATTCAATTAATAAAAGATTCTTTGATATAATTTCAAAAAAAAAATGCATAAAAGAAGAAGAAATTCATCAGATTCTCCCTCATAACAACTGAAATCAATGGAACATAAAAGAAAGGAGTAAATGTCTAGGAGATTGTTATTATCTTCCCTTTATTTTGACAATGCCCTCTATTGTATGATTTACTACCCCTTTCGCCCAACCCAATCTATCCCTCTGAGGTGTTTTGGAAAATATAAAACAAAATACCTTTTTCGATTGGACCAAATTTAGTTAGTGTGTTCCAGAGTTGGACCCTAAAATCTAATAACCCTAAACCCTAAAATCTACCGTTGGACCAAACTTTTGGTCCAATTTTCCAGAGTTGGACCTTTTTACCTAATAACATACTATATCTAGCGTGGGTTCAGTGGGTTCAATTGAACCCACAAAATTTTGGGCAAAAAAACAAGGAATAATCTGGAAACAAAATAATAAAAAAATAGGTTAAAACCAAGTGAGCGCGCTAGAATTACAATAGGTTGTGAACAGCTCAGTGGTCCGCGTGTGAAACATAAGAGCATTTTTACACTGCTTTCCTTTTCTTTTCTTTTCTTTTCTTTTTTTCCGAGCAATTCAAACTCACTTGAGCAAATATTTTAGACCCTTTCTCTGATTCTCTCTCCTTTCTCCTCTCTCCTCTCTTCTCACAAACCAAAAACCCTAGGGTTTCAACTTTCAGAACACTACAGTACTCAACGACGCCATTCCATTGCTTCTTCTATTATTCACCCGTTCACCGACTGACCGGCGCGGCAGACTCGTACCCAGGCGCGGCAAACTCGCACTCTGCCCTCCGCAGGCTTCGTTTAGGTAATTTCTTTGCTTAAACTTTCATTTGCCAATTTATTTAGTAATCAAGTAATGCTTGGGTTGTTGGTTATTTACAAATTGAATTATTGGAATGGTTGGATTAATTGAAATTATTGATTGCTATATGAGATTAATTGAGACTTTCAACTTTATTGGGTGAATTTGCTTATTGTTATTGTATTATTGAAGTTGAATTTGGATTTTGGGGAAATGGTTAATTGGTTGTTAAAGTTTATTTTGTTTAATTTAATTATTCATCATTAGACATTAGAATTTAATGTAGTGATGCCAAATTGCTAATTGCTAATTGCCAAGAAAGTAGTTTAATTATAAGTAATCTGTGAAGGAAGGATGAAAAATTCGAAACATTTTTGGAAGTCTCAAAATTCAAAAGTCTTCAGCTTGTTCATCACCAAATACAAGGGAGTCTCCAACTGAAGAAGATGCACTTCAATCCCATCCCCCTGGCCCTAGTTCAGTGCTACCAGAAGGTCCACAACAAACTCAACAAAACACTCCACGAAGAGCAAGATGTTCAAATGCTATTGTGGAAGATAAGACTTATGATGTTGAACTTCTCCTTCACGATTCGGGAAAGAGGATTCCGATCATTGAATATCCTAACCGAACTTGAATTGATGTATTTTATTTTTTAATCAAGTTGAATTGGTCTTTTTTGGTTAAACGTCTCATCGATTTCGAACCCACGTGGTGAAATCCTGGATCCGCCATTGCTACAGCGGGTAAGTATTATGTCACGTGACTAACACGTGACATATTAATGAAATTTTTTTCTCCTATTTTTCCCATTGCTAGTTGACTTTATTTTCTTTTTAACTCTTTCTTTTTTATTTTCTCTCACACGTGCACGTGAGCTATTAAGAAAACCTTTTTCCTTCCTTTTTCCCTTGGCGTTTTGACTTTTCATTTTCTTTCAGTTTCTCTCTCCTATTGTCGTCTTTTTCTCATTCTTTTCTTTTTACTCGCCATTTAAAGAAGCTTGAAGAAATGGATGCATAGACGAAAGCAAGGAAGGCTGAAACTGAAGCGTTGAGGAAGGTAAAATTCTTCATCTTTAAGGTTAAATTTTTCTAATTTTTTTTAATTTTAGTGATTGTGCGTGCGAATGTATATCTGGATTATGGTTGTTTGAAGCAATTTCCTTACAATTGTGCAATGTATGATGTATTTGTTGTACTTTAGGGTTTATTGTGATTGTGCGTGTGAATGGATGTTGGGTTAATTTAGGGTTTATTGTTGCTGAGTTTTGCTTGTGGTTCCTGCCCTTTTTTTTATGCTGAAAAAATTCCATTTTTGTTGCTTGTTTTTTATTTAGTTGTTGGAGGAAAATGTGACTCTTAGGATGTGGCATGGGGGACTCTTTAAAGATACTGTGAGGGGGAACATTTATTTGGGGCGAAGCGAGAACATGGCCAGTAGACCCTGATGAGATATGTTGGTGGTTGTTGGAAGAATTGGCAAAGAAGTGTGATAATTATAGGAAAATTACTGAAATTTATTACTTGGTGACAAATTGAACACTTGATGAGGGTTTAAGAAGGGTTTATCATGATGCTAAAGCAATTGAAGTGATGAAAGTATTAATAATGAAAAATAGGGTTGTTGATGTGTATGTCATCCATGGGATTGATGAACCAGATGTTTTACCTAAGGTACAATCTTTGCCTGGACCACAATCACAACCCACTTCAGAAGTAAATGCTAATTTGTACAAAAAGCAAACCCCTCCAAGAAGACCCCTCCCAAAAAGACCCTCGCCGAAAACAACCTCCCAAACATACCCCAGATAAAACTAAGAAAGATTGTCCTGGCTCGCAAAGTAAGTTATAAATTGAACAAAAAGAGAACGGGAAAACAATTACCTCTACATTCATTCACGTTCCCATTCACAATTAATGCCATATTAATTGGAATGTACCATTTCTTGTAAAAATCTTCCACGATGGCAAGATCGATAGATGAGAGATTTGTTTGCATCATTTCAACTGACGAAACACCCTAGCATAAATAATCCCTTAATTAATTATTAATCTATTATATTATAAAACATAAATATGTGAAACATAAAAGTCATCTAGGAACCTGAAGCGCAAGCCCCTCTAAAATGGCAATGAACCTATGACCCTCATTTCGAAAAATGTCAGTGTATTATTCAAAAATTCTCGAATAGGCTCAGCTAAGTGTCTTTCTTCAATTGTTACCCATTCAATATAATAAGTAATGAAGTCAACCTACAAAAGTTAAAATAAAAAATTAGTGCATTATTAAAAAATGCAACGATATCATACCTTTTGCATAGCAATGAAACTGAGTAATTTCATTGCGTTAACAATATCAACTTCTTCAGTAGCTGGAAAGTTGAACACTGTATGATCCTTCTTTGTTTCATGAAAGTCATGTGATTTCAAAGTATGGTCAAAGGTGAAAGCTTGAGTAGCATCGACCCCTGCTCGAACGAGCAAGTGCTCTAAACAGTGTGCTACCCCAACCTTATTTTCATCCTCTGAGCACATTATGAAAGAGAAGAGTTCGGGTTAGAATCATCAAAGAAGAAAAAGAGGAGAGAAAAAGGTAAACCAAACACTAAAAACTGACTTTCATATTACTATACATGGAAACCTTAGCAAATAAAGCTAAGAAAGCAATCTTGGAAACTAGGAGCACTAATCCACATAGAACTAAGCACTACCCACTAACACCTTTGACTCTATCAAACTAGAAAATACCAAGACCTAATTAGACCCAATTACAGATAACACCCTTAAGAAAACCATAAACATGACTAACACATGCTCCTAAATATTAGCCACCAATCACAATCTAACTTTTGACTATTTTCAAACTTTAAAAACTTATAATACCTAACTGTTCAAACACACATATAAAACACACAAGTGACCCAAACATAATTAGAAGATATCCTCATATATACATTTTCCGATTGGACTAAATTTTTGGACCAAACTTTTGGACCAAACTTAGTGAGTGTGTTCCAGAGTTGGACCTTAAAATCTAATAACCCTAAACCCTAAAATCTATAGTTAGACCAAACTTTTGGTCCAATATTTCAGAGTTTGACCTTTTTACCTAATAACCTACTACAGCAGGTAAGTATTATATCACGTGACTAACACGTGACATATTAATGAAATTTTTTTTAAGCTCCAATCAGAAACCAAAAAGCTTTTGGACACCATTTAATTATAAATACAGTTCCTCTAAGCCCGGTCAACTATTAATTATGTGTATACCAAGTATTAAGCCTTGCTTCATGTTTTAAAAAAAAAAGGAGAAAAAAGAAGAAGGTAAACTTACCATTTTGATGAGGAAAGTGTCAGCAAGTTGGACAGTGAAAAAAGGGCGGGTGGCGGGTGAGCAGGAGTGTAATGAGGGCAGAGCAGCTGCTGCGTGGAACGCGCTAGTCTACGGCAGAATAGCGAATGCGAGCTAAGACAATCTCGACCATCTTCCCTTCCAGTCTCTTTATTTCCTATTATACCATTTTCTACCTCCTATACCTTTCTCTATGCATAGACCTATTAGTACTAGGTTTATCCTGTGCTTTCCCTTTTATAAGATTGTTTTTTGGCTTCCGTTTTCCCGTATCATCAACTGGGCTACAAAATTAAGGAAGTGAAGGAGAAAAGATGAAGGTATAAAATACTCAAAACCCGCTTTCTCAAACAACAATTGACATACAAATAAAAAATCTCATCCCTTGCAAGAAAACGGACCACCCAATAGTGCCCTCATCCCAATTAAGCTCATGAACTTGCACCAATGGCAAGTCCGGGTGCAAGGACCAAAAGATATATTGGAGACAAACTAAGTCCTCCTGATCATCAAGTACATAATTTGCTAATCTACCAAGATTAGGATATGTCATCATCACATCTCTACTTGGGGTCTCGTTATTTTTCGTGTTAAAAAGACATAGCATTCTCGTTGGAAATGATAGGTGGGTTTGGTTTACCTACAGACGAAAATGGGAAGCAACACCTCTCGAATTTTGAGGAAAAAGGTACACGGCTTTAATTTGATGAACTAATGCACATATTTTATCCCCCTACCTAACACTAAGGGATGTTCAAAGGCAACACAATTAAACACCTCGTCTGGGCTTTTTTTCAAAACTTGAAATAAAACTAAACTAAATTGACAATGAACTTGCAGAACTCTTAACTCCCTAAACTGATCACCTTGATCACACCTACCTGAAACTGACACATCCCAACGGTCTCTTAACAAAGAGTAAGAAGACAATACAAGGCCACTCTCATCAACACAAATGTCTCCCCCCAACTGCCCCCTCATGAGTTCCATGGATACGGTTCCGAATTAACCAAACGGAACTAAAATTCATATTCACCAAACCGCCTGAGAAAAATTATAACAAGGATTATAGACCAATATTGTAATATTCCGGATTTTTTTTTTCTTCCACGCATATTTATCTTTCCATTTTCATTAGTTCTGTCAAAGATTACAAATCAATTAACCACATGACTGAATAAATAAAACCATCTAATATTCGCCCAACCCAATCTATCCGTCTGAGGTGTTTTGGGAAATATAAAACAAAATACATTTTCCGGTTGGACCGAACTTTTGGGCCAAACTTAGGAAATGTGTTCTGAAGTTGGACTCTAAAATCTAATAACCCTAAACCCTAAAATCTACCGTTGGACCAAACTTTTGGTCCAATGTTCCAGCGTTGGATTTTTTTACCTAATAACATAATACATCAGGTAAGTATTATGTCACATGACTAACACGTGACATATTAATGAAATTTTTTTAAGCTCCAATCAGAAACCAAAAAGCTTTTGGACGCCATTTAATTTACACTTTCCTTTTTCATACTCCTTTACACTTCTTTTTATATGACCAACTTTATTTTAATCTTTTGGACGCCATTTAATACCATATAAATACCAACTCTAACCAGGCCCACATTCCTTAAAATAAAAATATATTTTACTAACAAACTAACAACACTTTTCAATAAAATAATAATTGATAAAAACAACAACTTATCACAAAACTATGCCTATAAATGTAATGGGCCCCATCAACTATTAATGTATGTACCAAGTATTAATCCTTGCTTCATGTTTAAGAAAGAGGGAGAAAAAAGAAGAAGGTAAACTTACCATTTTGATGAGGAAAGTGTCAGCAAGTTGAAAAGTGAAATAAGGGCGGGTGATGGCTGAGCAGGAGTGTAGTGAGGGCAGATCTGCTGCTGCGTGGTGCGCGCTAGTCTGCGACAGAATAGCGAATGAGGAGAAAAGCTGGTGTAGATTAGCGAATGCGAGCCAGGACAATCTCGACCATCTTCCCTTCCACTCCCTTTATTTCCTATTATATCCTTTCCTACCTTCTATACCTTTCTCTATGCCTAGACCTACTAGTACTAGGTTTATCCTGTGCTTTCCTTTTTGTAAGATTGTTTTTTGGCTTCCGTTTTCCCATATCATCAACTGGGCTACAAAATTAAGGAAGTGAAGGAGAAAAGATGAAGGTATAAAATACTCAAAACCCGCTTTCTCAAACAACAATTGACCTACAAATAAAAAAATTTCATCCCTTTGCAAGAAAACGGAGCATCCGATAGTTCCATTATCCCAATTAAGCCCATGAACTTGCACTAATGGCAAGTCCGGGTGCAAGAACCGAAAGATATGTTGGAGACAAACTAAGTCCTCATGATCATCAAGTACATACTTTGCTAATCTTCCAAGATTAGAATATGTCATCATCACATCTCTACTTGGGCTCTCGTTATTTTTCGGGTTAAAAGACATAGCATTCTCATTGGAAATGATAGGTGGGTTTGGTTTACCTACAGAAGAAACTGGGAAGCAACACCTCCCGAATTTTGAGGAAAAAGGTATACGACTTTAATCTGATGAACTAATGCACATATTTTGTCCCCTAGCTAACACTAAGGGATGTTCAAAGGCAACACAATTAAACATATCATTTGGGCTTTTTTTCAAAACTTGATTTAAAACTAAATGTCAAGGAGATTGTTACTATCTTCACTTTATTTTGACAATCCCTCTTTTGTATGATCTACCCCTTTCGCCCAACTCAATCTATCCGTCTGACGTGTTTTGGGAAACATAAAACAAAATATCTTTTGCGGTTGGACCAAACTTTTGGACCAAACTTAGTGAGTGTGTTCCAAAGTTGGACCCTAAATTCTAATAACCCTAAACCCTAAAATCTACAGTTGACCGAGTCGAGCTCGAGTTGCTCGCGAGCTGCTAGACTCGATTAGCACCCATAGGCTAAACAATAAATGCAGCAATCTAGAAAGGGAAAACCACACTATATCATATGAAATTTCATTGTGGAAGGCTTCAGCTTGAATATCAAATCATTGAAATTTCAAATCTTCCCTTTATTTTGACAATGCCCTCTTTTGTATCATATAACCCTTTCGCCCAACCCAATCTATCCGCCTGAGGTGTTTTGGGAAATATAAAACAAAATACCTTTTCTAGTTGGACCAAACTTAGTGAGTGTGTTTTAGAGTTGGACCCTAAAATCAAATAACTCTAAATCCTAAAATCTACAGTTGGACCAAACTTTTGGTCCAATATTCCAGAGTTGGACCTTTTTACCTAATAACCTACTACAACACGTAAGTATTATGTCACGTGACTAAAACGTGACATATTAATGAATTTTTTTTTAGCTCCAATCAGAAACCAAAAAGCTTTTGGACGCCATTTAATTATAAATACAGTTCCTCTAAGCCCGGTCAACTATTAATGTGTATACCAAGTATTAATCCTTGCTTCATGTTTTAGAAAGAAGGGGAAAAAAGAAGAAGGTAAACTTACCATTTTGATGAGGAAAGTGCTAGCAAGTTGGACACTGAAATATGGGCGGGTGGCGGCTGAGCAGGAGTGTAGTGAGGGTAGAGTTGCTGCTGCGTGGTGCGCGCTAGTCTGCGGCAGAATAGCGAATGAGGAGAGAAGCTGGTGTAGATTAGCGAGTGCGAGCCAGGACAATCTCGACCATATTCCCTTCCACTCCCTTTATTTCCTATTATACCCTTTCCTACCTCCTATACCTTTCTCTATGCCTAGACCTACTAGTACTAGGTTTATCCCGTGCTTTCCTTTTTATAAGATTGTTTTTTGGCTTTCGTTTTCCCGTATCATCAACTGGGCTACGAAATTAAGGAAGTGAAGGAGAAAAGATCAAAACCCGTTTTCTCAAACAACAATTGACCTATAAATAAAAAAATTTCATCCATTTGCAAGAAAATGGAGCACCCAATAGTGCCCTCATCCTAATTAAGCCCATGGACTTGCACCAAAGGCAAGTCCGGGTACAAGGACCGAAACATATGTTGGAGACAAACTAAGTCTTCCTGATCATCAAGTACATAATTTGCTAATATTACAAGATTAGGATATGTCATCATCACATCTCTACTTAGGGTCTCGTTCGTTATTTTTTTGGGTTAAAAGACATAACAGTCTGATTGGAAATGATAGGTGGGTTTGTTACCTATGGAAGAAAATGGGAAGCAACACCTCCCGAATATCGAGGAAAAAGGTACACGGCTTTAATTTGATGAACTAATGCACATATTTTATCCCCCTACCTAACACTAAGGGATGTTCAAAGGCAACACAATTAAACACTTCATATGTGCTTTTTTTCAAAACTTGAAATAAAACTAAACTAAATTGACAATGAACATGCAGAACTCTTAACTCCCTAAACTGATCACCTTGATCACACCTACCTCAAACTGACATATACCAACGGTCTCTGAACAAAGAGTAAGAAGACAATACGAGGCCACTCTCATCAACACAAATGTCTCCTCCCAACTGCCCCTTCATTGGATCCATCGATACGGTTACTCCGAATTAACCAAACGGAGCTAAAATTCATATTCACCAAACCACCTGAGAAAAATTATAACAAGGATTATAGAACCAATACTGTAATATTCCGGAAAAAAAAAAAAAAAAATTTTTTCTTCCACGCATGTTTATCTTTCCATTTTCATTACTTCTGTCAAATATTACAAATCAATTAACAACATGACTGAATAAATAAAGACTTCTAATATTCGCCCAGCCCAATCTATCCGTCTGAGGTGTCTTGGGAAATATAAAACAAAATACATTTTACGGTTGGACCGAACTTTTGGACCAAACTTAGTGAATGTGTTTCGAAGTTGGACTCTAAAATCTAATAACCCTAAACCCTAAAATCTACAGTTGGACCAAATTTTTGGTCCAATGTTCCAGCGTTGGATCTTTTTACCTAATAACCTAATACAGCAGGTAAGTATTATGTCACATGACTAACACGTGACATATTAACGAATTTTTTTTGTTTTTTTCCCTTTGCTGGTTGACTTTATTTTCTTTTTAACTCTTTTTTTTTATTTTCCCTCTCACGTGCACGTGAGCTATTAATAAAACCCTTTTTCCCCTCTTTTTCCCTTGGCGTTTTGACTTTTCATTTTCTTTCAATTTCTATCTCATATTGTCGTCTTTTCTCCTTGTTTTCTTTTTACTCGCCATTTAACGAAGCTTGAAGAAATGGATGCACAGACGAAAGCAAGGAAGGCTGAAGCAGAAGCTTTGAAAAAGGTAAAATTCTTCATCTTTAAGGTTAAATTTTTCTAATTTCTTTCAATTTTTTTGATTGTGCGTGCGAATGTATGTCTAGATTATGGTTGTTTGAAGCAATTTCCTTACAAATGCGCAATGTATGATGTACCTACTGACTGCTGTAATTTAGGGTTTATTGTGATTGTGCGTGTGAATGTGTGTTGGGTTAATCTAGGGTTTATTGTTGCTGAGTTTTGCTTGTAGTTCCTGCCCTTTTTTATGCTGAAAAAATTCCATTTTTGTTGTTTGTTTTTTCTTTAGTTGTTGGAGGAAAATGTGACTCTTAAGATGTGGCATGCTTTCAAGATACTGTGAAATGGAACATTTATTTGGGGGTTAAAGCGAGAACATGGCAAGTAGATCCTGATGAGATATGTTGGTGGTTGTTGGAAGAGTTGGCAAAGAAGTGTGGTAATTACAGGAAAATTACTGAAATTTATTACTTGGTGCCAAATTGAACACTTGATGAGGGTTTAAGAAGGGTTTATCATGATGCTGAAGCAATTAAATTGATGAAAGTAGTAATGCAATATAGGGTTGTTGATGTGTATGTCATCCATGGGATTGATGAACCAGATTACTTGAGGTACAATCTTTGCCTGGACCACAATCACAGCATACTTTAGAAGTAAATGCTACTTTGTCCAAAAAGCAAACCCCTCCCAAAAAGACCCCCGCCGAAAAACAACTCCCCAAAAATACCCCAAATAAAACTAAGAAAGTGACCCCACCACAACAAAATTATACTCCATTAAGGAGCAGTCCTACATTAAATAAATCCACCACATCAGTTGGACCTTCACCAATTGATTCACCTCCCGCCTCTCAACTTTGCTCCTCAAAACCCTAATTTGGAACCCTCAAGCTTTGAAAACACAACAACACACCTACATACTGAAAGTGAGGCAGACCAAATTCCAAATAACCCTAATGATGAGTACTACACTTGGTATGATTGTAGACCAGATAGTCCCATTCCCTGGAAGGATCTAGTTGGTGGGACTGACAGTGAGGGGAAGCACAATGACTCCTTGTATGCGCCAATGAATAAGGATGAAGATGATGTTGATACTGAATTGGAGGAAGAAGACCCCATTGATGCTGATAAGGAGGTTGAAAATGATGATGATGATGATGATGATGATGATGATGGTTTAGTTGAAGGTGATGATGAATGCAGTGATGAGGAGCTAATAGAAGCAAGGGAAAGATATAAGAGAACAATGAGAGAGCTTTTAGAGTTAGCTGAGAAACTGCAGAGGGAGATTGAAAATGGGAGTGTGGGGGCAAGAGAGGGCACTAGTGGAGATAGGACAGGTGGTTATGTGAGTGAATATGCTGACAGTGAAGAGGAAGAAGCATCACCAGATGAAGGTATTGATGAAAATGATATGCAGAGGAGCGGGAGGGATAGTGGACTTGTAGTTGGTCCCGGTACAAACTGGGACACTTTCATCTGGAGAACTGGTCAAAGATTCCCAAATAGAGAATCTTTTAGGGATGCTGTAAGGAGGCAGAAATCTTAAGGTTGTGACAAGTAACAAGAAGAGGGGGCAAAGATTAGCAGTCAAGTGCTAGTCTACTTGTAGCTTTAGGTTATATGCTTCTTGGGACACTAGTTAAGACTGTTATGTGGTGAATTCTGTTGACACATGCCATTGTTGTGTAAGGAATATGGAGAAGAATAAGCAAATAAGATCAACCTGGTTAGCTAAATAATTTCTTGAAGTTTTTAAAGCTAGGCCACGTTGGCTAGCTACAGAAATTGTAGAAGTTGTGAAGAGGATATAGGGTTGTTATTGCTAAACCAGTTGCTTACAACATAAAATACCATGCACATAGGCTCTTGCATGGTTCAATGCAAGGAAATTACATGAAGGTGGGAAGATACCTTGAAGTTCTCAGGCAAAGCAGTCCTGAAACAAGACTTGTGCTTGTCACAAATGAGAAAACACCTCCAGTTTTCAAGAGGTTGTATGTGTGCTTTTAGGGCTTGGCAAAGGGGTGGATGGAAGGCTGCAGAAGAGTGCTATGTATTGACTCATGTTTCCTGAAAACTTTCCTTGGAGGGCAGTTAATGGCAGCCATAGGGAGAGATGGAAACGAATTTGAAGAAGCTCTCTAGTAGAAGAAGGTTTTTGGGGGAGGGGGGGTTTGGGATGGGAATTTAGCCCGTAATTTAGGATTGTAGTCCTGTTATAAAAAGCAAGAAATCACAAATGAAGCGCAAGAATTAACTTTCATAATTAAATTTATTATAATTTTGATTTTATATTTTTTGGAACATGACGACATATGATATGATAATAATGTATTATCAAACAATATAATTTTTTAGGTAAATGATTAGAGATGTTCTTTTCATTTGCATTATATGTTCTTTTTATCTACAAGAAATGTTCTTTTAATTCTAATTGTGTCTTCTTCTATTATATGTTCTTTTTTTTTGTGACCATGTTCATATAAGAATGGAGAATATATAGATGAATTTTAGTTGTTTTGAATCGTGTAATATTTTAACTGGAAAATATGTTTTTTAAATTTAAATTTATTGCATGTTCTTTCAGTATGACATGCATTTTTCAATGAATAAAGATTAGACATGTTCTTTAATCTAAAATTATGTTTTCTTTTTGTATGTTTTTCCATTTGATTTTGATTTTCGAGTTCTTTGGCTTAATCTATGGTTTCTCAATTATTGTATGAAAATTTAAATTGTAAGTTGTGTGACAATTTAACTCAATATAAACTCTATAATAAGGAAATAATTCAAATTTGTTGGTGAAATTCCTTTTTTCAAATTTTAATTTAAAAGGTATGTTCTTTAGATAATGTCAATTATATGTTCATTAGCTATATGTTCATTTCATTACGACCTATGTTTATTTTATAAGCGAAGATTATACATGTCCTTTAATTATGAATTGTGTGTTCTTTTTCCTCAGAAAAGTCGTTGAAAAAAATTCATATTCTTTTATGTAAATGATATATTCTTTTCGAGTGTAACACCCTAGTGCATAATCCACGCTTTAAATTTGGCCCAGACTATGTTATTATATGATATGGGATTGAATTCTTCAGCAACAGATGTACTAAATAAACGAATTAGCTTTCCTTAAAAAAACACAACAAAGATTTTGTCACTCATATGTGCAAGATAATACTAGTCGAACTATTTAATATGAATAGTACAGATTTTACTCTTAGTTGTGTTAAAATTGTCGCATTATTTTCAAGTTAGTAACTTGGGATTCAGGTGCGACAATAACTGTCATAACTTGAATGGATTTAGATTGACTTGATAGTTATGAAATTCTAAAATTTGCTTTCTATTTCATTTTTAGTGCAATATATAACCATGTCTTAGTAAAGTATATAAAATATGCAAATCCAACTATACAAAAAATGTCCAAAGTTTAACACACCATCTTAAACTTAGATACACTTATAAAAAAAAAAACTTAGATACCAATATGTTGTTACTAATAAACTGTCATAAGGTTTTGGGCTAGCAGGGTCAAAATTGATCAGTTTTGAGCTAGAAAGGCCAAAAGAGACAAGGTTGGATTTTAGCCAAAATTTCTCTCATTGTTCGAGTTTGGATAAAATCAGGTTGTAAATTAGGTTATTGGTCAAAACCCGCGAGTTAATTTCCTAGGAACTAGGAAGGTGTACGTTCTAGTGAGAAAAGCAGCATAAGCATAGATTTTAATTGCGGCAAAATGTCATACCCAAAACTAGGTAAAATCTTCGTAGGTTCCCAAAACTTTGAGACCAACTCCATTGCCATTCATATTAACCATTTAGAAAGTTGGCAAAATGTCATAAAAAATCACGACTCATCATTCGACCATCAGACCATGTAAGATATATCTTATAGTTCTTGCATAAGCAGAATCCCAAAAACAAGTTATTAGAGACAAGATCACAAGACCACCGACACGAAATATTGCTTATTAGATTCTGCTCATAAAAGACCAGGGCTTCTTTATATACAGACCATAAAGATGATCATAGCTTTAGATATTGATATCATAAGCAACCAAAGTCATGATTTTGGCTTTGCCAAACCAAAAGGTATGACAGTTAATCTGTTAGACAACGAACCCGGCTTCTCCAAATGAAAATATATGTACATATGTACATCAGTACATCCAATAAAGATGTGCATACTGAAGACTTTGTATCCGAGGAAATTGAATACAGATTTTAGTGATCTTCCGACCGTGTAAAGGGTACATAATACCAACACGTATTTACTTATGAGTCTATGCGGTTTTATTTGTTACAACATTTTCTGACAATTGCATACCAGGACTCCTAGAGATGTTGCTTCTGTTGCTTCTGTAAGAAGTCAGTCAGCTTCATTTCGGTTCACTATCTATACAATTTACAAGCAGTATGCACAAATTAATGGAGAAATAAATACTGTTTCGACCTTTCTCAATCCATCTTCGTTGCCAATGTCTTGATCATTCCTTTTGTAATCTTCGAAAACCACATCAAATTCAAGCCTCCAAGAACACATGGGGCAATTAAAACGAGGTTATATCCAAATAGTGGCAGCTGCTTGATCTGAGACAAAAAGACAGAATATGAGGGGCAAGGTGAACTTATATGTAAATGACATTAACTGAGATCAATAGGTCCAAAGTAATGCTATCTTCAATCTGTCTGAAATATAACTCCTAAACTACCTCTATATTCACCTGTAATTTATAAAATGAAAGTCATCCAATGGGTTCAACAATTATATATATATAGCTATCCGCCTTTAGTCAACGGGTAGCTTCATCTAATTTCTATGACAGTATAAGCTCTATAAAATAACCACATGAACTAAAACAAGGGAGTGTGGATCTACAAGAGCTTCACTGCTTACCTGATCATAGTGCACATAGAGGTGGTAGAAAACATACATAAATAGAAGAATCCTAGCAACCTGCAAAGAGCAAAAACACAAAATCAAGGTCAAGGAAGCAAGCTTGACATGCTTAGCCAACAAAAGGTGATTATATTACATGTCTAACCGAAAATTGATCATGTTAATATTACAGATGCCTAGACGACACTCAGCTCTAAAATAATTTGATCTCAATAAATGCTTTCCCATCATTCTCACTCACCAGCCAAGTTAAGAATATAGCCACTCCATTGAAAACATAAGCTTTTGATTTCTTCATCCCAATTGCGTCAAGATACCTTCACCAACAGAAGCTTCACATCATACACAGAAAAAGAGAAAAAATTATGACCAACACGATTAGAAAACTGACGTTAGACTTACCATCTGAGATTGATCCCTGGTGTTGTTGTCTCGGAAAGAAGAACCATATAAGCATAAAATTGCCCCAACCCAGTCAACATGCCATATGCTAGTGCTCCCATTGATAGAAGATGATGAAACACCTGCAAAATATCCATCACCCCTGCGAAGTTCAATTAAATTGGTGGAAGCTCGAGCATACTTGACCTATGTAAAATACCTTTCTTTTTCTTTATTAAGAATAAATAATATTTTTCTTGATATTCATGTGGCTTAACAAAAGCAAAAACCATTGACTATAATGCGTACGCACTACCATTTGCCTCTCCATGGTGAAGCATCTGTTGCTTTATTTATAAAAGAAAATTTCGAACAAACCAAAGTATTACTTACATATTCCATTCCACCTAAAGCAGGGTAAAACCAAAATATCATGGCAAGATCAGAAAGAAAGTAGCCAACTGAAACCTGTCAATGTAGAGAAGACATAAGAGAATTATGAATCTATCTATACTAATATATTAAAAGGTGTTTCTAAGAAAATTTGTGTGCCACATGGCACTCTCCTCTAAGGCTCTAATGGAAATGCTTTATTTTGAAGTAAAACCCTCAATTAAAAAAATTTGCTGTGTAGTTACAAGGTATTGAACAAGTGACCTTTGAAACGAAAAGTGAAAGCTTAACCATTAATCCACCATAACACCATTGTTTAATATTTCAAAATAAAATATCATAAGGTCTTATAATTATATCTAATTAAAAGATTTGCACAAGTAGTTAGATACTTAACCTTTTTATGATAATAACAAGAGACTATTATAGACATAAACTCTTACTCCAATTCCTTGTAGAAAGTTAAGCTATTATTTTCATCCCCAAACTTTTAAAGGTTTATTTTTAAAAATCATGCAATTACTTATCATGTCATTATGTCAATTTCTCCTCAACCCTGGGGCATCGTCCGGGACACTCACTAGTTCTATGTAAATTCTCAACATTGTCGACAAGAACTCAAAATTATCAAGTTGACATATAACACTACTATAACTAAGAAAACACCCTTCCATGTGCAAAAAATTACTCAAAAACAGACCCCCATTTCTACATTTGCAGCAAAGCACATTGTAATTTTAATTTAAGCGATAATTAAACAATTTCTGGATCAGTGAATGTCAGAGAGAACTGTCTGAAAGGCTAAAATTCACCTGTCCTGATAATGTTCAAGGAAACTTTCAAAATATATAGTCTAGTTTCTGCTTCATAAATACATAAACTTGAGGCATCAACACCATGAAGTAACCTGAAGCCAACTTAAACCAGTCCTTTTCTCTAGAACACATCCAAATGATACGCAGAAGTTGGTCACCCATGAATGCCTTTAACCTCGATCACTAGAGTCCACATTCCAACGAAATTCCATTGAGCTTAACCAGCTGGGAATCCATCAAGAAACGGAAGAGCCCAAATACTAGCGCAGCCCTCCAGCCGCTAGTTCCCAAACTTTAATCAAGGAGAGTTCAATTGATGAACTAAAGATATACAATCACATATTCACATCTACGATATATATATAATTGTTTGTTAACATCAAGATGTTACTATTGCTAACATTTATGATACATGTGCACTCATGATTAGTAGAGCTAAAACAATCATCTTGAGACTGGTGCAGAATACATAATATTATTTCATATAATCAAGGTGAATGCCCAGGACAATTTTGATAATTCCTCCAAAACCAATAGAGCTCACATGAGCACGCATTGACTTGTACAATATAACTGTATCATAGACACTTACACAAGTCCAGAAATATTAACCCCATTTACATCACATCCCACAGTAAAATTGCAAATATACCTTTGCAATGTGACTGGATACCCGCACTATGAGGGCTACCATGTCCCTGTCTACGACCCATAATCTCAGTGGATCATTAATCCTACATTTAATGTTGGATCCTAGGGACGACTCTGCATATCATAAACCTGACTGAAGATTGAAAACCCTCCAAACCTTCATATACTTTAGAATTCTGCTATGTGAACTCTTCTAGATGCAGCAGTTTGTCAGTATTAAATCTCTTTAGTCTCTGACTATTTGAATTTCCTCATGAAAAACATTGACCTCTATTTTCCCGTTTCAAATTAAATGTTACAGTTTGCCATTAGGGATGTTCCAGGAATTTTATCACTATGCGAATCAAAAATAAAAGTCGGTGAGCTCACCATCTACGTTCTGAAGCTTAAGAAGGAAAGCTAATGAAATAACCCGAATTTCAAATAATTCACTTGCTCTCAAGTCTCAAGAAAGCCATAAAGGCAAGGAGAATTCTAAATCCTCTCTCAACCAGCAAAATTTGCAGCTTTTAGCTATCAAGTCATACTATAAAATGGCAAGGAGCTTTTAGCTATCATGTATTCTCAAGCCCATATACTTGCTACTAGCAGCAATGCTTTCCAGCTAGGTACTGCTTAAAGGATAAATGAAAAAGGAACAGACAGAGATACCTTAGACTTGTATAGCAAAAAGACCTGGAAGCAACTAATTTCAGAACTCCGATTGATGAACATAAGTCTTAAAGGTTCACCAAAGGGAAACCCAAATTATGAGCGTTAACATGACCTTAGCAAGAAAGTGCTACAAATGAAGCTGCTGCAGCTCGGCCACTAAGTACTTATTTGAGAAGGGGCAGTTACGGCAAGAAGGTAAATGCTCAGAGTTAGTTGCAGTCAGCTAGTGCTAGTGGGATGGCTGCTGCATAACCATATTGTCAGAGTTAGTTCCAAGCTAAAGGAAGGAAGAAGTTTTGTAGTAGAAGAGGTAAAAATAAGAGTCAGCAAGGGAAAGCATAATCATCCAGAAAATCCCCCCCTCACTCTCTCTCCCCCTCCTCCCCCTCCCCCTCCCCCCCTCCCCCTCCCTCCCTCCCTCTCTATCTCTCTCTCTCTAAATTATTATTTTCTTTTCTAGTAAGAAATTAAATTCCATAACAAAAACCAATAAAGCATCATTTCTAGAAGTAACTGCACAAAAGCAGCACTGCATCCTCATTTTCTACACAGATATGTTCTAGTCTCCTCAGTCATGGAAAAGAGGATCCACATTGGGTGGAATGAAAAAGAAGGAAATCCAAATGTATGTGTATGCTGCACTTTTGCTATTCCCTGTCTACCTAGTCTTGACAAGAAAGAAATACAAGGGCTTCTCATACCATTCAGAGTTACTCTCGAATTGCCACAAAAAAAAAGTTAGGTTTAACATTCTAGTAAATTTAAATCTGTGTCAAGATCAATATACAAAAACAAGAAAAAAAAATTGCCAGAAGAACTTGCACAGAGTTACAAACCAATCACCAGCTTTCCCAATTTCTAGATTCCTTACTACCTAGTACCAACACAACATTCCCACCAAACATCAAAATTATCCATGATCGTATAATACTTTCCTCCAAGACAGAATCTTCTCATGACACAGAAACAATTCCTAGAGAGCCTACAATCCAAAAGTAACTCCTACTCAAGTCAGAATCGAGAAATCTTTCTCCTTGCTGCTACATACAGCAGACACATTCTGTACCCACCCCATCAGGACTCAACTTGATGAAGACCAATTAACTTCTCGATAAGTAAAATACTATGCTGCAGTGTTAAATAGCAATTCAAAAAGAACCCTCCCCAAGTCCCCACCAACCCTCAACACCCCCACCCCCCAAAAAAAAAAAAAAAAAAGAAAAAAAAAATCCTCAATGACTATCATATGATAATTAATTGATCCATAATAAAGAGATAGCATGCAATCAAGAAATAGAGGGGGTTTTTTTTTTTTGGGGGGGGAGGGGGGAAGCAAGACCAAAAAAACTTCAGGGACACAGGAACTACAAAGACCGAGACAAGGAAAAAAACTTTACCCCTAATACAAAAGACGATGATGTTGAGCTTCGATATAGAACTGGCCCCCGTCGTAGGTCATCAGAAAAGAGATCAGACCAAAATGCCAAATAAATCGACAAAGTTGTAATAAAGATTGCATGCAGAGTTGATATAGCCCTGTATATAGTCAAAATCAAGTAAGATAACAGGAAAACTCAAAGGGCACTTTTAATCAACAGATGAACATCTAGAAAGTCACCTGTTGTCCCACTCAATTTGCTTCATCTTCGGAAGGGTAGGATAGTGTTTGAAGCAAATACCACTGATTGATTGAGACAAATTATATACCTATAAAGAGTAGATCAATTCAACACAGGGAGAACGAAAAGGGGATGCCAAAGACTTCAAAAAGGGTAACGAGAACATACCAATCTGCAGGTGAAGATGCCACATAATATAGAAGTACATGGAATCCATGGATATTCAAACTGATACTCTTCCAATAGCTGACTGACCCAGTTCTGGTAGTAAGTTACCATATTCATAGCAATATTGAATTTCCAAGAACTTTGTTAAGAAATCAAACAACATAATAAATTAGTGTATAATATTAACATAGATTAACAAAGCACAAAAGAACTACTCCATATAACTCGTCACAAAATAAATCCTACTAATGAATCCACAAGCGACAACAATTCGCCAAAATGAAGTGACTCTTGATCAAGTCTTCCGGGATCAGAATAAACATAAGTAGCCCGAAATGCAAGTAAAAAGTAATAGTACTCATCCAAATATACATAATGCTCACAAAATTACTACAAATAAATCCACAAGCAACAACAATTTGTCGAAACAATGAACTTAATCTTGAACAAGCTTCCCAGGCTCAGAGCAAAAACAATCACACCCTCCCTTCAAAGAATCATCACATAAGTAGCCACAAATGCAAGTAATAGTAGCCACAAATGCTCACAAAAGTACTACAAATAAATCCACAAGCAACAGCAATTCGTCGAAACAACGAACTTAATCCTGAGCAAGTCTTCCAGGTGCAGAACAAAATCAAACACACCCTCCCTTCAAACATTCATAACATAAGTAGCCAGAAATACAAGTCATAGTACTCATTCAATTAAAATGCTAAGCTCACAATTAAATGCCAAATTTAGCATCAAATATGAAGCTGAAGATTATATAAATGTAGTTATTAAACTATACATCCTCAACACAGCTTCAAAATTGAATATTTTCTTCATACATTGCTCTTACCAACGGTAATAACGATCACAATAACAGTGAACAAAAAATGAATATTATTTTCCAGAAAGTAACCTAAATTCAACGAAATAATCAACAATATGAAGAAAGCTTAGCGAAAAACAAGAAGTGAGGAAAAAGATAGATTACCAGAAAGTTAGAGAGATGCCGCGAATTCGAGAATGTTGTGTTGCGAAAGAGGAGAGAGAAAATTAGGGATGGTGACAGAAAAGGGATAATAGAGTAGTTAGAAAGTGAAAGAACGAAAGAAAGATGAAGGGGAATCGAAAGATTAGGGGAGAAAATAAAGAATCTAGAAATGATCGGAAGAAATCGATGATGATGATGATGATGATTAAAAAGGAATTGGATTATTATTACGAAATTACGTGTATTTAAACTCGTATTTTTTATTATATACCACGCCTCCCCTTTCACTACTTCCCCTCCACTCTCACCAAACTAAGCCTCTCTCTACCATCAAGCACTAACACCACCACCACCTTCCGAACACCATTGCCGCCAACCACCACCCACCACGAGCACCACCGAGCAAAATGTCCGATGAAGGACCGTCAACGCCGCCGAACGAAATGTGGTAAGTTGGAAATTTTTTTTTTTTTAAGTTGCCGGAAAATTTTTTGGCCACGGAGCGGGGTAACGGATCGAAAATCCGTTACCCCAGGAAAAACGGATGCAAAACCCGTTGCTTCCACGAACCAACGAACCAAAAATCCGTTGCCTCGTGGAAGCAACGGAAAAGTGATCCGTTACCATGGTAACGATCACTTTTCCACCACCCCGAGGTAACGTAGATCCGATCCGTTACCTCCGTGGTGGTAACGAAAAGATATCCGTTACCGAGGCGGTGGTAACGGATTTCCTATCCGTTGCCCCGCATTTTCGAAAAAAAAATCTTTTAGCCTCGTGTTTTCCAGGGTTGGGGGAGGAGTTTGGGTTTTTTTATTTTTCTTTTTTTAAAATTTATGTTTTGTTTATGTTTGTAGTAATTTATGTTTTTTAATAATTATATATTTATGTTTATTTAAAATATTTTATATTTGTTCCTAATTTATTTATTTATTTATTAATAATTTCTGTTTGAATTAAAAATAATAATTTGTGTTTATTTGGGTTTTTATAATTTATGTGAATAGTTAATTTGAATCACTTTTCCGTTACCACCGCAGAGGTAACGTAGATCCAACCGCTACCTCTGCGGTGGTAATGGAAGATGTCCGTTACCACCGTGTGGTGGTAACGATTTCTTATCCGTTGCCCCGCATTTACGAAAAAAAAAATTTTTTTTGCCTCGTTTTCCGGCGAGGAGTGGGGCAATTTTCCGCAAGCCTACGTTGCTTTTGACCACAAATAACTACAAAACTAACTATTTGAAGATTCCCCGATTTCCTTTCCCTTCTTCCTGGGCCCATTCTTTTCGGCGTGTTGTGGTGGTGGTCGGCGTCGGTGTCTTCTTCGTCCTCGCTCGGTGGTCGCGGTACGGCCTTCCTCGCCCGGTGGTGGTGGTTGCCGTGTGGTGGTGGTTGCCGTGTGGTGGTGGTGGCGTGGTGGTGGTGGTGGCTTTGGGGGTGGTGGTGGCTATGGTGGGGTGAGGAGTGAGAGTGAGAGAGTGAGAGAGTGAGAGAGTGTTAGAGTAGAGAGTGTGGGGGTATGGGTAGATTTGTAGGGGTAGTTTAGGAGTATTTTAAAAAAATACGGGCGATTTCAAGTAAATACGGGCGGTATTTAGTAAGCCCCTTATTATTATTATATATATGCAATTGTGTATGAATTATGATTGATTAAAATAAACAACTTGAGTATGGTAACTATGGTTGGTTATTTGGTTTGCCATAAGTAACCTAAACTTGACAACTCAATTCAGCATTAATTTTTTTCTTTTAGACCTGTATTTTCATAATCTCCAATGCATATCATTAATCTACGATTTAGAACAACACATGTCACCTGCTCAAGAACGGCATAGAAATTTTAAGAAGACTTACGTGTTTAAAAATTGGGGAGGATAAAAAATGGTCATTGCGTATAGCAACTTTGGTTTTTTATTGTTAATGGATCGTTCACATACTCTATATTCTTTCCTCTTGTTTTGCATTTGGGAAGGAAATATTGAAGAGAGAATGGATGAAGGATTGCAATGAGGGAGTCAGGACTGAGTAGGCTTATCTCCAAGTTATACAATGGTACAAAAATAAACGCTACATCAATTTCTCAGATTTGTCATCATCTCGTAGAAAGTGTACACATATACAAGGTGTATGAGAAATATTCAATCCACTTCGAAATAGTATTTAATGAGCAATGAATCTTTTTCATTTTGAATTCAAATAATTTTTTTTTGAATCAGATGCCATTCAAATTTTTATATTAGAAGTAGGGTCTTTTAATTATTAGTTAATGAATGGTGCAATTTCATAGATATGAAATTAATTTAAAATGTAATCAACATATCGATGGTAATAAGAAATGCGATTTTAATTTGTATGTCTTGTTGAATGAGTGTGATGTTAATTTGTAATATTGAAGTGGAAAGTTTAACAATAATAAATCTCAAGTTTGCGCCATAAAATGAAAATAATTTCTAGTTGGTAATAAACTCTAAAATAAGCTCAAATTTACTTGGTTGTCACATGGTTGAACTAATTATTGACATTTTTCCGTTGAATCTGCATCACATATAACCTTGTGAAAATCTCAGTTCTTCCACTGTGATTAGTTTGATGGTAGAGGGGATAGGATGTAGAGGAACAATAGAAAACTGATAGTTAGATGCATCTAATTGTTATTATGTGTAGAACAATAGTTTTTGTGTGTAACCAAATAGTATTTGTGTTTGTAGAGTACTGAAATAAGAGCAAGACAAAGCTTCTTAGTAAAATCGATTTTACGTATCTTCAATCATGTAAACTAAAAAATAAACCATGAATCTCAAAGTGAAAGTACATATGACATATAACCATCATACTGATGGAGAAACTACTTGTAAACTACTCCTTTTTCAGTAGTTGGAATTTTTTTTATCTTTACCACAAGATACAAAGTGTAAAAAAAATTAAAAGGGACGTTTGTAATTACTCAATTCTCTAATGTAATTATATGCATTGCAGGGTGGCTAATAATGCATAACTAGTTTTCAGGCTCGGACTAGGCCCTGGATACTTATATTTTTCAGTTATTAATATTTTACTTAAAAGTGATAACACCAAATATCAATTAGTTTAGTAGTTAAGATTTTAGTTTGTAAGTTTGAAGTCATGGGATCAAAATCTTATACAATGTATTTAGCATCTCAATACCTCAATATATTTAGCTAGACTGCCAGAGGGGATACATAAAAAAAAATCCATACTTTGCAGTTTGCTTTATGAGATTATTATGAGCTTTGCCCAACTCCTTCCTAGGACACACATAAAATTGTTCATATCATAGCCAAACTTAAACCAATTTTTGTACGACATTAATAATTTTTTATACAACATTTATACAATATTGATAGTTTTATATACGATAATTGTCTTTTATTATACAACACTACTATTTCTGGTAACATAAAATATTATTTCTTTTCATGAAAATAGAACTTACTTTCTTATTTACAAAAATGCCATAATGATAAGACCAAATAACCATGCTTGACCTGAAAATAATAAGCACCACACAAAGGAAGATTGTGTGACTGTGGTCTGTGAGAGGGAAAGAGAGAGAAAAATGGAAGGAATAGGAATGCAGATAGTGGTGCCAGTAGTGGGCATATTAGCAGTTGCTGCAGCTACATTTTATGCTGTTAGCTTTGCTGAACTTCGTGAGGTATCAATATCATTTTCCATTCCTCTCTCTAATTTTCTATTTATTATATTAATTTGTTTAAGAGAAATTATTAATATGATGAATATGTTTGGTGGGATTTAGAAATCTTTCAGAGAACTTGATGAAAAAGAAGATGAAGATGACATGGGTTTTCAGTACTCTTTGAGCTCCAAAGATCGTCGTGCACGCAAAAAAGCTAATAAGAAATCTAATACTAAAACTTAGAGCATCAACAAATATAACCTTTGTTTTTTTGGGTGTCTAATTTTCTTCAGAGATAACAGTATGTATCATGTATGCTATGCAAATTGCCAAATTGTTATCAGCACCTTACTATTATGTTGAAATGGTGCATTTCCACTGCACGATAATGGAGGCTTGTGTGAACTAATCTCTTAATATTCAGATTATGCATTCCACAATCACAACTGTATGTATATTTGTTCAACTCTTAATTCTTATGTCATGGATTAACTGGGAGGAATTCTTTCGTTCCATGAGTCTTATAGTTTTCAATGCACTACTTTGACTGTTATATCTTAATTATGCATTATAAATTTATAAAGATTTGATATTTAAAAACTACACATTGAAATATATCTAATAAGGTCATGTGTAACTAACTATATAGTGGTGAGAATTCGTGGTCAAGGTTGATAAAGTTTGACCTTAAAATAGTAAGTGTTGCATGAATTATGAAACGGATGAAAGATATAATCAAATTTTTGAAAAAGCGAGAATTACAAGTTTGTAGATTGTATATTTCAATAGCACAATATTATATTATTTTCTATAAAAAAATTAACGATTGTTGTTAATCTAGAAGCTCAACTAGGCATTAGTTGATCAAATAGACTAAAATTCTTTGACATACAAGATAAGGGCAAGCAACTTAATATGCATGATTAAATAATTAAATTACAACTTATAGCCCCTATAAAATCATTGGATATGCCTTGGAAATATTAATGTTTGTGTTCAACCCAACAATCACTTAGAAACATGATTTTATTGAATATCTCTTAAAAAAGATTGGGTCATCATTTTACATAAGTCGTGGCATATTGGTTAGAAGCGTGACAACTTTTTTGGGACATCGAAAAATTCTATATGTGAACTTTTACTTCCATTTCCATACTCAGAAAATAAAGAAGGTGCATTGCATAACAATAAAAAGGGAAAATGAAGCTCTCTGGTAAGCTATAGTGCTACTTTATTTTGTTTCCTTTTGATTAATAGCAAGAAATAGTACTGTTCTTACAATGGCTATTATGCCATCCGGATGCGGGATCCGGGATCCCCCTTCTTCATGTACAAAAAGTTAAAATGTTGGAAGAAATTCATTTTCACCATCATCAACCAATTAAGAATCCTTACTGCTTCTGTGCCTTCAGCTCCTTCACTCTCTCCTCAGTATCCTTCAGTGCTTTCCCATATTTGCTTATTAACTGATGCATCAACCCAAAAATAACATCATGACGTCGCAACTATTATAGTGCTAATTAATCAATTAGGTTCTTAGAAAATGAAATTGAACATAAATTTTACCTCATCAATTTCTTCCTCAGAGATCACCAGTGGAGGGCATATCATAATGTTGTCACCGGCTACACGAACTAACATTCCATGCTTCTGACATTGTGCCCCAAAATATGCACCAACTCCTGTATTTTCGAGATATTCAGGAATATGTGGTAATAAAATAGATTGGAGTAAACTTGATTATGCAGCAAGAATAAAGACTGTAGGTGGCTAAAATAAGATGATTACGCCTTTTGAGATCTAAGTTAGACTATTAAATACCCTTAAATTATACTGGAATTATATTGCTAGAAGCGTATGCGAATGTTTCCGTAGTAGGAGTATCATTAATTAATATAATTCCATTAATATAATCAAGGTTTGATCTCGTAAAGCAAAAAAAATAATCAAAGATGAGGCAGAAAGATGATACATATTCCGGACAGGAAACAGATCATGACAAGTATAACCAGGGTTAGCAAATTTAAAGAAATCAACTACTGTAGAGAACAAACAGAAACTTGCCCCATTCAGAAGGAAATGGATCATTTGGCGACTTGTTGTCCGTGAATTCAGTTCCAATAATCAAGCCGGTTCCCCTTATCTGAAGAACAAAAGAAATTACACAATGTTGTTGGAAATGCTTGCAAGCAGCAACAACAGACACTAGGCAGATAAAGAAACCTGGGGGGAGGGGGCTGAAACCAGTAGAAAACATACCTCCCCAATGATAGGACTGTCTGCATATGTTCTCAATCCATCTTGAAATTTTGGTGTAAGCTTCTGTACTCGCTCAACAATATTTCTTTCCCTAAAACAGAGATGACGTCAGCTTTTACCAATTTTAGACAGTCATTAACAATCTGTAATCAGAGTATGCAATCTATGCACCAATAGCTCCAGACTCTGACACATGAATGCCAAAACATACATCACTTTCATGGTTACTCCATAACTGAGAAACTAGAACAAAAATCAAGCTGGGAGCTTCGGTCAAAGAGTTAACAGCATCAGAAAGTTGATTCTTTCTAAACCTGCCTAGCGCAAGAGAGAAGAGTGCAGCATCTAGACATGTAGTGCCAAGCCAATAATGGCAATAAAGCATACAAGCCTAGCATGCTTCATTTAACGTTCCATACCAAATATATCTTTAACAGGAGCTAATATTGACCTGGTTTCCAATATTTATTAGTTATGGTGTCGATCCAAATGTCCTTTCTTTTTCCAATTGGATGAAAAAAGCCAAACAGAGAGTAGGACAAGAGATGCTGGGTTGGGGAGGAACCCTCATAAAGTACGGCCTGTTCAAATGAGCTCCCACAAGAGCCACAGTGCACACATCCTTGACATAACGATGGAATATTGTTGAAGTAAAGATAGCACTGCTCTTATTGAAGCAGATCAACTGAAAGATGCCTGTTAGTAAGATAATCCCTTAGAAGTTCTGGCATGGATCCTACTCCCAAGACCTTTCTATGATGGGAAAAGACTTCTTCAACAATGAGCACAAGAAAGCTTATAGTTAAGTTACCCATGTCGCCAAAGCTGCTTGTTAAGCAATTAGGAAACACTGATCCTGAGCCAGCCCCACTCACCCATCATTTCCAAGAAAACGGGAAAAAAGGAAAAAGAAAAGGGAGTAACTTAAGATTATGGACAAATGAAAGTTTCTAAAGAAGCAAAGATCCAAGACGATCATACTTGTACAACTTCAATGATTCGAGTGCGACAGCACACGATACCGGGTGCCCAGAATATGTAAATCCATGAGAAAAGGAACCTGAAAAATATTTATTAAATGCCTTAATGACTACTGATAAAGTATTGAGTAAACTTAATTGTTTTTTGCAAAATTGCAGTACTATATTGTGATTAAACCATACCAAGTTTGTTGCTTTGAGAATGTATGACTTCTGAAATTTCAGGGCTTACAAGAATGGCTCCAATGGGCATGTAAGCTGAAGACAAAGCCTGTAGAAACAATGCATCTAGACAACTAAGCACCTAGAATACAAAAAAAAAAGGAATCAGATTTTGAAGAACGTGGCTGTACCTTGGCCAGGGAGACAAGGTCTGGTTTGATATTGTATTTGTCAGAGCCAAACATGTGTCCGAGTCTTCCAAATGCACAGATAACCTGCATAAGACAAGATAAGAAGAAGGGAAAAGGACCTTGGCATGAATGAAAGAATGAAAGTAGAGTAACAAACAGCAGCAATAAGTACTTCCTCATCCTATAAAACCTTTGTTGAAATGTGGAGTCAAACGGGGAGAGGGATGAATAAGGGAACATCTATAACATACCTCATCTGCAATAAAGAGAATGTCATATTTCTTCACTACTGCTTGAACCTGCACCAAGTGGGATGACATGGTAAAAATGTAAGGACATTTAAAATGAAGTGAGAGAATCAAATGATTAAGATGCATGGACATCACATAGAAATAGGAGACAACTTGTCATACCAAGTAAAGTATCTGATATTGATAACAATCAAATTGTCATACCAACGGCCAACCCGAATACCCAATTCATTAGATTCTTACTCAACTGTTAGGCACAATTAGCAACTATAAAACATACATGACATGATAAACGATAAGTTGATACTGGAGATGAAATTTGGAGATACAAGTATCAGAAAAAAAAATATGGTGCGTCGAAGCCTTGGCATTGGAGGGATGACCATTGCAGGAGATACATAGCAGAGATCAGTTAGCATACGTTCAAATGCTTTTGTTATCTTTATTATCATAATGCTATATTTTTGTTCCGAACATATATATACCAAAACCCAGGTCCAAGGTAGATCCACCTAATAACCTGCTAACATAACCCTATAGATTTAACATCAATTCAGTACCTGACATTTTCACTGACACAACATTAACTCTATCCACTTCTTTATAGAAGACTTGTTTACCCTAAAAAAAAAGCCACTGCTCTGTACAATCCCTTGCCTTGTAGTTGGTACCTGATACTGGAGAGAGGGCCACAGAACTTCCCCAGGCACATGCTCCCTTGATCACTTTCTTTGTCCATGCAACGTGCATACAAAAAATATCATAAGAGTGTTGTGCCCTTGGATCAGCATCAATTACATGCCATGAGGCCCTTGTATAGTCCAAAACATCACTCTCCTTACAAGTTTACAACCCTCTCCGCAGTTCTTAAGAGGGGAAAAGTCGGACATCCAGGCTCCAGCAAAGGCCAGTGAAAAAATGAATCCTAGAGGTTGTAGAGGGAAGAGGGAAGAGAAGTGAGGAGAGAGAAAGTGGGAGAAAAAAGATGACAGAAAGAGAAAAATAAAGAGATGGGCGGGGGGAAATCAAAAGGGAAAAAGGAGAACGGGAGAGGGTGACTAAAGGAACAAAGAGAATAGAGTGGGGCGAGGGCAACGGGATAGAAAGGGGAATAAAAGGGGTGGAGGGAGCCAAATGGTTGTGGTTGCTTATGGCTCATTATGGCCGACAAAATGTTGAAAATTTAAGACTACATGGCAGAGAGAGTTAACTGCGAGGATCTACTCCAATTACAGTATCACTACAGAGCATTGTAGTGTGCCGAGCTCAAGAGCTGGGCCGGCGCACGTCCCAACTTAAGTGTTTTTTTTCCCTTAATATTTTAACCGTCCTGACCCATGCTTCCTGTTGTGTGTGTGCTGTGGCCATGGCGGTCTTTGCAGATAAATGCAAACCATGTCCAATCAAGGAACCTCCGAGCCACAAAGCATGAAAGGTCCATGCCCTAAGCCGCTAACACGGCCCACTGCCTACCATATAACTTTATCTTTTACCACCACTACTTCCAGCTTCCAATTGGAATATCACTTTGACAGTTAAATTTGTTATCATTGTTGGTAAAGAGAAAATCACCAAATGTGAAAAAGGATTGCATGCAATGAAGGATCGGATTAGCACTGTCAGTGAAGAATGGTAGGCATTATATATCAAACTCGATAACTAGTTAGAAAGAACTGCTAAGTACCAATAAATCAGTGCCAAACCTTGTCAAAGTAGGTCGCTGGGGGAGGTATTACACCTCCTGCTCCCATGACAGGCTCCGCAATAAATGCAGCAATCTAGAAAGGGAAAACCACAATATATCAGATGAAATTTCATTGTGGAAGACTTCAGCTTGAAGATCAAATCATTGACATATATTTTTATGTAAATCAGGAAAGCTATTAACATAGCATCTCAATACCGTCTCTGGCCCTTCTTTGAGAATAAGATTTTCTAGATTATTTGCCAACCTGGTAGCAAAATCCTCCTCTGTTTCACCTATTACAAAATGTGCATTATATATAAGTTCAAGAAGAAATTATAACCAAAGCAAAAATCAATCACAAATCCCAAGAAGTCAATGCAACCTGGAAGATGATAACGCCAATAATGAGGACAATCAGTGTGCAACACAAAAGGAGCTGGCAAATCAAATTGTTGATGTAGGGCAGGAAGCCTGTTCACAATAGCATGTGAGTGGGTAGCACAGCATTCATGAGCACAACAACAATGCAATGTGCAACCTAGATCTTACCCTGATAAGCTAGCAGCTATGAGAGTGGAACCATGGTATCTGTCAAATATCAGACAAGGGTAAACGTCAATTCCATCAACATGGAAATGAGGCAAACATACAATAGGATGGAACATTACGATTTTGATCGAGCAATAAATTTTTTCTTATTTGGTCTTCCAAGGGCATTGTTGTAGTACCAAACCAGCTTCACCTGCATGTAAACATATTTTGAAACCCCACATCAAAATGAAGGCAAAACATAGTTTTGATTGCAACACAAAGAACAGAATAAGATAGATGCAAGTATGCAACATAGCTCCCTCAAAAAAAAAAAAAAAAAAGTACGCAACATAGCATCCTCTAACACTCTAGAGACTATATCATCAAATTCCCTTCATGTCCAATGTTTTCATATATAGTATTTGTGTACATTCAAGGTCATGGGTGATTCCACTGGCCCGACAAACATTTCACAGCGAGCAATTGAACAGCCAGCCCCTCATGCACAGATCATATGTGCAATCCTTGTTGTAAATGAGTTCAAAGTAAGGATGTCTTGTCAGTAAGGGTGCTTAGTCAATCAGAATTAAGATATCTTTCACAATTAACCCCATAAGATTGCAGTGCAGTAAGTCAAATCACTTAGGTGAGTTGTTGCAATCATGTTTGACTACTTTTAGCAGTTACAACTCATTCACATTTTGTACAGAAATAGACTCAGGTGCAACCCAATTCTCAGTCGATCATTCTATTAAAAGATTTGCTAAATTGACTCCAAATGACAATTTGAAACATTGATAGCTTTCTTTCTGTAAATGCACTGAATAACATCAAACTCTTTCCCTTCTAGCTTCTAAGAGACCTGACATTAATCCATATTATTACACAAATTCCTGACATGTAACTTACCTGAGTATCATTAGCTTCTGATCCACTATTTACAAAGAAAGCTTTTGCCATTTTTCTTGCTGTAAACATTTCTAAAAGCTCCTCAGCAAGATCCTGTGAAATTGATTGATGAACTAATATAAGAGCCTCGTCAAAACATACTCTGGAAATATTCGGTGATTACAAACAGAGATCAAGCAAATGCAGAATTTAGAAACATGCAACATATGCTGGGACTGCGGCCTTTAGCTAATAAGATAATTAACATGAAGATCCTAATGCTGGAACTTTGAACTGAAGGCCTTTGAATCTATATGGTATAAAGAAAAACAAAAGCTACAACTCCATACATGGAAATGCAACGGAACAAAAGGTACAGTACACAGCAGCATCAAAGACAAGTCAGTTATTAGGTATAGACTATGGAGCTTGACTACATATTTCCCCTCAAGCGAAAGTGACAAACTTTAGAAAATAGAAATCAAATCCTTTAAGAGAAAGAAAAATAAAGACAAATACCAATAGGAGAAAATGCTCGAGCACAAATCCATTAGCAGATGTCCCACCTCCCAACCTATTGTTGAGGGGTTTGATTCTCATCACCCCCAATCACCCACTTGGCATTGTAGTGGGAACCTTCAAGGTAAAACTCTCATGTATCAGTCGAATGATTGAGGGTCCCTTGTGGGTTAGGATCCCCCTATCCCTCCCCCAAATTATAGTTGTGCCATTTGGACCCAATTTAATTCCAAATAAAAAAAGATTGAACTCTTCTGAACTAAAGATAAAAAGTTTTGTTCTTTTTCAAAATTGATTTTACGGCTAATATTTGCTCCATCAAGCTAAAGCATGATCTTGCTAGCTTGACCATTGTGTTGGAGCTGAGCTGACTTCCAAATGCACCATGATTGCTTGTTCCTTTTAGCATAAATTATATGATAGAAGATGTAAAATTTACAAAGTGTAATATTATAAGGCCTGGTAAGGTTCTAGTTAGAAACAGCAGGGCGAAGCTTAGCTGGAGCCTGGAAAACTACATGTTGTTACATGCTTGGACAAATGATTCACAAACTAGATTCATTGACTAATTATTCAATCTACGATATGAAGGAACTGGAGAAAACCAGTATGGATCACTTAACTCTTCAGTAAACAGTCAATAACCCTATATGTCAGGGATTATGTCCTCCTTTATTCATTAAAAACATCCACCTACTTAGCTTCCAGGACTAGGAAGTATATGTGTCTTGTGAGTCTTCCCATATGGGTAGTAAGGTTCATATGTACTATCAAGCCCTAAGTCAAACTTCGATCCTGACCCCTCTACAACTATTTTATTGAGCATTAAGATTCGTTTTAGCAGCATTACATTCAGATCTAAGTTACATTTCCAACTTCCTCAATATCTAGCCTTGATAATATACCTTCAGCAAACTTTTACTTGAGCTACTAAGACCCTGTTCTTTTGGACTGAAATTAGCTAAATTGAATTGAACTTAAACCTGTGAGAGGAAACTAATAAACGAGCTGAACTGAACTTAAGTCCAAAAGAACAAGGCCTAAATAAAGGCTAAGATTTCGCAAAAAATTATGCTACAGCATGAAGTCCTTTAACTCAAAATAACTACCGAAGCATGCTCTGTATAACAAAAGAAGAAGAAAAAAATTGAGGTCCAAATCTAAATGTGACAAGCTCTACATATAGCACTTACCAAAGAAACTTTGGTAGTTCGATTCCAGAAAGAATGGTAGAATGGCAATTTATTCAACTGTGTAGTTGCAGCATCAATAAGTCGAGATTCATTACCTCCTGCATGTTTCAATCCACATGTATGGTCATAGCTTGCAAGTTGCAGTAAAAACAGAGAATACAGAAATATACATACATAAACATCTAAATCAAGACATTAAAGACAAATTCATCAATAATCTAGCTATTTTATGCTATACCATCATAAATAGCGCTCACACTAGAATAATAATCAAGAAATGACTCTACAAGCAGATAATAACTATGCTTGTCTCTCTTTACATATGAGTTATCATGTCAAGATATTAAACAAACGGGATAATTGGCTTCTCATGTAAACCAGTCCATCGTATCAGAGAAAGCAGTAAATTGCATATTAGTAATTTAAAGGTCACAAACTTATATAATAGATAAGAAAAGGTGAACAGCAGAAGTATATGTCAGAGGAAACAGTAAGAGTCTAAGTTGTTTTCGTCAAGGTCAGTACCTAAGGCTGTGCACCACAGGCCAGCAAGAGAATCAAGATACTTATTTCCCTGAATATCGTACACATAGCAACCCTGGGAAAAATAATTGAATAAGCAAGGTATTAATTACATATCTCAGAGAAAGCTCACCTTTCTTCTTAATATATCTAGATGTTATGATATGGTAAATAGAAATAAGAAAAAGATATACCTCAGATTTATCTATCACCAATGGATGTGTATCGGTCGTTTGCCAGCCAGCTGTGAAAGGTGCCAGCATACCATGCCCTTTGTAACTAAAACCACAAAAAAAAAAAAAAAGAATAATGTTTATTATATGTAATTCCTAAAAAGAAACAAGTTGGGATCAGAAATAAAGAAATCAGGATACATGTGAAAGTACAATCCATAGAGAAGAAAATGTCAGATGTGCCTCACATAATTTGAACAACCAAGTCAAAGGTAACCTTTAAGGGTGTGAATAGAAGGAGATGTGCATTTTCAGTAGGATCAAGGAAGCCAGATGAAAGTAAAATGGAATGTCTGAAGAAAAGGCTCTTTCATCTGGAGCTTTGGGAGGTTATTGCTCTTGTCTGAGTAAAATGGCAACAATAGGGTTCATAGATCCAAGCAGCTGATGCACAAGTGGGGAAAGGCTTAGCTATTTAGTTTACATATGAATTTCAGTCAAATACTCACTTTGAGGAAGAGAAAGTCGACATCCTATCCTCTTATAAATAAAAATCAATTGGATATACATACCTTCTATTGCTTTCTGTAGTTGAGTCCAGTGATGCATCACTACTCATATATCTGACCAGGTATGAGGCCCGGGGGCCAGGAATGGCAGCATTTTTCACATTTGAACCTGACTGTAAATAAAACATTCCAGAAAACAATAGTGACAAGTATTTCAAGTACACAAAATGACCAACAGAAGAAACTTTGGTTATATCCACAGAATGTATAAAGTATAAACTGATATGTTGTCTTGCATGCTATATAGATATAGGCCTACGGGGTCGGGGATATTAGTTTTTACCTGACCCAAACAATGAATTAACCCTCCCCTAAAGGCCTAAACGATCACAAATAACTCATGACTCATATGAGGGCGTTTTGAATGTTCAAAACCCAAAACTCAAATACTAATGATCATATGTAGAATAAACAATTTTATGACCTACACAGTCTCATTTTTGTTTGAGCCAAAATCAATTGGCTCTGAAAGTCCAAAGTTGAAATTAACTCAATGTTATATTTGAGATGCTTTAATTCTATTTTCGTAATCTCAACCCACTTTAAGTTTTTCGGACCACAAAAAACAAACTTTTATGTAGATATGTTTTCCAGTACATTTCAAGCAACAATTCGATTTTCAGCTGGAAACGAACCCACAAGAGACTATTTTAATCATACATGGAAAGTGAACTAAAAGAACTTTTTTCGGAACTAAGGATGAACTGGCCATACTTAAGCTAGAAGATGGCTACTATCTTCAAGAGCTTACCTAGTGCTCTTAGTACTTGAGCTCATACGTATATAACTTACTGGCTCACGAATTTGGCACCCTAGGACATGATTTTTCACAAATTTTAAAAAACCCACATATAAGTGACATCAAAATCTCCACCTAAGAACGAGAAAATTTCACAAATTTCAAAAACCCACAAATCAATGACATCAAAAATTCCACCTTCAAGAACAACAAATTCCATAAATGTCAAAAATGAAAAGTACCCTCCACTTCCATGGTCTAATAACAATGGTGGAAATCTTTTACCATGCATTTCAAACCAAAAAAATCAAGGGTTAATTAAACAGCATATTCTAACAAAGATGTCATTTCCTAATAAAAATAAACAAAGAACCAAAATCCTATAACTCCACTAAAAGCGGAGAAAAGTAGAGAACACGAGATCATGCAAAAACTACAACATTAAGCGAATGTAATGCATACAAGAACAAACAACCGTTTACATAATAACAAAATAAAAATTGATCGAAAACCCAAAATTACAACATTAAATTCAGAGACGATTCATTACAAATGATGAAATAGTAAAAGAGAAATATTTAACGACAAACAAAGACAAGAAGAAAAAAAAAAGTGTAATTAGAAGACCTTGATTGCCTTGAGAGTGGATTGAATCAAATGTCTCATTTTCACGGTTTAATCTGAGAGAGAGAGAATGAAAGAGAAAGTTACCGAGGAAAAGAAGAACTAAATAAGATATTCAGGAATCAAGAGAGAAAAAGAGATTTGAAGAAGAATAGTATACGACAAAAATCCAAATTTATTGGGCATGTGATTGTGAATATGTGATGTGATTGACTAAGGCCACATTATTAGCTGAATATGCCACTTATGGATGGCTTCTTTATTTTTAATTTGGCTTACATCATATGATATGGATAGCTTTAGTTGACAATGGGCCGTGAGCGTGTTTGATAAATGGTTTTCAATGGATTATTTATTAATCCTGTTTGGCAATTAGCGGATAGCGGATAGCGGTTAGCTGATTATATTAGTTGATAGGTATTAGCTGATTGTATTAGCGATAGTTGTTAGCTGATTGTATTAGCTGATTTGACTAGCTGTTTGTATAAAGGTGTTTGATAAGTAGTTGATAGCTGATTGCTATATTATTGTATAAAATGACCAATAAGAACATATGCATAATCTATTGTTGTACCTTTTATTATTTATTAATTTAATTTTTAGCAATTTTAGGACATAAATGTAATCGGTTCATTCATTTTCAAACCTCTAATGTTAAAAAGCTCCTCTCCCAACTTTTTAAAAGAACTTTTTGGGCTCAATAAGTTAATTGAAACCTCTTTTTACCAAACACTCAAATTAGTAGATTGACTAGTCAAATCCTCTAATATGAGCTCAAACCTCTAATTTTGCCCCAAACCTCTCTTTTTGTAAAAGGTCAAATCATAAGTAAACAAATTGAGTAATAATAATTTCTAATAACTGATTAGTGTTGTGACAATTATAATTGTTTTTTTGGATAAGTCTCTAGCACATCACCACAAATTTATTTTCTCACGAAATTGGAAGCAATGAATATTGATTGGAATCTTATACAAAAACTTATTATATGAGATAACCTACTATAGAATGGAAGTTTGCGTTTTCACTTTGAATTTTTCTAATAGAGCTACATTTCCCTCAAATCAATTCGAAATATCTCTTTTAATGAACAATGTAAAATATAATGAACTAAACATAATATGTTTGGCTATCTAGCCATCAAAATCGATCAATCAAGCAATCAAGCAATCAATATCCTATAACTAATATATAAAGCAAAGTACAAAGGCCAGATCGCGAGGTCGCGACATTTGGCAAAAGCCAGATCACGAGGCCACGACATTTGGCAAAAGCCAAATCACAAGGCTACGACATTTGGCATCCTCATTGGTGGACGCTATTTGTCGCGCTCATTAAGTGCCATGTCATATTTTTTTTTAATATAAGTAGAGTTCTTAATTGATTAAAATACAAATAGAGTTTAGGATAAGAATAAATAGAGTTGGGTTCACAATGAAAAACTTAAATATAGTAAATTGACCATAACTTTTAATATATAGTTCGTAAAATTATAATTTTTGTATCATTGGAAAGTGTTTAAAAAGCACTTTAAAATAAGATCTATTTATACTATATTTAAAATTTATATTAAAGTAACCTATAAAATGAAACATTGACTATATACTAACGTATTAAAGTAACCTTCTGCAATTGGAATTAGCGATTCAATTAACATACTGCAATTGAAATTAGCGATTCAATTAACCTAATGCAATTGGAATTAGGAATTCAATTAGAATTATGATTGTTATAAGATATTCAATTAGAATTAGGGTTGTTCTGCAAAACCTATTCATGTTAGAATTAGAATATTAAAAAGTCAGCTTACGAGGTCGCGGCAGTTGGCGTCCTCATTGGACGCCATTTGTCGTGCTCATTAAGAGTTCTAAATTGATTAAAATACAAATAGAGTTTAGGATAAGAATAAATAGAGTTGGGTTCACAATGAAAATCTTAAATATAGTAAATTGATTAAAACTTTTAATTATTTAATATAGTTTGTAAAATTATAATTTTTGTACCATTGAAAAATGTTTAAAAAGTACTTTAAAATAAGATCCATTTATACTATATTTAAAATTTTATATTAAAGTAACGTATAAAAGGAAATATTGACTATACTAACGTATTAAAGTAACCTACTGCAATTGGAATTAGCGATTCAATTAGAATTAAGGTTAGAGTATTAAAGTAACCGAAGGTACGGTTTCTAATAAATATACTCCTCATATTTCCTTTTCCTTTGATAAGAAACAAATGCTGCATGCATCATTCGTCTCCTCCAAACATGAATGTTGGATAATATGGGACATGGCCAACATATTAGAAAGATTGTTGATATTGTTAATTATATTGGTCTATTGAGGCTTGAAGGGCACCGTAGCAATATTACCAATCCTTCATAATTTAACAAGTTGTTTGATATTTATATGATACGTGCTCTAATTTGATTTGTAAACACAATGAGTACTAAAGAAAGGTAAGTTTTATGTTGAACTTTCTCCATTAACTTTTCACTGGTCTAGAATATATAGAGGTTTTTATTTTTATTGTTTTAACATGCATGAAGATATAGGTTGTGTAATATATCGTGACATGGGCTTGAACATACAAAAATATTTAGGTTATGCATGATAGAGTGAATGTCTAAATTATATAGTGAATTTCTGCATGATATAGTGAGTGTTTAAATGATATAGTGGATTGTTCAGAAATGATGTAGTTTATACATGATATAGTATGTTTTTGAATGATATAGTAAGTTTCTTCATGACATATAAATTAGAAACCAAAGTCAAAGATAATGCAAAAAATAGGGGTATAAATAATATTTAAATACTCTACCTCTTCTTCACGAAAAAAAACCCGGGCATTTGCCCGGGTCCCAATACTAGTATATAAATAAAGGAGGAACTTTTCGGCATATAGTCCAAGCGGCCATATGGCCACGTATGATTGACATGTCATTAATTTCATTAATTATAATTTTTATTTTTTACAAAAATAAAGTTCTACAAAAATTTAAATACGTATAAGGAATTATGGATAAGCGAAAAATTAGAGTTTGATTTTGAATTAATAACCCAAATAATTATATTATGTAAATTGCGTATAACTTTTGCTACGTAATTCGGAATATTATAATTTTTGTACTATTGGATATTGCTCGAAATAAGCTCCAAAATAAGATCCATTTACAATATAGTTCTACAACTTATGAAATATAAAGGGCCACATAGGATTGCCATGTCATCATTTTTATTTTTATTTTTTAACAAAATTGAGTTGTACATAGATTTAATACATTTAAGGAGTCTTGGGTAATCAGAAATTAGAGTTTCGTTTTGAATGAACAACCTAAATTATTATATAATGTAAATTGTGTATAACTTTTGTTAGGTAATTCGGAATATTATAATTTTTGTACCATTGGATAGTGCTCGAAATATGCTCCGAAATAAGATCCATTTACAATATAGTTCTACAGCTTATGAAATATAGAGCGCCACATAGGATTGCCATGTCATTAGTTTTTATTTTAAATATTTGAAAAAAATGGAATTCTACATATATTTAAATACATAAAAGAGTTTTGAATAGGGGAAAATTAAAAAATAGAGTTTTACATAGATTTAAATGCATATAAGGAGCTTTTGATAAGAGAAAATTAGAGTTTGGTTTTGAATTAACAGCCTAAATTATTATATTATGTAAATTGTGTATAACTTTTGGAATATTATAATTTTTGTACCATTGGATAGTGATCTAAATATGCATTGAAATAAGATCCATTTACAATATAGTTCTACAACTTATGAAATATAATAAAATAAACAACAATGTAAAATTGACAGTCTGATTTTAAATAAAAAATCTAAATTATTATACAATGTAAATTGATTATAACTTTTGCTACATAATTCGCAATAGTATAATTTTTTTTACCGTCGGAGAGTGCTCGAAATATACTTTGAAATAAGATTTATATACAGTATAGTTTTACATCTTATGAAAATATATTTATTTAGATGAACAATAACATATTATTTATTCTTTATTTTAAATACATATAAAAATAACTATAAAAATAGCGTACTATACATGACAATACTAATTACTATGTCTTTAAAAATCATATTTTTAAAAATTGAGTTATATAAAGACAAAAAATTCATATCCATAGATTTGAACCTATAGCATTCCATGATGGCATTACATGAAGAATCAAATGAAAGTTTGTCATCGAGATTGCAGAGGTATTATGCAATTAACTAATTATTTTTATTCCTAGAATATTTATTGCATACATAATTCTTTATGTATTTTTCCATATATCTATATGTCATATCTTATTCTTTTCTCCATGAACTTAATTCTACTAAAACTATTTGGAAATCAAGGTTTGCGTTTCTAGACTGTTTAGGGTCACGGATCATAAAATATGGGGAAGTTTGATAAGTTTTGATATGGTCATGATTGATGAAGAGGTTTTTTTCCTCTCTTAAATAGTATTTTCAATTATTAATATAGGTTAATTTTACATTTATTTAATTTTATTCATGAAACTATCATTATGATCTTCTTTTTTGCTTCCCATCTTCCATTCTATATGCGTTAGTGTTTATGTGCTATATTAAAAGTTGAAATTGTGGCTGACACTCATGTTTTTCTCTATTCTCTCTGTCCTGCATCTATTAAATTATTACCCTCGCTCTACTTTCTTAAAGTATCATTCGGGTATTATTCATGTTAAAACTGTGTTAATTATTGTTAATCATACCTATTATTAGGATACCATTTAATAATAAACTTAGTTACAATATTTAATTGGATATTAAAAATTATAAAATCTATATATCGTGATAACAAATTTAGAAATTATAGTATAATGACAAATACTTTCCCTGTTCTTTTTCTACTACAATAATTAGTATGGGCATGGTTTTTAAGGAAATAAAAAATGGGTAATTTAGCATAGAGGTACCCCTTTAGTTAACTAGTGTAGGGGATAAATAATCCTTAATAAAGTAAACGCAACTTTATGAGGCAATTTGGATAATTAATGAGGGTTTTTATTAACATAAAATAAAGGCAATATTGTCAACAATAGTTGCTTTTGTTTTACCAAAAGTGAAATGGTTCCAAAAGATGAAACTACCCAAAGCGGTAATTGTTATAATAGAAAAGGAATGGATGAAGTTATAAATACAATAGTGTTGAAAAGTCTCATTTCACAGCAACACAAAATTGACAATAATATTAACAAAAAAATTACAATAAGATAAAATAAAAAACAACCCGTGCAACGCACGGGCTTCAAAACTAGTAATTGTATAAAGGATGATTCTACATAGATCGGTATTTGGTGTCAACCATCGTAATGTTTCTACATCATTAATCTAAGTCCTTAATTACTCCTATTTGAACCCAATTAATAATCTATATAAATAAAATCCTAAACAGAATTTAGTTCATTAACCAGTAAAAAAAAAAAAAAAGTTATTGTGACTCAAGTTCAAATAAAGTTTAACCATAACCAAGTGATTTAGTATTATCATATCAAAGTACAATATAATAAAGAAATTTTTTTACCCATACGCCTAATAACTAGTTATTATTATAATAACAATGCATTTTCTACAAAATACTTAATAGTATTTAGAGTTGTTTAATTTGACAAGATAAGATGATTGTTAATTAGTTAACATGAAACTTTTATACATAATATTTGTTTTTTTTTTTTGGTGAAAACTATACATATATGTTAAGTAGGTCTTATGTACACCTAGTGTGCCAGTATACGCACACACAAAAAATAAAACTTCTTTCTTAAATAGTGGGCTCTCAATGCCTATAAGTGAAAAATGAAGACTTAAAAATGAGGAATACGTGTTTATATAAAAACTGAGTTATGCAGTCTTTAAAATGAATTGTCATAACTACAAAGTGAGATGCAAGAACATAAAAGTGAACTAGAATTCTTATAAATGAAGAGCAAAAAAATGAAAGAAATAGAGTATAAAGTAAAAAGACTTATAAGAACATTACCTCTAAAAAGAAACGAAAAATATTATAATTCTTACAAAAAAGAGATAATAAAGTAGAAAATAAAGATATAAATAGTGTATAAAAAGATAAGATTAGTCCAAAAAAAGATATAAAAAAAGATATTTCTTATAAATGAAGGCGAAATGAGTAAAATAATGAAAGAAATAGAGTAAAAAGTGAATAGACTTGCAAAATATTGAGTCCAAAAAAGAAATGAAAGAGAAAAACCCAATGTTTACTTTTCCTCCACCTCTCTCACTTATAAACATCCAGAACTCGGATTTTCAAAAAAGAACAAAATTTTAAAAAGAAAATTGGGCAGGTGTACCAAGATTTTGTAATTTATGTTTTAACACACAAGTTACGAAAGGGGATAGGAGGTGCCATGCAAGTACAGAAAACATAAGTTTTTTTTTTTTTTTTTTTGACAACGAGAAAATTTGCATTAATTTAAAAAACAGAGTTACATCCTAAGGATAGTACATCCATTCTAAAACAAAGAAACTAAATTGAGCATTACATGCTCCTATATAACAAGTACAATAATGTTAATAACGAAAACATGGATAAATCTGCTCGATTTGGAGATCTCGGAAGTTGGATAACTGCAATGCGCTTCTACCGGTGGATGACGATCGCCAAACACCTGATGAATGGAGTGGGAGGAGTGGACCGGCTTCACAAACAGGGCAACAAAGAAACAGCGAGTTGAGGAACTCGCAACATGACCAAGTCACAATCCTTTGTGACTTAATACCCTTTGGAATGGGTATTTTGGGCTTCTCCGCAAAGGAGAAGCTCAAATAGGTTGACGCGCTATAAACCCAATTAACAAATTGGGGAACCGTCTTCAGATATCGTTTTGTCAAGGCAATGAGCAATAAGATCATGACCAAGCGAGACTGAGAGCTAACCAGAGTTAGATCTCGAACAAACCACCGATTTACAAAATCGGAGAAAACAAACCCCAACCATGAAACCACTTGCCACGCAAACCCGAACCAATCACACAACTCAAACCCAACAATTGGAATACAAATACTACCTCCAGCAAGAAACAAAATAATCGAACAGAGTGAGAAAACCAACAGACTCATACCAACACAACCAATAACTGGAACAACAAGGAGGAAACACCAACTAATCTAATACTCGGCGGCAACAACTAAAAAAACAAAAACAGGGACCGGGGAAGGGGAGATCCACAACTAACGCAAACGAACTAGGGATTCGACACAACACGAGATAGGGAGGGGGAGGGAAGCCCAATTCGACACAACTAACACTAGATAGGGGAGGGGGAGGGGATGCCCAAAACTACCGGAAAACTAAATAGGGGAGGGGGATGGGGAAGCCCGAAAGATCACCAACAAACGCAACCAACTCACCGACAAGCTACCGGAATAACACTAGATAGGGGAGGGGGAAGGGGATGCCAAACCGAAACCAGGGGAGGGGGGGAGGGGATGCCCAAAATACAACCAACTCAACAAACTAAAATAAACCAGGGGAGGGGGGAGACGACTCACCAGACTCGACAAGGAGGGGAAGACGCGACGCCGCCGGAGTTAACTTTGTCCACCGCAAAGACCGAACCTAGAGGCCGAAAAACTAGGAGAAACACGAAGAAAACCAACGGAAATCTATGAGGGGGACGACGAACGGAGAAAAAGGACGGGAACACGATGAAAGAACGAAAGAAAAAGGCGAAGAAAACAAGGGAACTCGCCGGAGAACCCGCCGGAAACTTCGCGGCGCCGGAACTCCGGCGAGTTCCTAGGGTTAGGTTTTGTTGTTTAGAGAGAAGGCAGAGGAGGGCTGTTTAGAGAGAGAAGGGCATATTGCATTATAAGTTGGTACATAGTTTATTCTTTCACACAAAAGCTATATATACTTCATATTTGGTTGCAAACTCTCTGGTGCTCCCATACAACTGCAGCGGCAATCTACATCCAATTGCGATCATTTGTTCACCTGACGTTTGCCAGAGGCAGAGCAATTGGCGATTAACTTGGGGGCTAAAGTTGAGACCTCCGTAAATTAGGCAGGCAAACATGAATTTAAGTCTTAAGATATTGTAAATAAATCAAAAACAACAAGAAGTATTGGACAAGGTCCAAAATTTCGAATATTAACATCTTTTAAAATGAGTTCCAGAAAATCACCTACACATGAACAGATATTGGCAGCGGTCATGGGGATTCCACCACCCATAAACAGAATCAAAAAACACTACTAGCCAAGAGGAGGACAGGAGAGAGACAGGAAATGAGGACTATTTCAGTGGAACGAGCCTAAAAGATAAATGATCGTTGGAAAAGCGCGCAGTACTGGAGCTGGCAGGAGACGCTCAGACTCCTTTTTGTATCATCTAATCCACCAACTGACACCAGATTTGACAATAATAAATACATCCACGACTAGCTCGTCTTCAGTTTCAGGCGTTGTGACTTGTGGCCTCAGCAAAAGCTTCATATAGGCCCGAATTCTGATCTCAATGCTTAGCTGGGGTCGAAATAATCCGACACATGAAAGTAGTGCCGTGCCATCTATGAAGATCAAGATGAAGAATATTTATTTACCTCACACCAGAAGAAGACTGAGGATACTGCGTAAAACCTCCAGGAACAAAAACAGGCAGCTGGTTTGAAGCAGCATCCCTTTTAAATCTTGATTCTCGAGAGATTCCCGGGACCACCCGCTCCTGGCCCCGCCTGAAGATCGAATTCTTATCAGATTTTGCATCATCTTTACCAGGAATACTCAAAAGTGGCCCACCGAAGAATATGCTTTCTCCACTGTACATTAACTTATCTGATTGCTGCAGTGGACCTCTTGAGGAAGATGGCTCTTCTAGTTGAATTGCTGGAGGTGGTCTTCTACTGTAACTACTTGTATCTACATTAGTGTTCGATGTAGTAATTTGTAGTGAAGATTTATTCTTGCCATCTGTAGTGGCAGGGACTGAAACATATCTCCCAGCTTCTTGGTCCCAAATGACAGATGTCCTTTTGACATCTCTAAGAAGAGCGGTTGATGCTGAGATCAGTAAAGGATCTGTACTACTTTCCTTCTGAAACTTTTTATCGTCAGGTTTTAATGGGAACCTAGACACGGGGTCCACACCATGGAGAGTACCCCTAGAATTTGAAGGCTGAGAAACTATGAAACCGGGAATAGAGCCGACTGCATTGAAATGATTCGACCCTTGAGCTCGTGGAAGAGGGCTTAATGTTACTGATTCATGTACATGACTAGGACTGCTGAAGCTACTCATACTTTGAGTCCCAGTTTCATATTCATCCCTGCTGCCTTGACTTGGAGCAACAGAATTTCTCATAGACGAGATCCTAAAGTCCCCTTTAGAATCTCTGTTTGCACCCATGTCTGTGCTCACGCTGCTTTGGATGCTTATGTTTTCGCTGGAACTGTAATCGATAGTTTGCTGATGACGGTTTTCAACAGGTCTCAGCACAGAAGATGAAGCCCGGGCTTTAGCTGCAGCTTTCATGACTTCATTAGGATCTAATTTTGCAAGCTTAAATGCACTACGCTTGACTTGCTTTCTAGGTGCCTTGCCTCGTCCTGTTGCATCTGGATCAGTAGTTGACGGGACCATTCCAGGTTCCAGATGGGGGACAACTTCTTCCTGATAACAACACAATTGAGTGAGCAAAGCGGTGGTAGAAAAACCAGTTTGAATTATCTAACTAAGACACTAAATGCAAAAAGAAGAAACAGAGCTTTCTTGGGGAAGTTATTGTGCATTGGAGATTCTCTATCTTAAGGTACCAAGTTTAAGCGCGCACCTGCTAAAGTATGAATCTATGCGAAAGCTCAGACAATTTAAATGATCTCCCATGAAATCTGTTCTCTCTTCTAAAAGTACATTTCATGTAGAAAAAAATGTTCTACAAGCTACTAGATGTGCTTTGAGTAACAGCAAGGTCTGCAGAAGTGACTAGTAAGAATCGGCAAGTCCTACCCTCACCAAACCCCGTATAGCTGGAAAAATTGTGAATTATTTCATGTAGACAACTGAGAAATCGCTGCCAGATATGTCACAAGGCATGGTAGCAGTAGCACTCAATAATTAACTGCTTAAAAGTTGCTGACATGATCACTATTAAATGTTTATTTGGAATCAGCATGAGAAATTTTATGGTCCAACTTAGGCTTTGTTCTCTTCACCTGAAATTATGATCTGTCTAAATTGATAGATGATTTGGTCTGGTCACCTAGTCTCTGAAATTGCGATCTGTCTAAATTCATAGATGATTTGGTCTGGTCACCTAGTCTGACTGAACTTTGATTACATATTGATGCTGATTCATAAGAAATAACATACTTGTGTCGGATCTTGTTATATTCGTTTCAATGTATATTTCTCAAAAATCTATTTATTTTTAATTTTACTAATATTAAATATATTTGGGTAATAACTAAAGGAAAATAAGAAGGTATGGTATAGTCTGGTCCAGTTTGGTCCGATCTGATTCTAACAATAAGTAATAAGTTTCTAAAATTAAATTGAAGGGAACATAGCCTTGACAGTACTTAGACAAACAGACACCAGCATCATATTTGCTATTTTCTTTGCACCCCTCTCCAACAAAGCTAAGAAAACACCACACAAACATTACCATCAACAACCAGCAAAAACTGAGAATCCTTTTATTGGAAAGGTCAAAGCTAAAAACATCTAGAGTAAAACTAGTAGCCATGGTCCTTCACCTCCATGCAACAAATTCTTGAGGAGAGATAAATTAAGTAAAAGCCAGGTTGCTTACAATTCAAGAGTATAAGAAAAACAACTTCCTATTCATCTATCTGCCCAAGCAGCTAAGCAACCATTCATTTGACTTATTTCCTCTATAATTTTATAGATTGCAACTCCAACTCATGGAAAGTAAACGAGCTGTAACGATTCTACATACACATACACGCAGTCTCTTCAGATAATCAACGTATATCCAACAACCGATAGAGAATCTCAGACAAGATAGTGCTGAATTCCAAATTAACTTGCTCTCTAATTATTCTGAATAACATGCCATTAGAGATGCTGTCTCTGCCACTCGATATATGCACAGTTCTTGCAGTAGAATAAATATCATGGCTCCCAATATGCCCGTACCTTAAAATATAAGTCGGTACACTGTGCTTGCAGAGTTGCAGGAGAGTAGCATGGAATATACAAAAAAACAATATATATGCACTGCCAGATCACGTTATCATCATGTAATGCAAGATGAACAAGACTACATTACACAATACCTGATAATCCACAAATACTCTAGGAGGTGTACACGACCAAACCCCCTTGTATTGAAGGCCTAAAGAACTGCCACCACTGAAACCAGTTGTCGCAGACCCACTCGGTGAATATAACTCATTTGGTAAATCATCATTGTCAGAAGCAGCTCCTGGTGGTGCCTCACTCATAGCCCTCATAGCCACAACATACTCATATGTAGTAATACCCTAAAGCCACAAGTGCAACAAATATAACTAACATGTAAAAATCAATTAGTTGTTTATCAGTATTATATGAAAGATTTTTACTTTAACACTACCTTTCTCATCAGTATCATGTGGAAAAAGAATAGTTCACCCAAAGGTATACAAGCTATTAAGGAAACAATCGTAAAGACAGCCTGCACAAAAAGTAATTTCTTTATTAGTTAATTAAAGAAATGCATTTGCCCACAACGTTTCTCAAAAAGTATTATATCAGATGCTGGTCTACAATGTACCCTTTTATGGTTCAACATACCACCACTATCGGAAAGGGGACAGGAGTAAAACCATTCCCAAGTCTGTCAATAATTTCAGCCTCCATACCTCTCCTATTCACAAAGTAGCGTACAAAAACGGCAATACCAACTCCTGCTTCAGTGACAAGCTGAAACAGCAAACAAGGTTGTGAATAAGATTAGAGATTCAGCAAAAATCACGATAAAAGGAACATATGCTTCAAAACATACCCAAACAAGACTTGAGGCCATAAGAGAGATGAAAGTCATGTAATTATTCCTTCCCACACAATTATTAAGCCACTGCCATGAATCAGCGATATGCAAGGTCAAGAAACAAAGAAGTAACACGTCAATGTAAAAACTTCAAGCTAAAGCAAATAGAAGCTACGAACAGTAAGCATTATGGCAGTATTAATGGAACTAGAAGTATACCCGGCAGTGATGATCAAATCCATCCACACATTTGTCACAGCTTCTACAATGCTTGCTGAACTTGCGCACCTGAATAAAGGCCCTAGTTAATAAAGAAAAGGCAAAAGTAGATACCAAGGACTGTCACCAACTCAGCACATCAGGATTTTAATATTCACAGTAACAATAGAATAAAAACATCAAAATATATGCAGCTAAAACCAATAAAACTCAATTCAAATTTCATCTCAAAATGGATGAGACCATGAGATCATTTAATATGTTCATCATCTATAAGCTTCCTTCCAGAACAAAGATAAGTTATTTCATAATATTTTTAAAAAAAAAAAATGGAGTCTAGGACCAGCATATTCCTGATGGCAAATTCGTTTTAGCACTAAGTAGACAACACGTTCAAGTAACAAAGGAGACAGAACCCAAAATATTGCTTCTAGCCTCTTCCATAAACATTCCAGGTAAAACTACAAATTCATGCCATCAGGACATACTAGCAGCCCTGCCGACATATTCAAAATTAAACAGCCATAGGCCCATAACTATCAGACACAAGCATGGCAGTCAACTTTATTTGCTTCATATGCCTATCCCCATCTCCAATCTCCTCTCAATTCTGAGCTCAGCCATGTAATGACATTGTAAAAGAATTGGGGGTGGGGGAGGCACTTGTCACTTGGAATCTTCATACCATCCCCTGTACTAGACACTCCGACATGGAAATGGACAATACACTTCAGTGTCAAGAAAATCATCAAGTTTCCTTAAGATAGTCAAGTTTAACGTCACAACACATAGCTTTTGAGCACAAGTAATTGAGCCCAAGAAACTTGGGAGTCATCCTATTCTTAACTCACAATATTCTCGTACCCACCCTTACTGCAAGCAATGCTCGCACAAGGGCAAACTAAGACAGACTTCTCCAGAAAAGGCAATCTGCTTCTACAAATTAAATTTCTTAATAGCTCTTAAATAGAAAAGGCCACCTGAAACTAAGAGAAAACCACTATAAGAACACAGAGGAACTAAGAAGAGTAAAATACATCAAAAAGATGCACCTAGTATACCACCCATTCTTCCTCTATTGGTTTTATGCGTCTTTCTCCCAATTAAGGGACAAGATTATGTGCATAATTGTGTAAAGATCAGCTATACGTCATTACCCGATAAGGCGATAAGTGACGGATATCATAGGACAGCAACAAAGTAGGTATACTCATTGACGTTGGTGACCAGAGTGGTCATCAAGATTTAAAACCAAACACGTAAAAGTCTAACATATTAATGAAGAAGATAAACTCAAAAGTCGAAATTCAGTTACGAAGTAATATTCTTCAACTACCATACAAATTGTCAGAGACAAAAAAAGTAACCAGTAAAAGGTAATATGGGCCAAAAGAAGTGCCTAAACTAGTAGCTATGTGAACAAGAACAATCAACAGAGCCATGATCTTCATAGACTTTATACCTCAGCATTGCATAGTGTGCAAAATAAAGCATCTTCTCTGTTGCCTTGTTCCTCCTCGAGATTCTCCTCTTTACGGCAATCTTCACGGACAAACAATAAACAAAAGATTCCACCAATGCCACTACAAGATGACCTTTTCTTCCCTAGCTGTACAGAATCATTTAGCTTAGGAACTTCCCTTGCTGAGCCAATCTTACTCAGGTTACTAGCCATTGTCGAGCTTCTGGACACCGAATATGGTGAGGAGTGACCATCTGTACCATTTTCATGAAGTCTACCAGATACGTCCTTGGTTGATTCTCCCTGCTTCCCATTGATATTACTGGCTGATTGATTATCAAATTTAGACATAATTCCTGGATCTGCAGGATTAATTGCAGTGCACCTCACGTAAAGAATGAAAACAATGAGTGCCTACATAATGCCAGATTTAGAAGAAAAAGTGAGCAAGAGGTATTATACACATGGAGCAAAATAAAGTACTTAAAGAAAAGAATGTAACATGAATAAAGATCTACATGCCTCAGAAAGTCAAATGGTATCTGAATATGTTCTGATTTGAGGACTTGGCCAAATTGTTTCCTGAATCTTAACTTGCTATATGGTCTCATAACAAAGTGGAATTTTTAGACACCTCAGGCCTTAGGCCAATGCATGTATCTACCAAAGGTTTCTAGAGGGGGAAGTTTTTGAGAAGTGAGTGCCACTCCTATACACACCCAAGAAACATCCAGGAATCAAACCTTAAAGTCTCAGAGGGGTGCCTCAATCTATTTGCCTCCTCCTGTTGGTAGACAAGATCAACAATAGTATTAAGGGGAAGCTGCAGCATGAAACAATGAGGAGCTGTCTTATTACAATGTTGAGCTTGTCTAAGGTCAATGTTATCTAAGGACTGCTCCCTGGCTTAAGTCTTAACTATCAGGCCTAAGCCCATTTACCATTATCACTTAGCATCTTCTTTTACATTAGAGAAAGCCCTATGCATTTCCACACAGTTATAGAAGTCATGAAAAAGAGAAAAAGGAACAAAAGCAAATTGAAAGAAAGGACACCAGTTCTCACTTCTCACACACAAGACTAGAAACCAGTGGCTAAAATCAGAGACCCAATTTCCCAAAAAATGAGGTAAGTAAGAAATCCAAGACCAGGAATGGGTCCTCTCAAAAAAAAAGACCAGGAATGGGTATTTGGGTAGTGCCATGGGGAGGCACAGACTACAGATCAACTTCTTCTTCTCAAGCATAGAGGTCTGGTACGTGAATCAATCACTTAGATTCCAGTATCTTGGCTGGGGATAGAAGATATAGTCCAGGAGACTGGCCATTTGAGTTGTTAAAATCCATTAAAAGCCCAGATGCATCAACTAAAATCTTCATGAAGTTTTACTTCATTTCACATCATGGCTTTTCTTATCGTACAAACTCAACAACATTAACGGGTGATATAGTACTACATAAGGGCAAAGGATCCCCTCTCACCATAGACATCCCTTGGGTGATATTCTGCGTCAACTTAGTTGTGGTCCTCCAACCAAATGACTAGTCCAGACTATATAGAAGAATAAAGTGTATTGTCTTTTACAGCAAGCACGATAAATTCTAATTTCCTACCTATTCATTATTGACCAAAGAACGAGACATAAACAAAGAAGAGGATTGCAGTGAATGATATGATGAAAATCAACATGAAATACAGGACAGCAAAAAAGCCTAAATTAAACATACCACTGGAGAATATGTGGCAACTAATGCATACTCCCATATTCGGCCTCCAAGGAAAGGTGCAAGGAAAGCATAGAATTCAACAACTAGCAAGCAGTACACAGTAATTGCAACAACCTAAGCAAAAAAGAGAGAAACCAAATCAATATAAAACAGGTGATTAAGCACAAACTTCAGCGCCAACAAAATATCTTGCAAAGAGATCTACCTAGAACTTTAGATGGATATAATTTCTATGTAAATCTTTATAGTTGAATATGGAAACTTGAGAATATATACATCTGCTAGATACTACCAAGGATACTTCTGGATACCTTTTACCTAATTCCGTATTCCTTTCTGTACTATTTTCAGGCTTCATGAGCACGAAAACGACTTCCAACCTTTATACTAATTCTCTCTATCCGTGCATAAGTACATTCGATCACGCAAACAAATAAAATGCATCTTTAAATTACCGCAATACAACAATGTTTTTTCCTCCTCTCTAATCTAGCATTATGCAGTGTTCAAGCCACTAAAACAACATTCACACTTTTTTGACATCATCATGTACCAAGTTGCTTGAGTGCTAGTGACAGTATCACTTTAAGAGCACGATCATCCATGGAATTACACAAAACGAACATCAGAAACAATTAACAGTTAACTAACCTCAAATTCTCAAAAATTATCAACAGAAATAGCAATTTTGCTAAACAAAGGTAATGTGGACATGATCAAGCTCGAAATTCGAGAAAATTCAAGCAGTCACTTCAAATTATACTCGAATGAAAACAAAAACAAAAACAAAAAGAAAAATTAAAATTTCAAACTAAAATAAAAACAGAGAGAGAAAAGATAGACACAAAAAAAGGAGATAAAGACAAACCTGATAAGTATGAGCTGGTAACTGAAATCCATGCTTCCTTACCATAATTATGAGCTAAGAAAAACAAGTGAAATTTGCAGCGAAAATTGAGGTGAATTTCATAAGATCACAATTGGGGAAAGAAAAATCATAACCCTAGGAGAGAGAAAAAAGAAGAGAGAGTTAGCTGGGGAGTTGCAGGCTGGAAAAAGAATAGTGACATGGAGACAGTGGGATTGATTATTACTTATTAGTGGGAAAGTAATAAGTTGCCAAAGTTTGTTAGTGGGAGTAATAATTGTGCTCTTGATGTTGACTTTTTGTCTTTTTTTTTTTTTTTTTTTTGAAAGAATGTAGACTGTTCATGGACTGTTTTTGTAGTGAAATCAAACTAACGATCTTTGGGTCAGGTACACAACGTTTGTTCTTGGTGTTTGTTTCGCGCAAGGATCAAGACAGACTTTAACCAAATCGTAGAAAGTTGATTGAGAGAAATAGAAAGAGAGATATTTAACAAGGGCGGTTGTTTTGAGCACAGTTTTAGTTTAGCTCATTTTTATCCAGTTCAACTACTTTTTTTCTCACAGTTTTACTTTACTTTAGTTTTATTCAACTTATTTCAATTTAGTTCAACCCAAAAGAACAGGTCCAAATAGAGTAATTTTGTTATTTTAAAAAAATATTCATTGAAATGAATCTAACAACATATCATTGTCAAAATTTAGGTCAATGATCAAGACATTCTCGTTGAAAGAAAACAAAAACAAATAAAAAATGAATGGAGTAGAACCTTCTAATTGAGATTCATGACTATGTGTTATAGTTCCTCCATTTTCTTAGTTCTACCATTTCACTTTTTGATATCAATCAAATACTCAACTTTGATCATCTTATGCTATTTATACGCTGAAAAACAAAGCTATATTTTGTCAGATTCATCCCAATATATATTTTCAAAATATTAACTATTATTTACTACTTACTTATAATATACTTCCTCCGTTCTGAATTACTTGCAACACTTTGACCAAAAAGGTTTCAGCTTTTTTTATCAAAGTATAGCAAGTAATATGAAACGGATGAAGTACATGAGTAACTATATTAATGTTCAAAGTTAGTCTAACATAAGACCAATTTAACTTGGAGATTGCTCATCAATTTATTAAATAAATGGCAATTAATGTCCCTCTAGAGGAGGGTGGCTAGAACTATTCTTTATACCTTTTAAAATAAGGAAATCAAAGTGTTCCAACAAGAATACCCGATATTTTTTTGGAAAGATATACAAAAGAACTTTGGCAATCTTCCCATAACTATCCAAATTATGTGCAATTCATTAATTTTAGAGTAATCTCAGTTATAAAGAGTGCATTCTTGAAATGATTATAGGTGACTAATGATTTGTTTATGGTTTGGTCATGATGGGCAGTTTGTTTGGAGATACTCTGCAAAAAAAAAAAAAATTGTTTGTTTGAAGGGAATAGGAAAATTATCATTAATAAATCGTCATACATCATCTACAACAATAATAACCCTTATGTAGAAGATAATCTAAAACATCGATGTGAAATTCTTCATCCAATTTATTTACTAATATAAACGCTTCAGAACCCTTTTTTATATGGTAATATTCCAACCATAAACGAATTCGATGACTCAACATCTTTTATGCCTGATGTTATAGTAAATTGAAATTTGACCTTCATCTTTATATTGTTGATCTTCAACCAGTAAATTCTTAATAAACTCCTTAATTTTTATTTTATTAAAAAGAGTTGACATTACTTTTGATAGTTGTCCTTTCCAATTACTAACTTGTTCAAATTCCAAATAACTAGTGTGAAACTCATCTTACCCCCTTCTTATGAATTATCTCGGATTTTACTTTTGGAGTTTTGGTTAACGTCATTTCCAGTGCTCTTGCTTTTTCGTATTTCAAAGAACCAATTAATGTGAAATTATTCTCCACCCCCTAACTTCCTACATATGTTATTGTTATATAGTTACATGTTTCTAATTACAATTTCATCATCATTATCATCAATTTGTCAATTTTTTTAAAATTTTGGTTCACTTTTGGTTTGCAAGAAGAAGAAGAAGAAGAAACAATTGAAAAGGAGAGGAAAACTAGGCCAAGCCCTTTAATCAGGGGGATAACCTAAAACGTCCTTACAACTGAGAAGAGAAAAATTAATAAAATAGGGAGGGAAGCAATAGGTGAGCAAGGGAGACAGATGACCCCTTCGAGCCATGAAGTCCGCAACATGGTTTACCTCCCAATAAACACAGTTTCTCTATTACTTTATATATTAGAGGCTCATATCTTCTCATATTACTTTACTAGTCGTATATGCACGTGATGCGTGCGTCAACAACCTTATGTAGCTATATGTACGAATGGACATATTTTTTAATCTAAAATTATTTTGGTAGGGATGTAAATCATTGAGGTTCTTTTGTAGATGTTACTATTTTTTTAATTTCGTGAATTGATTGTGTCAATCTATTTTGTCAAGTTATTAATGTTGATTCCATATTCCATTTTTGACTTATTCCATATGACAAGTTGCATTGATTGTCTGTAATCCCCCGTAAATTTATGGATTTATAAATATATTTTAATGTATAATTATTTATATTTAAGTATTTAAATTAAATGATTTATTTCTTCAAAGGTTGACTATTTGAAAGTCAAAGGAATTATTTTAATGATTTAAAGAAGTCAAATATTTTATTAAGTCAAGCTTTGAAAAATATTTGAAATGTTTGAACACGTTGTGGATTTGGAAAAGGATTCCTAAATGGGTTTGAGGAACCCAAACACTTTTAGACTTGGAAAATGATTTCTAATTTGAGTCCAATTACCTTTTCCTAAGCCCACAAGGGGAACCTATATAAACCCCCATAAACCCTAAATTTTCCCCACGCAAGTATTTTCTCTCTCCTCCTTCTCCCAAATATTTCGGCCCTCCTATTTCTTTTTTTCTCTCTTTTTCTTTTCTTCTCTCTTCCTCTCCTTCGATTCCCCACCAGTTCCGGCCAACCACCACTGCTCGCCGGCGACTGCCGACACCCAGTCGCCGCCGTTGTTTCTTTCCCCCGTCGGCGTGTTGCGTCTTCCTCCTTCCTTTGCTTTGGTTTGATTACTTTTCTTCCTCCTCAAGTTTTATTCAAAGTTTGTATTTTTAAGATTGTTTTAATTTGTTTATGTTTAAAAGTTTAGTTTGATGATTTATTTATGAATCTAAAGTTTATGTAATTTATGTATTGAAGGAATAAAATCCAGATTTGCATATTATGTTTAAATTGGATTTTTAATTATCAAAGCATGAATTTTTAGGGTTTTAAAGGTTGGAAAATCATAGTAGTTTATTATGAGTTACGAAATTGATTATTTTTATGATTTTAAATATGTTTAAATATGTTTTAAGAGAGTTTTGACATATAATATATGCTGGAAATTTAAAGGTAGTATTGATATGTAGTTTTATGATTTTAAAGCATGAGTTTTTGAGAGTTTTTAACCACTAGTGTAGTAGTACTATACTATGAGGTTTAATAATCAAGTTTTATGATGGGAAAGGTTTTTAAACATGTTTAAGAAGGGTTTAAAGTATTTTGTTATTGTGTTGTAAATTCACAAAGGATTGATTGTGAATTTATATTGGTTGTTTTAGGCGGATAATTCTCTATAAGCGACTTTTAAGGTTGTGAGAGTGGTCTTTCAAATTGTCTACATAAGGTACGTACATACCTATGTGTTGATTGGATTAGTATCATGATTTTAAGGATGAGAATTATGTAGTATCATGTATAGGAACTATGTTGAGTTCATATATGATTTCTATTATGTTGGATTTGCATGTCTTATGCCGTTGTGTGAAACATGTTGATTATGAAATTTATACTATGTTTGTATGGAAGATTGATGCAAGCATATGGTTGTGAACCTTATTTTATTAATTCATATGAGGGATTAATATATATATTAGTTTGGATCATATTGTTCCCTTTTATTATTTAACTACTTTATAAGGACCGAGGGCCTTATTTGGTAAGTTGATATTTTATACCTATGAAGGTAGTTCGGTTGTTGGCTAGGATCAACAAATAATGAAGATTGGATTAAAGTTGGAATTGATCTTGGGTTGTTAAGTTGTTTGATCACTTATCTAATCCTAAGATAAAATGGGAATTTATGATTGTGTGATGATTATGATATTTGTTTTATTTGTGAGTCATAACAAGTAATAACTGATAAATCATGTAAAGTGGAACGTGAATAGCAATAGCTTTAGACTTGTGCACGTCTGAAGTGTTGGACAAGAGTTGGAGTACATGGTGGTAGCCCATGGCTTTTCCTGGGACTGGATTGATCACCGTATCCTATTTTTATTTAAAAGGTTCCTTGATATCGTAGGTCATGGGAATACGGAGTCGCGCCCGTATTTCGTCTTCCAAAGGGAAGACCGATTTTAGTTAGACAACTCGGTCCACTGACTATTACATTCAAAGTAATAAGAATGTGGTTGTAAAGTTTAGTTCAGTAAAAGTTATCTGCAAGTCATTATATTATTATTTATTTCTGCTTACTACTTATTAGTATCATGCTAGGATTGTTTATTTATTTAGTACGTAGTACTCAGCTTTGTTGATTACGTGCTTTTGTTTGTGTATGTTGATCATGGCTATGCCTTATTGATCCTGTGATTACCCATTTTGGTGAGCAATCTCAAGGGATCAATAGTGCATTGTCCATCTACAGGTTTGAAGATGATGCATCATTGGGTTCGGGATTGGAGAGTTTGTGTAGACTATTTATCATACTTTAAGTTATACTTTTCGTAGTTGGTTTTGGTTTTAAGTTTGACTTTGACTTTGTTGGTTTGACTTTTGGAGTTGACTTTGTAGTTGACTAAGTTTATTTATGAAGTTTGTTTATTATGTTTTCCGCTGCAAAATTTTGAATAAGCCGATACGTTTTTACACGGGCGATAATACTTTGATAATATCTCTATGTTTTATATTAAAAAGGTATTTTAGAAAAGAGAGAGTTGTCGGGTGTGTTACATTGTCATTTTTTATTTTTTTATAAAAAGAAAACGTCGTTTTAAATTATTAAAGGGTATTATAGTTATTTCAAATGGAGACACCATACCTTTTCCCTTGACTTATATAATAGAGATATATAGCAAACAATATCCCTAACCTATATAAAAAGGATAATATGGTCAATATAAGTAGCTCACCGTCGTGCGCTACCATTTTCTTAGATTTTTGATTGGATACTGATCTAGAAAGTTTTATTTCAGACATCTTAAATTCTTTGAAATAATAGTGAATTTTTTAATGTTTTCATTGATTCTGCAAAACGAGTAAAAGACAATTAATTTTTTCGATGTTTTCATTTGGTCTGCAAACGAGTAATATTAGCAATACGAAAATTCCACATATCCAATCCGAAAAATTTGGACATCAGATTTTTTTTCCCAGATCGGATACATGTCACAATTTTACCGATGCGATGAACAACCCTAATAAAGATCCATAGTGTCAATTTCCCCTATATTATTATAATCCTCGAAGTAAAGTAATAATCCCATGCTTCTTTCTTTTAGCTGAGATTATTAAAAAAAAAAACGGTTTTTTCACCATATACCCCCGACAAATTGGAAAATTCACCATATACCCTCAATGTTTCAAATATGCACCATATACCCCTGAGTTTTCGAAAACGTTCACCATATACCCTTTTCCTAACTGTCGTTAACTCACGGATATCTGCATTTACGATTTTGCCATCATTAAACCCTAACCCTAAAATCCTAATACCCTAATCCTAACCCTAACACTAACCCTAATTATAACCCTAAACCCTAAACCATAACCCTAACCCACCCCTAACCCTAATCCCCTGCCAGCCCACCTCCCACCCCCTCCCATCCACTCCACTCCACCGTCGCCGCCCTCCCCCCTCCACCTCCACCACCGCCGCCCCTCCCCACCTTCTTCCCCTCCACCGCCGCCGCCCTCCCCCTCCACCGCCGCCCGTCCCCCCACTCCCTCCCGTCGATCTCCACCATCTCCACCATCATCTATTCGAACCATTCGAACCACCATTCAATCCACCATTTGAATCTAGCCCGGAAAAAATCGAGCCAACCAAACCTAGAAATCCGGCCACCCAAGCCCGAAATCGAACGGCAAGGGGCATGCGAGAGAGAGAGAGAAAAATCGGCAAAGGCCGCGAGAGAGAGAGAAATGCCCACCCCTCTTCGTTCACCGTCGATTTCACCCACCCCTCTTCGTTCACCGTCGATTTTCCCCCGAAATTCGAAAATTCCCCCTCCCTCGTAGCCCATAAATTCGAAAAACAGAGGGGAGGGGGCTTGGTTTTGGGTAGACGAAAATAGAGGAGGGGAGGGGGTGGGGATTGGGGAAATCGGCGGTGGGGATTGGGAAATCGGCGGTGGAGGAGGGGGAGGGCGGCGCGTGGAGGTGGGGGGGTGGGGGGAGGGGGGGCACTGGGGATGTGGGGGGGGGGGGGCTGGGTGGTGGGAGGGTGGGGGGAGAGGGTGGTGGAAAGGTTAGGGTTTAGGGTTAGGGTTAGGGTTTAGGGTTAGGGTTAGGGTGGCAAAATTGTAAATAATCCTAACGGTGACTTAACGTCCGTTACCAAAAAGGGCATTTGGTGAACAGTTTTGAAAAATCAAGGGTATATGGTACATATCTGAAATATTGAGGGTATATGGTGAATTTTTCAATTTATCGGGGTATATGGTGAAAAAACTGAAAAAAAAATTGAAACATGATTGTAACTATTTTCATATATATACTTGTATTAGTTTTCCTAAGTTTTTTAAAAAGGACTAAAGAAAAAAAAAAAAAAAAAAAAAAAGGAAGAGAGAAAACATATAGTAGTAGTTAAAAATGGAAGGAAAAGAAACACGCGCCATAAGAAGGCATACGTAAGAACTTTGCCGTGTCCACCACCGCAAAAACAACAGAAGCTTCAAATCAAATTTCTGAATCTCTCTCCTCACTCGCTCTCTCATCTCGCGTGACTCTGTTGCAGAAGCTCTCTCTCTCTCTCTTCCCCCCACACCTTATCACTCGCTTGCTGTTAATTTTTGAGGTACACTCTTCTTCTTTTTTTCCCTCTTTTTCTTCTCCCTCTTTAACTACGTTTTCTCTCTCTCTTCTCTTTAATTACTACTTCTTCTCTCTGTTCAATCTCAATTTTTGTGCCGATTTTGGTTTATTTGTTTATGATTATCATGAATTTGGTTTCAATTTTAGGATTTATGATCACCTTGTAATCCAATTTTGAGTACAGTGCTTTTTTCAGATTAGGGTTAGGGTTTCAATTAGGGTTACATAGACATCGTAATCGTTGAACAAAGTCTTAAAGATCGTAATCTGTTGTGTTTATTGTTCGATTTTTGTAAAACTCTACGAACTTTTTGTCAGCCAGTCAGATAATTCACCACAATTAATCAAATAGTAAAATTCAAATATGGGTTTTTTATTTTGAATTTTGTAGATTTTGGTTTGATTTGAGTGAAATGATTTGGGGTTGATTTAAGGTTGTTGATTTGAGTTTTAGGGTATTTGTATTGGAGTAATTCTGTTGTTAGGAAAGTGGAGCTTTATGAAACTGGAATTACCTACTGGAGTTTACAAAATTTTCCCACCTTTGCTAAGTATTAATGTGACTTAACTTAGGAAGTTTGAATTATTCAAAATTATAAAGATTAATATGATTAATGTACTTAGCAATGTGAAAATTTTCTTTTTTTGATCTGTGATTTTGTTGACTCTGTTGGAAGAGGAAGAGTTTTGTATTTGATTGGCTCTAACGGGAAATTTGGGGTTTGTCTCTCACATATGCATATTACTCTTACAAGCTGTTATTCAAACGCTCTTAAATTCCAGTAATGAGGCATTAGAATCCCAAGTATGTAAGGGTGATATGCATATCTCAGAGATAAATTCGGCAGTCCGCGGCTCTAAGGGAGTACCTTGCATTATTTTTGTAATCAAACTTGTAATACTTATGAGGATGTTCTTCTAGAAAAGTTGTTATGCTTGTGTTTTACTGTCGGATCATATGATATCTGTATCTTGTGCACATTGGACGTTTTGATAGGAGGAATTTTGTCAATTTTGAGAGAAGAATTTGTTGTGTAGTGATGTAGATGATTCTAAGGATGATAATGGCAGAGAAGAATTTGATAGTTGCATATGCAAATATCTGCTATTGGCTCATGTATGTCATTTGTTCATGGGGTGTTCATGGTTTAAGCATATCTTTCTCAGCCGTGAATGTTCGATTGGGACAGCGAACTTTGAAAGTATGGCCATCTGAAATTAAAGTATACCCATCTGAAATTGAATGATTTATAGTCTTAGTGATCTCATATTTTTGTCATTCTATATGTCTATATGCCTACGGTCCCAGAGCACCCTCCCTTCTGGTGAGCTGTATTCTTCAATAGTTGTTGTTTGATTGGCCGCAGCTGAACATGCTCTTTCGAATTCCCATTTTCTGGGTGGGTTTTTGATTTTGATCTTCACAGTGCTGTTCTTATCCACTGCCATTAATTAAAAGAATCCAAATATGTAGAATTACTCACCATGGAGGTTAGAGGGACCCTTAATCTAGCAAAAGTTTTCCCCCGTACTGCACAAATTTTTGTTTTAAATTTTGACTTATGTTGTAACTGTATGGGAGGTGTACTCTATTTTTTTGTGAACTAAGCTATTCCTGACTCTACTAACTCGCTAACAGATGCTGTCATGTATGGAACTTTTCAGTGTCGGGAGCTCTCAGCCTCTCACATCGTTGCTTCTTGAATTAAATTAAGAGCGGGGTTCTTACTATTTAATTCTCCCTCCCTTATTTCTCAGCATATAGGAGCTTGAGTTGGATCATTTCCAAGAAGGTAATTGTTGGAAGTAGTTTGCCATCATGGATATAGATCTTAGATTACCGTCTGAGGAACAAGATCGACAAGATGAAGATCAAAACACTGTTAGTGATATGTTGGACAGAGAAGACAAACTAGATAACAGCGGAGATGGAGAGACTGCTCTAATTGTTGGAGAGGTGCATGCTGAAGAGGAACTAACTCTGAATTCTACAACTTCTGATCTGGCTGTTTTTAATGAAGATGTGAATCTAGAGCCCCTATCTGGTATGGAATTTGTATCTCATCAGGAAGCATATGCTTTCTATCAGGAATATGCCAGGTCTATGGGATTTAACACAGCTATTCAGAATAGTCGTCGTTCAAAGACATCAAGAGAGTTCATAGATGCAAAGTTTGCATGCTCTAGATATGGAACTAAGAGAGAGTATGACAAAGGTAATCGGCCTCGTATCCGACAATGTAATAAGCAAGAACCTGAAAGTGCTACTGGCCGTCGATCTTGTGGAAAGACCAACTGCAGAGCAAGTATGCATGTGAAAAGGAGGCCAGATGGCAGGTGGGTGATACATAGTTTTATTAAGGAGCACAACCATGAGCTTTTACCTGCTCAAGCTGTCAGTGAGCAAACGAGAAAGATGTATGCTGCAATGGCTAGAAACTATGCTGAATATAAAAATGTGGTTGGTTTAAAGAATGACTCAAAGGTTCCCTCTGACAAAAGTCGTAATTTGTTACTAGAAGCAGGGGATGCTAAGCTCTTGCTGGAATTTTTCACACAAATGCAAAATGTGAATTCTAACTTCTTCTATGCTGTAGAACTGAGCGATGATCTGCGCTTGAAGAGCTTATTATGGATTGATGCCAAAAGTAGGCATGACTACGTCAATTTTAGCGACGTGGTCTCCTTTGATACTACATACATCAGAACCAAGTATAAAATGCCTCTTGCCCTCTTTGTTGGGGTTAATCAACACTATCAGTTCATGCTGCTTGGATGTGCTATAGTTTCTGATGAAAGCTCAGCAACATATGCATGGATACTACAAACATGGTTGAAAGCTATGGGTGGACAAGCTCCAAAAGTGATTCTTACTGATCACGATAATGCTATTAAATCAGCTGTTGCTGAAATATTTCCAAATGCTCGGCATTGCTTTCATTTGTGGCATATCCTGGGAAAGGTTTTGGAAAATCTTGGTCACGTCATCAAGAAGCATGAGAATTTTATGGCAAAATTTGACAAATGCATTTACAGGTCATGGGCTGATGAGGAGTTTGAGAAGAGGTGGCATAAGCTTGTTGCAAAATTTGAACTTAATAAAGATGATGAGTGGATTCAGTCACTTTATGACTATCGTAAGCTGTGGGCTCCAACGTTTATGAAAGATTCCTTTTTAGCTGGCATGTCGGCTGTCCAGCGATCTGATAGCGTTAATTCTTATTTTGATAAATTTTTACACAAAAAGACTACAGTCTCAGAGTTTTTAAAGCAGTATGACACCATTGTTCAAGACAGATATGAAGAAGAAGCTAGAGCAGACTCTGATACGTGGAATAAACAGCCAGCATTAAAATCTCCATCTCCTTTCGAGAAGCATATGTCAACATTATATACACACGTGCTGTTCAAGAAATTTCAAGTTGAGGTTTTGGGCGCAGTCGCATGTCATCCTAAGAGAGAAAGACAAGATGAGTTGATGACAATATTTAAGGTTCAAGATTTTGAAAAGAATCAAGAGTTCATGGTTACATGGAACGAATTGAAATCAGAAGTTTCTTGCATATGCCATTTGTTCGAATACAGAGGTTTCCTTTGTAGACATGGAATGATTGTTCTCCAAATCTGTGGCCTTTCCATGATTCCTTCTCAATACATTTTGAAACGATGGACGAAAGATGCTAAGGATAGGCATTTAATTGTAGAAGGGACTGAACAAGTACCTTCTAGGGTCCAACGGTATAATGACTTGTGTAATCGAGCAATGAAATTGGGTGAAGAGGGATCATTATCCCAAGAAAGCTATGGTCTCGCCCTCCGTGCTCTGGATGAAGCATTTACCAATTGCATCAGAGTAAATAATGCTTGCAAGACTCTTCCTGAAGTTGGTACATCAGCTGCTCATGGGCTTCTCAGCATTGAGGACGGTAGTCCTAGTAGGAGTTTTAGTAAAACAGCAAAAAAGAAGAATCCAACCAAGAAACGGAAGGTATGTTGGTGTAATTTCAATTCTCTTGTATAGTCGTTAGTTGCATGCTTGTGATATTTGTTTGTCATGCTGAGGTCAAAGTGTCTTGTATAATAGGTGAACGCAGAAGCGGAGACTATCACTATTGGGGCTCAGGACGGCATGCAACAAATGGTGTAGTTCTCGCACTTAGCTTCTCTTTACAAGTTATTGACTGGATAACCTCAAAGGCCCACTTGGTAGTTGGTAATAGTAATAATTTCTTGTGTAATTTGTAAGTCCTGTGTCAAGGTCCATGGTAATGGAAGCCATCCATTTTGAAGCATTCGTACTCCATAATTTTCATTTCACACTCAATACTGCAGTTTTAAAGTGGTAATGGATGGCAATGAAATTTTGTGAAGAAAACGGAGGTTTAGACGTGGACAAATCTTTCCAGGGACATTGATTGGAATTTTACCTTACAAAATTACACTAATATTCATTACCATCACGGGCAATACCTTACTGGATTTTTACTTGGATGTGGTTACAGTGAGAACTAAACATTTTTGAGGCCTAAATGTTTTAATACATGTCTGAAGTGGTTTCTGAAACTTACAGGACAAGTTAGGCTCCAGACCAGTAACTACTCTTGATGGATTCTATGGCACACAACAGGGTGTGCAAGGGATGGTAAGAATTTCAATGATCTCTGATAATGTTTAATTTTATTTTGACAGATGATGACCTTAATGCCTTTTGCTCTCGGTTCTTACAGGTGCAATTGAACTTGATGGCTCCAACCCGTGAGAATTACTATGGAAGTCAACCAGCAATTCAAGGACTTGTAAGTCTTCTTGTGCGATGATGGTATTTCATTTATTCTTGAGGCGTAACTGCAGAAGACGATAATGTTTCTTTTGCTCTTCGTTTTAGGGACAGTTGAATTCAATAGCACCTAGCCATGAGGGTTATTATGGTCAACAAAGCATGCATGGGCTGGTATGTTTGATACTGTCTCAATTTATGTAGTGGTAACTGCTGCTCCATTATTCAGCAAATTTAGATTATTTGAGAACAATAGCTAATTTTTCTTTGCCGTGAATTTTTTTTGAGGTTCAGGCAGACACACATCTCCTTTTGGTACTTTTGAAAACCCTTTGCAGAATTGTGACTTAGCACACTGGGGGTGGTCGGGTGGAAGAACAATAAAATTAAGCCTCTATGGATTCAGAATATACTAAATCATGTTCATGTAAATAGATCTCGGTTTATGATTACATTAGCTTGTTTGTTCGTGCCAGAAAATTTGGATGAGAAACTATAATATAATAACATTGAGGTCTATGGTGTGCAGGGGCAGATGGATTTCTTCCGTGCACCAACTGGTTTCTCGTATGGAATTCGGGTTAGTTCACCTGTATGTGACGGTATCAGAAGCTAAGCTATATTAGTTAAGTCATGTATGGTTTAAAGCTGACATTCTATTATTGCAGGAAGAGGCCAACGTTAGGTCTGCACAAATGCATGACGATGGAGCCAGACATTCTTAAAAATTGCAGCACGTGAAGGGACTTGGCAACAATGTGCTTTGGAGTTGGAAGATTAGTGCTCCTACAGCTATCTGAAAGAGAGTTACAAGGCACTTCCTCCTGGTTTTTGGAGATACTTTCGTCGCTTTAGTTTGATGTTTAAGTAGACTTGGAGCTTAACAATTATTCATGGCAGCCTAGGATTAGCTTTTATGTGTACAAGCTGTTGTATAATTTTACACGTTATTATCTATGATAACTTTGCAACCTAATAGCCTACTGAAAATCAAAGTAACTTTTGGTGGTTTCCTGTTGCCTATTGGTGTCATTTCTGACGATGAAATGGTATGACTGTTCAAATATAATAGAAGAAAATAAGTAATATAAGCTTGAAGAAACAATCAATGAAGATAAGAGAACGAAAGAAAGTAGTTGAGTCCGTTAAAATAAGAACAAAAAGATTGAGTCGCGGAAAAATTATAGAATGAGTCACAGTGCCAAACTGCCAACTATCAAAGGAAAATAGTTCTTTTTTAAGACTTTCTTTGGGATCTCCAAACTAAATTTTTTGCTGGCCTGTACTAGGGTCTAGGGGCGAGGCTCAACTGGCCTCTACACTAGTTTATTTTTTACATCAAAGAAAATTTCTATTAATTGAAAACGGAATTACAAACTATAAAAATAACCTCCAAATAATAAACGGAAACCAAACAAACATTACAATGAGCTTGACTAGTTACAACCCACTGAAAGTAATACTGGCAAGAAGTTACAAACCATCTTGTTACCTTACCAGTTTAAAATTCTATTTAGAGGATATTATGGAAATCACATAGGGAACTTCCCTTGGACGCATTTTGGTGGAGTTGACCTTTGTGTCTTGCAGATAAAGAACTATTGACATTTAATGACAACTATCAAGATTTGAATTTAGTTTGGTAGAAGACCTATCCAAGTTTATTTAGTAAAGTAGAAGATTGAACCTGAGAACAAGGGTCTTGAAATAGATAAACGCCTTTGTTCTTCAGCAACGCACAAATACCTAAAGTTACACCTATCCAAGTTTGGTTAACTCCAGGATGTACTTTACTTTTGATTTGATATCCTATATTATTCCTTGTCTTAGAAAAACCATATCCACCCAGCAAGACATATACAAAGAAAACAAGACACCATCACCAAAAACAAGAACCTAAATCTCGCCTAAAACTTTCAATTTCCGCTGGAGACGTTGTTTGTAGAGCTTCCAGCTTGGGGCGCACGACTCAAGACTCCACTGCCGGACCTTCGAAGCACCGTTCCACTGGTGCGGCTTGTTATTGTCAACCCCTGAGACACAATTAAGTGTATATGAAAGTTGGATTATACAGCTTGGAACACATATATACACAAATTAAACCAGTTTATAAATACTTTCCATCAGTTTACACATATTTTTAATATCAGTTTAAACATATTTTTCACCAGTGTCTACGTATTTCATATCAATTTTTACAAATCTCATACCAGTTTATACATTTGGATCTGGATCCATGCTTTACTTTTATGTAAAACCTTTTTTTTACCTACTTTATAAACCATTGATTAAATCTATATGGTAAACGAGCCAAATATCCTTTTTCTTTGTTAGATAATGGTAATGGGCCTAGGCCAGAGTCGTACTGCCAAAGTAGTCTAAGCCTATTTAAGCTCTAGATCTCTAGGCATCTCGAAAAAAAATCAAATTAAGGAAATCCCACCCTAAAAGTGTCGATCCCAACCTTTAAACCCCTCACCAAAAGCAAATGAGGTGAATGGGTATAACCAATTCAACCACACTTCGTTTGTAACGGGCCGAACCACATAAGTAAAAGCGAACAAGTATAGTTGGACTCATCGAAGCAGAAAAGAGAAACCCAAAACTCCACCTATATCCTATGTCGTAACTTCTTCACACGCTCTCTTCCCAAATCCTACTCCTACCTTCTTTCGTCCCCCAAATTGAGGTTTTCTCCGCGTAGCAGAAACAGCTGCATCAGCAGAAATTCCATCGATTCGATTCAATTCAATTCCATTCAATTTAGGGTTTTCCTCATCAATTCCGATTTTACTATAATTATCAATCACCACAATCTACAGTTTCATTGATTTGATTCAATTCAAGAACAACAAAGATTAGTGAGAGAAAGAGAGAGAAATCTGCAGTTTTTTTTCTTCTTGAAGTGGTGTGAAAAGGAGAAAAAGAATGGGGAAGAAGAAGAAGAGACAAACAGAGAAAGTTTTCTGCTACTATTGCGATAGAGAATTTGACGATGAGAAGATATTGTTACAACATCAAAAGGCTAAACACTTCAAATGCCATGTTTGTAATAAGAAGCTTTCTACTGCTGGTGGTATGGTCATCCATGTCCTCCAAGTTCACAAGGAGAATGTCACCAAGTATACTTTCTCTCTCCTCTTCATTTTTTTTCTTCTAAATTTCTGTTTTCGTTTTGCCTTTTTATTCGACGTTTTTTGTGTGTGTTTTTAGGTTTTTTTTGCTTATTTTGTTGTTTGCAACAGATCTTTATGCTTTAATTACTCGATTTTATAATCTGAATGCGCGGATTATGCTGTTATCTTTGTGAAGTTTATATCCCAATTTGATACTGCAGTGTGTGATTTTTAAGTTGGTTACTCTGGTTTGTGCTAAATGTTAAGAATTGGACTTTTTTGAGGAGATATTTTTATAAAAAAGGTAGGCTAGGTTGATTCATGGAGTTTTGGTTTCTAAAGAAAATTTGTATTTCTGTGACTTTTATGATATTGATGAAGGGGAAAGCTTGTTTGTGATTTTTATGCTGTAACCATTTGGGTATTTGGGTGTCATTATATGCCTAAATGCGTTGTACTTGCCACCTTCAACCAAACCATATCCTTTCTCATATGCATATAGTTTGTAGGGTCAATATGATTTGATCCGAATGTGGGCATCTTACATACAAGGGTGGACCTGGTACTATGTATGAAGCATATTGAGCTGAGGCATGGAGCATACTGTTGCATCCCAAAGCTGAACATTGCTTGTAGCTCTTAATAAAAGCTTGTTTGTTCTATGCGTGGCTAATATGGTATTTAGTTAGATGTATGTACTGTACATGTACAGGATATACCTGCTTTATCTTGAACAGATAATGTGGATATCATGTATTCATGTTAAGAATTTTACATGATATTCCATTTTCAAATTTTTGCAGGGTGCCTAATGCGAAACCTGAAAGAGAAGCAACAGATATTGAAATTTATGGAATGCAAGGTATTCCGCCTGATATTTTGGCTGCTCATTACGGGGAGACAGGTATTGTCTTTTAAATTTTCTATATAATATGTTTAGATTTATTTTCTAGAAAGTGTGTGAAAACTACAACTAGATTTCCGGATCTTGTGTATGCAAATAGGTTCTTACATACAAGTATTAGGTTACTTAAGCACAACTCATAACGTTGAGGCTTTCTAAATGTGTTCAGGTAGGCATCTTTGAGCTTGATGTTTATTTAAGTGCGACCTTTACTTGATTCTGTATAGAATATTGATCTGTGGTTAAAAAGAATGACGATCTAGGGCATTGCAGATCTTTTAGCTTTGAAGTTTATTTTTAATATTAGTCGATATAGGTGTTGTGTGAAGACTGCCACTGCCAGGTAATTTAGGAAGGGGAAGGGGGGTTGTCTAGTGAAATAGGGATGGATCGCAAGTCAATTATTATGATTACACCATTGCTGGTTAGTTGTTTCACAATTTATTTTTGTGTTCTTTTTAAAAATTGGGAAATTCCCTGAGGTGGCCTGAGGTTAGACAAAATGTTCAAATTAACCCTCTCTTTTTTCAAATGACCTTACTCTTAGTGGTAGTGTGAGTGTGTTAGGCAGTTAGTGCTCTAATTTAGAAAGGACACCCTGTTAATATTATGCAATAACATATCTGAGTAGAAATTAGAGGAAGAAGAAGGCGATTTAGCTTAAGATGTCATGAATTATAGATTTCAAAAGATAGATATATTAAGCTTTCTAGTGGCTAATTCACTCCCAAAAAACTAACAATCTGTTAGTAACTCTCAACAATTTTCTTTATTATTTTCTCTCTCCCAATTGCTCCTCTATTTATAGAATTATGTTTCCTCCCCCCCTCTCCTCTAACTAATTTTTCTTCTTCAAGCTACCTATCCCAGCTTTATAAAGTCACTTCCCATAATGCTCTTATTTAGTTGGTTCATTACATTACCGTCCACCCTATCCTAAAGGCTATAGGTGAATAGTGATTGGCTTTATTTTTGCGATGTCGGTAACACTCTTCTCGAGCTGGCCAAAAGCAAGCTTCAGAATGACTCGCAACACCTCATTGGTGAGAATTGTTATGCTTGTTTGTGGCTTATCCATGGGAGAAAAATGCAGTAAGTTGTCATGGGAGGTTTTGGGTGAAGTGGGTGGTCTTTGGCATAAGATTGTAAGTTGTTGGGTTGGAGGAGTATAAGATAGGATTTGGTGGGAACCATTGAACAAGCTTATTAAACGTTGAAATGGGTGAAGTTATGAGCTGAAAGGTTAAGAAATGGGCTACAAGACTGGGTGGATGGGTTGGGCCTAGAAATGTATTTTTTAGACTCCGGCCCACATTCATCACTCGTTAGTAGGCTGTAGGTTTGTGGGCTGGAGGGTTATGTTGTAATAGATGGATGGGTTTGTATGACAATGTGCTAGGTTGTCATGGTTGGGTTTTAAAATATGGGAAGGAGAAGTGGGTGTACTTTTAATGAGCCCAATAAAGGCCTAACCCCAGCCTCTCCTTCCTTTATTTTTTCAAAGGGTGTGGAGTAATCGGCAACCTTTTTCTGGTCCTATTCCTGAATGCTGCTGCTGCCGACTTTTTCTCACTGCTCCACCACAAGGTCTACTGCCGGCGAAGAAGCTTGGGACGTTGGCGGTATTTCCACCTGCAAAGTCACTAGGTCCATCTGCAAAGCTACCTACAACAGCATTTTAAAGTGATTTCCCATAATTCCCTTATCCATATAGTCGGTTCCTTACACAACCATCTTACGTACCCTCTACCTCTTCTTGTTCGCGCTATAAACAGCATTTGGTGAGGGGTTTGTTACAGTATTAGCTTCTTAGTTCCGACACTGTTGTTAGGAGTAATGATCAATTTGAAGAGGAAAAGTTGTCTGAAAAAACACGGGGTTAATTTGGCTATATGAGCATTTTGCTTGAGAAAAATTTCCTATTTTATTCGACTTGATAAGCTTGTGATAAAGTTGTATTAGTCACTGGTGGTATGTGGTTGACTTTGTCTGTTATTTATCTTTTCCTTGTGCATTTTCTTTGTCTCCTTGCAGAAGAGGAGCCTTCAAAATCTGCAAAAGTTCCTGCTACAAATATTGTTGGTATGATGCCAGGGGCAGTTGGTTTTGCGCCACCTGCAACTTATGGAGTGATGCAGCGGCCCATGTGTGTTTCTCAAACCTATTCTTTTTTCAATTTCATAGTTCCCTCTATATTCTTATTTAAATAATAATCACTTTCTGCCTATTGTCATGCAATTATCTTCCAAGTGTTGCTTTCATGTACCCCAAATTCCCAAACGAAAGGTCTACATTCCCAATATTCTTAGATAGCTTCTTGGCAAAGTTGTGGGTTGCTGTATAAATTCAGAAGTCAGGAAAGAGAGGGGAATCTAAATTGAGGCACTAATGGGCACCTAAGAATTGCCTTGGTGGGAAAATTATTTGTTGTGGACGTGTTGAGAGAGAATCAAGGAGATTGTTGAAGATCTATTGCAAGTAGGGTTCGGGTTCGTGTTCAGGTCGATGATTAATGGGTCAAAAATCCCTTAACCAAACCTAACCCATTTAATAAATAGGTTGAAAAACTCAACCGCGACCTCACCCATTTAATAAACCGGTTACTCGTATAACCCTTTTAACCCATTTAACCATAATTATCATTATATTGAAAAATGATTATTTTCTTAAAAAGCTAAATGAGCAAGTTCACTACTGAAAGCATGCATGTTTAGAGTCTCTTGGAATAGTTATGACCTATTTTAGCGATATTTTACTATTTTTCAACCAAATTTTAGATTTATCAATATATGTTTTCGAGAATTTTCTATATGTTTAAGTTAATAAGGTCAAAGCAGGTCATTTTCAGGTCGGAAATGTCAACCTGAACCTAACCCATTTAATTAAATGGGTTAATCGAGCAAAAATCCAAACCCTAACCCGCTTATTTCGGGTTAGGTTCGGGTTGTCGGGTTGGGTCAACTTTTGCCAGTCCTAATAGCAAGCTCCCAGTACTTAAGGATTGCTCACTAGAGACTGTGTGAGCCTTAGTTTTAAAAGGCGCGAGGCGCACTGAGGCGCAAAGCGCAAGGCGAAGGGAGGCGCAAGGCGCGAGGCGAAGGTGCACGCTTCTCGTAGGCGAGGCGCACTTTTAATGCCAAAAACCTTTAAAAATCAATTAGAGAATAATTTTAAAATGAAAAAATATAAGCCGTTGTAATTAAAAAGTATAACTTTAATTTATAAGCTATATACTTTTTGTAAAACCAGGTACTGTAAATTTATGGTTGCTGACTTGCTGTAATTTTAGTTTACCCATAATATTTTTTTTTTTTTGGAAAAAAATGTATAATCTTTTTTTTTTTAAAAGAACAATCTGATGAGAGGTATCTTTGAGAAGAACTGGGCCTTATCAAGACTCAAAAAGTACAGAAGCAGAAGAAGAAAAGTAGAGAAGGGAAAAGAAAAAAAAAATGAGAAAAAAGAAAAGGAAAAAAAACTGAGAAAAGATAGAAGAAAAAGAAAAAGAAAAAACAAAGAAAGGTAAAAACTTAAAAAGAAAAGCACGTGATTACTAAAACATGAAGCAGGAAGCAGTCATTATTTATTAAAAAAGAAAAAGAAAGGGGAGTGGTCAGTGGGGTCTTACTCTTACTTCCTACTAGTGCCTTACAGCTCATTACAAACAGTAAATAAAAGCCATGAACATTGAACAATGAACTAGTCGCACAAAGTAGAAGACAGAATAAACGAAGAACGAAGAAACAGAAAAGAACACCGGAACAACATTCTCGCCGGCGCCGGAAACTGATGGTAGATGGTCCGCCGGCTTCCTCTGTCACCTCCGGCGATTTCGCGGTCATCAATTGCCACCAAATTATAAATTAGGGTTTTCTCTCAAATTTGGGTTTTTAAAATTAGGGTTCAATTTTACTGAAATTTGACCAATTATCAAAGGGCTTTTGCTCGAAATTGGTTAATCTAATGCCAAGTAAGTTTACATTTGAAAGATTTTTGTTTTTTTGCTGATTCTCAGTTCAGATCTACTCTCAACCCTCTCTCATGCGCCTCTTTACTCAAAGCGGTCAGGCGGTGCGCCTTGCGCCTCCCACAAAGGCGGCAAGAGGCGCGCGCCTTTCCTCGCCTGACGTTATGCGCCTCGCCTGAGGTTGAGGAGGCGATTTTCTCAGCGCCTTTACTCGCCTAGCGCCTCGCTTTTTAAAACTAAGGTGTGAGCCATAGTGGTCTTATGCCCTTGCCTATGCCGGTCACCAATAAGGAGCGTTGACGGGGTTTCAGCAGGTTGCAAGGGAAGGGAGTGAGAGATAAAGGATGGGCCTGATAATTTGTAGTTGAATTGGTGACTTCGTTGTTTCGTTCTTGGTTTGAAATTATTCTTATGGTCTAATAATCTTTTCCTGCCAACTTTTAGTCTAATTGTCCAACTAAGCGATTTTCACCTCTCACCTAAAGCATTTCTCATTATATACATTCCTGTAGACACACAACCTGACAAGTCTTGGAGTGCCATCTTGAGCACTTTCCGAAGGAGAGGGGTTGAGTATTCATATTCTCAGTTCTTGACATCATTAAGAAAGCCTTTTAGTAGTGTCATGGTCGGAATTGAGTAATAATTTGGTTATCATATCAATACATGGTTAGATGATCCTCTTAGGAAGTAAATGTATGTGCAGCGGTTTGTTTGAAGTAAGACGGAACTGCAATTTTTCAAGAATTTCTACTTCGTTACTGGAGGAAGTTGCTTATGTAGTCCTCCCGTAGGCAAGTGGAACTTCCTAGGTTGAGCCAAACAACATTTGGAATCTCCAAGAAAACAAAAGTACATAGGCTTTGTAACTTCTTAGCTAATTATACTTCTCACATCTAAACAATTGGCCATTGGAAATAAACTATGATGCGACCTTGCCGTTGTCAACATGTGTAAATTACTTTATTGTTGTTTCATCATTTTCAATAAAGATGTGGGGTATAATGGCAAAGTGGGAAATAACAAAGGAAGTGTTCCAAATAAATTGGGACAACCAAATATGGAAAATATTCCAACTAAATTGAGGTGGAAAAGAGTATTGTACAACTATAGTGCGTGCTAGCTTTAAAATATAAAACCATGACTATTTTTAAGTTTTTTTTTTTTTCTAAAAGTCCGCCTTGAGTGCGTGAATATGGATTGGGTAAGTCTAGCGACAAATTCCTAGATCTACAATTGAAGTTAAGACCCATAGAAGACAAGAATTAATACATGAAGCATTTGATTGGGAGGGTGAAACGAGTAGATTGTTGTAAACTTGTAACTTGTAACCCATTACCGGTGAGGTGCTGACAGTTGACACCAAATATGGACTAGAATATTTCTGTGAAGGGGGGTAAAAGGAGAGAAAGAATGAAAAACGAGAGACTAATCACTCATAGGATTGATTGCACGTACCCTGTTCACTTGAAATTTTGGTCTGTACCTGATCGTAATAATTGTTACTGAATACCATGGCAGAAAGCTTCTGGAGAAGAGATAGTGCCAAAGAGTTGAAGTTTTGGTTTTGAAAGTTCTGCCTTTTTTTTCTTTTTTTTTCCCTCTCTTTCTCTTGCTCCATCTTTCCTTTCTTCTCTCTTTATTTGTATCATCATATGAAAGCAGTTGGGGACTGGGGTGATGTCCGTGCTTAAAAGATTTAGTGATTGAATGGGTTTTGGACCTAGAAGAATATGTCTATTATGTTTTGTTTTTAATTGCTGGGCCTAACATCTCCGCTTTATCTCTGCATGCAATAATTTTTTTGGGTAAGTGGGTCAAGATAATTGATCTTTTGGGCCTTTCCCTAATCATATCAAAATTTACTTTCATTTTATGAAATAAAAATATTAGTTCCGTTTATGTCAAAGTTAAAGTGTATATTACCGAAAATGATATTGCAGTAGATTTGTTTAACTTAAGAATTTTAAAATTTTATTGTGTCCTTGTGTTCAGTTTCTACATTTGAGGTTGTATTGTCCATTACTCCATGACCTTAAAATGAAAATCTAAGATGTCTGGCATTGGTATCCAAGTCCGAGTAGCATAGAAAGTTAGAAACCAAATGGAAAAAGCAGGCTACTAAGTGACCAGTTCAGTTATTCTTGTATGGTTCCACAATAAATTTATTATGGAGTATGGACCCATGATTAAGTTACCCTGGTTTGTTCTAAAGTGATCTTTATCTTGGAGTCACCCTATTATGTGTTAAGGTGATGATTTTGAAAAGAGTAACTTTAAGTATCCAAATACTGGCTTTAACAAAGAAATAGATTACTATGCAAAAAAAAAAAACATGGGTGCATATGAGGTTTTGTATCGGGCCGTTATCCATGTCAAATAGTTTGCTGCAATCTTAGCCTAATCAATTCAGCTTGAATCTGAAATTGGTAAAGCTAGTATATGCATATGAAAAAATCTTGAGTTATTAGTTCTTCCATGTTCAGCTTTATATTATGCTTCCTCTGCCTGAAAAGTCTGTCCGCCTTGAATTTTGTCACCCTCAACATTGCCAGCCATAAATGTTAAGGTGGATAGTCGTTGACTCTTTCCCTCATATTTGGCAAATTTGACGCTAGTTAATGCTTTCTAGGCTTTAACATAAGTCGCTCTCTCTGCTTATGGTCCTACATAAGGTTAAGGGTTTGGACTTCAGATATCTGGATTTTGGCCTTCCATGTCCTGCGTTTTGGAGGGACCTTTGTGCTAGGATCTGGGTTAATTCCTTTATGACGTGACGTCTTGCTTTTGGTTTTTAGAGTGCTTATATTATATTGTTGGCTTGCATTTCTGTTCGTAATTGCTACGAGTCTTACTGGACGTGCTGATTGTAATTTTCTTTTACCTTATGAGACAGGTACAATCCAGGTGTTCCTGCACCCCTTGGTTGGCATGTCCCTCGTCCACCCCCGTGGTATCCTCCGCCTCCAGCTGCCCCGGTGCCTTCATCAGTTTCAGCACCTCCAGTAGCTTCAGTTCCTCCACAGCAGCCTCTTTTTCCCGTTCAAAACATTGCCCCACCATTGTCTGCTGCTGGAGCTCCTGTATCACAACCTCCTTATCCGCCTGGTGTCCATTCCTCTCCGGCTCCTATCCCTGTTTCACAGCCTCTGTTTCCGGTTGGGGCTGCTGCTGGCATGCCAAATCAAACTTCAGCAGTTTCTGCACCAGGATTTCCGCCATCTATGTCTACTAGCATCCCATCAGATATTAGAGCGTCTGCAGCCGCATATCCTAATGCCCCCTTAATGTGGTAAACAATTACCATATACCAAATGGTGCAGGTATTTATCTCTCTCTTTTCAGTATCTTTGGAAATTTGTCTTCAGCAGCTCTATGCATCCTCCAGCAGCTGTGGCTTTATATGTGTGTTTGGGATAGCCATTATAGTAGGGGTAATATAGCAATGTATGACAGGAAAATTGGTCGTTGCTTCTTTTGAATGAGACACTCCTCAAATGCAAGACTCGTTTTAGGTTTGAACTTTGTCTTAAGTTGGTAAGGTACTGGAGTATATTATTAAGTTTCTCTTTTTCCTATTTTTGGAGTATAGGAGCAGCGGTTAACTCACATTCATATGCGTCTGGCCCAAACACTGGTGGTCCGTCAATTGGTCCTCCTCCTGTTATCTCTAACAAAGCGCCTGCAAACCAGCCAGCCGCTAATGAGGTTTACTTGGTGTGGGATGACGAGGCCATGTCAATGGTAGGTTCATCATATACTATCTCTGTTTTTCCAACCAGGTGTGCAAATTATTGCAAATTTCCGTAATTCTCTGAAGTGCTTTTATGACTGGATTGCAAATTTGTTCAGGAGGAGAGAAGGGCATCGTTGCCAAAGCATCAGGTGCATGATGAGACCAGCCAGGTAAGTTGGAACTACCCTGATCTCTAGCATGCTCTTCTGAGATTTGAGTCATTATTTGATGGTTTTCTCGGACTTGATACTGCTCTTCCTGTTGTATTTGGTAAAGGTAACAAATCTTGTTTTATTGCCACCTCTGCTTTTATTTATATGGAGAGACATAGTGAGGTCAAGTTTGAATGTGCTTCTGACTTTAAATATGAGATATCAATAACCTTTTTTATGCCAATGGCTTCGACTTAGCACTATTTCTAAGCGCCATTATCCAGTTCCCATGGAATTCTGCTGCTTTTGTGGGCATCAAAAAAGTCCAAGTAGGTACTCAAATGTGTTTTACTATTTGGTTGGTTAGTTTTGTAAATCTGACAAACGTGTTGTAAGCGGTTCAAGGTTTCCTGCATCTTGCACCAGTCCTCCATATTAAAAGTGTATGTATTTTGCTTGTTTATTTATATTGTCCCACATTAATTGCGAAGTGTGGGGTTTTAACTTTTGAGTGGAGGGCGACATGCCGACAGGCTTTTGCCATTTGTAGCGTTTCTTATTATCTTTTATGACTTTGCAGTGCTTTCCAGGTCAGCTTCTGTCTAAATTTTGGTTATCATCGTATTGTGCAGAAGCTTATCTTTATTCAAAAGCTTTTGCTGGCTTGAGTTCTAAGTTAATTTTCTCTTTGTATTTTCAGATGAATTCAATTGATGCTGCCATTGATAGAAGAATATCTGAGAGCAGACTCGCTGGGAGAATGGCTTTCTAGGAGTGACACCAAAATTTCCCTTCAATACACCACGCAGTGGAGCTTGTTATTTGATTGTGATTGAGGAAGTAAGTGGATGGTTTACCCAATTGAACCTGCCATGTGTTCTTCGTCTGTCTAACGCGTTCAACAGACAGCTCCGGTGTAAAATCGTCCATTTATTCTGGAGTGGATATAAATTTGGTCAGAAATTGAAGCTTACTTTTTGCTGAAATTGTGCCCTAGATTAGCAAGATTATCTACCTTTGCATACTAGAGTCTTTAGGTGGAGGATTCATTCAGTGTAATTTATCTGATTATTACAACTAATTATTTATTTAGTTCTCACTTGTCTGGCAATGACAATATCTTTAAGATCAGATGTCAGCTTCACAGACTTGATTCAAGGCATCAACTTTACCTGGGGAACTGGACAACCTTTTCATCTAAAGAGTTTCAGGGGATTCTGGTAAAATGTAATCGCTATTATTACACATTAAGATTTCTTCTCTCTTTTTTGTAGGTTTTGTACCGTGTTACGAAATGTTTTTAACATCTTGCGCCCTTAAGGATGACACTATTATATTCTAATCTTAGTTTTTAATTTCTTATTAGTGCTCAACTGCTCATAGTACTTTGCTTATAAGCTGCTGGGTTATCTCTGTCCAGATTTAAGTTACTCACATGATGAGTACATCCAGATCCTGAAAAGTACTGAACTTGAGCCATTATTGAGAAGTATTTTGGAGGATCATGAATCTGAATTTAACATTAAGATTCGTTTTGTTTGGTTGTGAAATTTATATGGAAGCACGAATATATTATTTTATTATGTCAACAACTGGTGGGTGTACATTATTTACTTCGTTTTGTTATAAAATAGGAATATCAGCAATTTCAGTCACTAGGAAAGGGCATTCTTAAGTTTTGGGTTTGTTCTCCTCAACTAATTAAAAAAAGCTCAACAAAAATATGTTTAAGTTTAGCAAAAACAAATATGAGTTGAGGTGAATAGGCCTTCGCCTGGGCAAATAATATGAGATTGGCTATCTCTAAAGATGGATCAATAGTTACTTAGCTTTTTACTCATTTTTGTCCTATCAAATGGGTTAAAACTTAAAAGTGTCAACTTCAATGCAATTAGGTAAATCAATATTCTTCGATAATATATTTTAGGATTTTTTTATAAGGCACTTCTAAGTTTGACTGACAATAATAACAACAATTATTTTTAGAGTTATTCTATAAGGTGCTCACTGTGTTTTAGCGTCTTCTACGTGGTCCTCCATTTCAAGTTGTATCCATGCTCCTTTTATTTGTCTTTGTACCCCTCTATTGAGCAACATTAAGTTTTTCTTCAGTTCGTTATTTTTGGTCTATTAAACTTCTACTCCATCCGGTTTTTATTAGTT